>CAUJNA010003287.1:285000-325000 GCA_963377175.1 Effrenium voratum | reverse complement strand
AACGGTGAGATGAAACGGGGCAATCTGCCGAAATGAGTTTTGTTTTTTATTGTCGTATTTATTATTTCCTGTTGTTTTAACAAGGCAATCGATCACTGTTTCGTAGGGGACGGTAAACCACCGGCAACCCCTGAAAACGGGGGGGGGGGTTCTCTCTCGGCACCGCCTTGCGCCAGCTCCTGGGGAACTTGCGCCGGATCCTGTACCGGCTACTGGCCAGGCAAAGCGGGATCGGTTATGTGAGCGCACACCGAGGCCATTTGAGCCATTTTAGTAGAACCAGCTTTTCTTGCTCGTTCTGTTTGTTTTTGGGCTGGGGCACGCGCAAAACCAAGGCTATCACATGTCTCTCACCAACTGCCGTGAGAGACACTGCTTCCCCCAGGAAGAACATGGATTGGGGTCGGGGTCACTCTCGGGGGGGCTTCGATCTCGCTTGCGAATGCGTGGAGTAGCTGGTTCTACTACCTGATTCGATAGGGATTACCCTCCCACCAGATAAAATGACAGGGGGTCCCTTTAAAAGGAACATGGTCTTCCAGGACCCCCCTGTCGGGTTCCATGTTAATTGGCGTCCGGGTATAGTAAGGCCGCCCATACAAATCATTAGAATCGTAGTAGAACCAAAGGTCAAGGGGGTTGGGCTGCTCATGTGCGTTTTTCTCAAAACCCTAAGCAGGCGGGTTTAAGGGACCGCCAATGGAAGGCCTCAAGGTCCAAATCTGAGGTAGGATTCTTCGGGCAGAAAGCAAAGGTCTTCGCGATGCTGCTGAAAGCTGTGAGGAAAGTGAGGGGAGCCGTTTGTGGCCAATCCCGAAGCTTTTCAGCAAGTCTTCGGTGAACCAACAGCGACCCAGAAGCTTTTCGACCGATTCCTTCAGGGACGCCGTCCTGGAGACGCGGGGCGACCACGCGGGCGCAGGGGACCCCGGCGAGCGGAGGGGCTCTGGGGTGGGCGACCCTGGGATTTCATTGACCCAGTGCGTCCAGCTTATGGTGACTTCTGGATCCCCTAAATTCCTTCGTGTCTTACCAAGATGGGAACCACCCTCATTGGCACAGTTTTCATGAATACAAAGTGGAAATTACCACATACTAATATAGATAATCCTCTAAAAGGTTACTCCTATGATTGTGACCAAGTTTGCTTGAAAAGCACCGCACAAAGCAAATCTAATATACGCATAGCAAGTAACTTGAGTTTCTTACCTCTATATAGGTGTTCAAGATAGCATTACCCAACCTGGTTATTTTACTATAGTGGGAACTGGAAGTAGTGGGTGTGCCATGCTCAAATCTTAGTAACTAGATTGGAGAAGGCGCAGTCCTGACCACAAATGGGTGCGGTCGCTCTTTATATTTTATTTTCATTTTTCTTTTTACATGGATTTGGGTAGACCATTTACCAGGCTTTGACTGTGACTCAATTTGCGGAGGGTTCCTTCGCCGTGGACGCATAAACGCCATGTTGCAGACTCAAGCAGGACCTAGAGGTGGTTGCAACATGGACAAGTGTCCATACAAGTTTGGGGACTCTCTTTTTACACATGTCCCGTGGTTTTTCGTAGATTTCGGAAGTGGGCCAGAGGATCTATCAAATATTGTATAACGCGAAGAATACTTGTTGACCCCGGATTTAAGTAGAACGAACCACAGGGGGCACCCCCCGAGGGTTCTGCCTTCCGGGGTTCCAAGAATACTTGGATCTTTGTTGCCAAGTTTTTCGTGTTTCACCACTTGTTTTTCACTCCCTAAGGTGAACCTCATAATTCAAGCAGGGGACGCGTAAACTTTGGGCCATAACCTAGGTGACCAACTCACTGGCCACGAAGACCCAAGTAGGGGACCCTGCTTGGGCTAGGGAAACGGCCCAGCCCAGCCTTCCGGGTGAGCGGAACTTGGTCTTCTGGGACCTTCCCCACAGTGGAATCCTCATGATGGGGTCTCCGAACATTTCTCGCAACTAGTGAAAGGGAATGCAGGAAGCCAAGGTTTGACATCACATCCCGTGGATACATTTGCTATTGTAGATCTATGTTCAGTGTGTGTAAGGTTTCACTTGGATGGACACTTGGATACATTTGGGCCAGATAGAAGATCACCTCTATGCCAGCTTATCCTAATGCTTGGTGGCCAAGCGCACGGCTTCGCCAAAAAAGGCAAGCATAGGACTTCCCAACTTCCCTGGTCCCCTTTGCGAGTCGGTTCTGAAACAATATTGGTGTACCCAGGATGCTTCCAACATTGGGTCATGTACTCATCGTTTCTTTTTGAGACTTCGCACAGGGTTGCTTTAGTGCTTTACTCAGTGGATCCAGTTCACAGACATGCAGCTAAGGGTAAACTGCTTATGTCTTTGTTTTAGGGGACCCCCACAAAAAAAAACACAGAAACATTGGTGTTTTGCTTTTGGCTTCCCTTCAACAATTAGCAAAAAGGGTGTACCAGCTCCAAAAACAAGGACGAGCCATCCAAGTGCTTTTCTCAGATCCAGTCACCTCAGGGCGCGCCAAAAAAGCACCAAACTGAGCCAGGTGTCCAATAGCACGGTCTCCGTTCAGCGCGAAAACGCGCTCCCAGAGGCGCAGGCGGCTGGCTGCAGGGTGGGCAGGGGCGGTACTTGGATGTTCATCCATTTTGTAGTTGACATCAGCTACGCCAATTATTCATGGGTCACCTACTGAATGGGTGGAGCATCCAAGTAGGGGTGGTGTGCCAACAGAGTGGCATGGTTGTCAGGCCAGGAACAGTCAAAAGAAAACCAAGTAGTATTGGTTGAACACCGAGATGCGTTCTACATGTAGATTTTGGTGTTTGAAGTTAGGAGGAAGTATGTGTGTGCTTCTCACTATTAATAAGAGAACCAGGCAGCTGGCTTCCAGTTGGTTCCCTTTTGAAGCTATCCAAAAAGGGGTCCCTTATGTCGGGTTCTGAAGAACTGCACAGGTCCGGTCTGTCTTCTGGGTCGGTTGAACATTGCTCCGGTTTCAGTTTGGTTCTCTTCCTGTTGGAAGTGATGCATATTATATTGTTTGCAACAGGACACTATTATGTGCCCACATCCCCACAGCCAACCTTTTTGTTTCTTCTTATGCTGGTATACTTTTAGTCATGGCCCCGACAGGTTGACCTTTTATTTTTAATACTTTGGGCAAGTAAGTGTAGGAACCGCCACATGCCCCTTAAAGGCTTGAACAAGCGATAGAGATCTTCACATCAAGTCTCGATTTTGTTGTGGGTCCCCTCATTCGTACCCGCGCCCGAAACGAGGTGCGGAAATCAACGATTTCCATATCCCAGTTCTCCTCCAGTTCGTTCCTCTGCCTTTTGCCTTTTTGAAGCCTCAGTGCCAGTGTTCCACTAGAGCTTTTGAGACACCTTTTCGGGTAATTAGTCGGCGTGCGCGTTGCCACTCTGTGCAAGCAGTCGAGTCGACACGCAGATAGTACTATCTGTATACTGCCAGGCAGTTAGGTGGTCCGCGAATCGTGAACTGTCCATACCATTTTTTTAGCTTTGTTCTTCAAGCTCATTCCGTCCACTAACTTTCATGCTTGACATCTCCGAGCTCTTTAGAATTGTTGTTCACCAACCATTCCGAGATGTGGCTGTGGGTCAAAACCAATGGGATCCCATTTTGGGGTAGGTGAATTCACCACCCATGTTAGTCTATTTTAGTGGGGATTGGGATGTTCTCTGGGGGTACAGGCTTTTGAAGCATGGCCATGTGTTGTCCTCGTCAAAGATACCGTGGTATTTCATTTTGTTTCTCATCGGCAGGTCATTCAGCGCTGGACGTGGTCGCAGCGGTGGCAAGTGCCGCGGACTAAGGAACGTGTTCTGCGGGCCTGAATGCCCCTGTTGTTTCGTGGGTCTCTAAGACTCCTTACTGCAGTCACCCCTTTGTTTTGGGGTCCATTTTGTAAGGGCCATGGAGACTCCACGTGGCAAAAATAGGGGACCGGGACCGCGGGACCCAAATGGATTTCGAAGTGTTCCTTGTTCTAACAAGCACACAGACCCTAGTAGCACTCCGCGATGCACTACAGATGAAATCGATTGGGGATTGGAACTGCTGAACTCTTGAAGTTGCCATATTCTCCAGTTCATCAACCACGGTATATATCATCCCACCCTCTTAGGGCCCCTTTGCCATGTCCGGTGTGCTTCCGTTTCTTGTTTGGGGTGGGGATTCTATATCACCATTCCATTCAATCTGGATGGTGAAACTCCTGGTTATGTTCACTCAACCATTCTTTTCTCTAGGGTTTGATTTCCCATTCTTTTCAAGCATCGTTCTTTCCAAAAACCGGATCCGTTTTCCCTGGGTTGCCGGAGGTTTTCTGGAAGAAGGATCCCTGGGTTCAGAATGGAAATGGAAGGTACCCTAGAATGGTGGCAACATGACTCCGGCGTGGCGGATCTCAGGTTCCGTGCGATCCTCGAGCACAACTCCCATCAGGATGGTGAGGCGCAACCGGCGGCATCGGAGGACGGATGCCAAAAACGGGAGGTATCGGTTGAAGGAAGACCTTGCTCATAAATCAGCGGTCCTTGGTTTGCGTGTTTTTGTTGTTTGCTTTGTTTCTTTGTTTTTCTTGGAGCTCTTTTAACTTTACTTGGTATGTTTTGTATGTTGTGTAAATTGTTAGCTCTTTTTTTTTTTGGGGGGGGGGGCTCGACTTATTTGTCGTGGGGGCTGCAAGGAACACAGTTAATTTGCGCTGAGAGGGGGTTGCTCTGAACCTCACGACCACACCAAAAGGGTAATTGGAAGTTGAGGTCGGATCCTTGTGTTTTCCTTTTCCCATGGACAAACTCGCCGACTTTCTACTCGGGTGTTCAGGCAAGTCGCAGTTAGCCTAGTTGTAAGTAAGGATACCAACCAGTTACTAAATCAGCCGAACACCCAGCCGTACCTTGTTGACAGTCGATCTTTGGAGCATGTCAGTCCTTTTGACGTCCTTTTTGGTATATAACCAAATCGGGTTTTTAGAGAGTTCATGTCCAACTCCATATCCTTCCATTTCCGTTTCAGAATGTGATGTACTTTCCCCTGTCGGTTTTAAAGGGGATCGAACTCACTGGACATATGATATGATTATTCTTCGGGGACTTAAGCAAATGATCAGATTACCCGAAGCCCCAATGGATGGTTTGGATTGGTTTGTGGAGTTGAACCCCAGGTTCCAGTGTCGAGGGTAAATGGGGTTTACCACCCCGGAACACCAATCCAAACCAATCCAAACCACCCAGAAGGAAGCTGAACACCTTGAGGTTGCTGGGAGGGATCCTGGGAGAGCTTGTGTATGCCCCAAAGGTATAAAGTTGTTTTTAGGGCAACTGGGAAATATGTGTTCGTCTCTAAGTTTGGGGTTGGTTAGGAGTCCGCTCACACGAGCAGGGCAATTTGCTTGCCAGCGGCCTCTTCTGACTTCGAGCTGGTGGCAGACGGGAGTGTAAAGAAGTTCGGCCAGAAAAAGATGTCAGCAGCATCGCTCTTGAAAGACGCTGAAAGTCTGCGACGAGCCTTCCGATCCTGGAACGTTAATGGGCTTGAAGGTGTTGGCAGTGGACGAGCACGTCACGGCCCTTACGGCTCACTGCTCAGGACACACCAGCACTGCCTGAGCGGCGCACATGTCGATGGCTCTGGACGAATGCACATGTTGACCTTGGCGGATCGTGTGCTCAATGCCGCACACGGAGCAGCGTTCGGTTTGGCTGGACGGTGGTGCGCGCAGCATTGGCATTCAGGCCAACCTTTCGCAGAAATGGGTGTTTTCTTTCTGGTATCCTTCAAAGCCATCACAAAACGAATACCGCCAACAAAAGACACATCCGTAGTAATGGGGAAGCCTGCACAAAGCGATGGAGGGAACGGCTGCTTCTCATTAGGGGCTGAAGAAGCTCCGGAGGGCGTCTGAGCCATCTGAGGTAGACGAAATATGAGACAGGAACAGAACACGTCATTCTTTGTGTACCTTTGTATTTGTAGAAGTGATGGGGAAATTCCTGATGGCGAACCTCTCTCAATCTACGTCTCGAATGTGTTGGACGGATGAATGGATGTCCGCGAATCCATGCACTCTCAAAGCAATTCCTTTCACCATGCACAAAGATCAATTGTGATGTCACCAAGCTTGTGGGAATGAGGGGTGAGGTTCTGTTCCACCAGGGAACCTACCGGCTTCCCCCCTAGAATGTTGTTTGTGTTTTGCTTTGTTTTTGTTTTTTTGCAAATTCTGGAACCTCCTAGATGGCTGGGTTCCTGTTGGTTTGAGTTTGAACCAGCCAAGCACTTGGGCACCCAAAAAAGAGGCACGCCCGATTTGTTTTTATAAGAGGGCACAAGCACCCTGAGGATGGTGCTAGGTACAAGGGATCAAAGTACCTCTGGAAACGTATGGTGCCAGCAGGAGTTCGATGTGGGCTCTGTGATACCAGTTTGGAGGTCTTCCACACGCTGAACATCGCCAAAAAGGTGTGGCATTTGTTTCTTGGGGGACACCCCAAAAAAAGAAAGAAGGTGATTTCCCCCAAGAAACAAAACACAAAAGAAGGTTCCATTGAACAAATTGAAGGTGGTTCCCCGCTTGGTTTCCTGTGAACACAAACAAGTACCCAAAAATCACACACAGGCCCAGCATGAATTCCTCGCAGGCTCCCTTGCCTTTGCCTTAGGCGCCCGAGGTGGCCGTGCAAAGGGCCTTCGAGGCGGGGTTAATGCCAACAAATCATGGTTTCCCGGCGCGAACAGATTTCATCCATCCACAGTGTGGCGGTTCCCCCCAAAAAAAAATCGGCTGGTTCGGGGTGGTTTGGGGCAGCTTTCAGGGAGGGGTCTTTTTTTTGTCGGCGAGCCCGAGCTTGCTCCGAACGAAAAAGCTAAAGTATGACCAACATTTGCAGGCGCGTATTTGTCCAACTAGGTTCCTTGTTTGTAAAAACACACACACCCAGAAGTTGATCAAAACGGGGTTCCCTCGCACGCAAAATGTGAACTTCAGAATCCAAAGGCCTCTAAGGACCCAGAACGCACACGAAAGATGGACATCATTTCACGTGGGAACCACCCTAAAAAGTACGGTCCGATTGGATTTATCCCAAGTGAACGTCAACGACCAAACCAGTCGTTCCCTGTAGGGACCAAAACATGTTGTGTTACCCTTGTGCCAAGGTCTTTGGAGCTGATTTGGTTGGACTTTTTGCAGGTGTTCAAGGGAAACGAAAAGGAAGCCAACCGCTTGAGGGGGGCGCAAGCCTGGAGATGCTGAAGCATCCATTCTGTTGCTCCTCACATGCGGGGCCAAACAACCACTAGCGGTCTCCTATCATGAGGGCTTGTCTCAAGAAGAGGACCCTCAAAATTTGTGGGTTTTCCAGTTGTTCCCCTTTGACAGCCCTCAAAAGGGTACCATTAAGAGCAGACAACCCAATGCTTAAAACTCCATACGTAGTGACTCAGAAACCTATTTCGTAAGACTCAATTTGTACGGGCCTCGTCGGAAGCTGGAGAGAACCTCGAGGCTTAACATCCAGTTGCTCATGTTGTACTTTCCTTTGATTTTCAAGGGAATCGATTTAATTGCCGGATCTTTTGTCTAGGGGACTTAAGCAGATGGAGGCGAGTGGTGTCTCTTGGGGCAAATAATTTTAAAGGGTCGATCGATGCGGTCCATGTTGAGCTCAAGGGGACACACTGAGATGGAGCTCTTACTCCAGAGCCACAGAAACCCGGGATAACGCACCCGAACTATCCCAAGCAACGGTTGATACATTGAATACCATTATTTGTTACTGTAGTATAAGGGATATGCATGGGGTCAAACTCACCAAACATGTCATAGGACACGACAACAAGTTGGGGACAATCAATATTGACCATGCCTCATGTCCTCTAAGGCAAGCAGGGGACCACTTGAATTCCCGCAGACCTTTGGTTCATTCGAAGTTTGTTGGGTGCTAAGTAAATCTAAATAGCACCTCAGGTGAATTTTCCGGCAAACAGATATGCAGCACTGAGCCAAAGTATTGTGCCTTAAGTGGGTCTTTTTTTACTTTGCCAAAGCTCCAAGCCTTGGACATTTTTTTGGTATGACGGAAGATTGGTCTTGGATGCCTGGGGTTGAGGATCTCGAGTTGGGAAGATCTCGGGTTTTCTGACAACTGTCCCCTGATAGATTTCAAAAAATATGGAGTGTGTTAAGGTTTCAGGGGCTGTTAAGATCTAGGGCGATGACAGGTAATTACGTCCTTAGACGTTTGTTTTTGAGTTTAGAAGGATTTTTACATATCCAACTACAGGTGTTGCTTTTGTCAAGGGATCGGGCCAAAAGCCAAAACCTCTATCATGGTTGTTTAATATATTCAAGTAGTCTGGGTTTGTGAGCCGCTTTAAAAGACAATCAAAGCTTCAACGAACAGTTGGTCAACAGTTTCCCAAGCAACCACACAGGACTCCACCTAGTGGCGCCCACATACATTACATGTAAGCATGCTCATGTTTGTTCTTTGAGGCCGGTTCCCTTGATTGCCTACTATCACTGCCAGACTTAGCTCACCTTCTTTTAACAGTTTGCCTCTTCGTTCTTCCTTCACATCTCTCCTTTCGACCAGTAAACAGTTCTCACTGCTTCCCCAGAATTAGTTCCTTTTTTTTTTTTTGGGGGGGGGGGGGGTCCCCTTTGTTTTCCACTAACCAGGCAAACATATCTTTTTGCTGGGGTCCTGCTTCCAGCCAAGACTGTTTGCCGGTCGGATGCGCGGCCTGCAAATGTGTTTTTTTTTCCTATGGTGTCGAATGAGAACTACCTTGACGGTGCGCCTATCCGACGCAGCCTTATATATTACAAGAATCCTCATCCATGTGCTAAATATGTTATTTTTTGGTTTAAGTCTCGTTGTAAAGGGAATCGTTTTTACTATTGGGAACGGGTTCTTTCATTTTGTCCAGGGGACATATTCGCAAATGGAGGTAGCAGGATGGTAGGAGGGGCACCACCTCTTAAGCTCTTAGAGCTTGAGCAAGGCCACAGAAAAAGGGCTTATCCCAGGCATATTCCAGGATCGCCCACCCCAAGAGTTTAAGAGTTGGGGCATGCTCCAACCGCAAGTTGGATGTTTTTGGGCGGGTATCTTTGTTCATCGGTCCTACCTCCCCACATGATGGAGTTCACCGTATTCTGGCGGGTCCCGAAGCCAATTTTAGTCACCTGAGCGGCTTGGTCAATCACAAACCGATTGTTTGGAAGGCTCCAGTCGTACACTTTCGGGTACCTAAGCGTGTGGTAAACCAGACCTCCGCATAGTTTTGCCCCAGCTGGAAGCTTGGGAGTTTTTACCCAGATCGGCGCGTATTCCAGAAGGCTTCTGGAGGTGGCTCTTGCAAATATCAGCTGGGATTTGAAGTTGGATTGTTTGAAAGGAACCTGTTTTGAGTCAATCTACTACACCCCAAGTTGTTTTTTCTTCAGGGGCATGCGGCATGCCTTTTGTTGAGGGAACCCCCTTTTGTGGTTTTACCTCGTTTTGGCCGGGTTCTCTAAACAAGGGAGCAAAACGACTGGGTCTACAAAGAAGGAACATCAAAAGAAGCAGGCAAACCGATCAGGTCTACAAAGAAGGAACATAAGCCAACCAATGCAAAACGCGGGTCTCTAAAGGAGGAGCGCCCCGTATGTTATATTGTGTGTGTTGTTTTTTTGCGGGGGTAGGGTCCCAATCCTCAAAACAAATCCGACCAGCGCACGCCCGGCGTCGGTCGGATTGTTGTTTTCTTCCCGGGAGAGGCGAGCCGCGGAGATGCCCCGGTGCCGGACTGGGCCCACGGCAGCTTTGGGCCTATGGTGCTGGCCTTAGGACGGCCGTGTGTTGTTTTTTTGGTCTGGCCTTTTTGTGTGTGTGTGTGTGTTTTAGTTTGGGACGGTTTTGTTTTTGTGTGTGTGTTTTTGTTTGGGACGGTTTTGTTGTGTTGTTGTTTTGTTGTTTTGTTGTTTTGTTGATGTGTTGGTTTGTTTGTTTGTTGGTTTGTTGGTGTGTTGGTTTGTTTGTTTGTTTGTTTGTTTGTTTGTTTGTTTGTTTGTTTGTGCTTTTGGGTGTGGACGGTTTTGGTTTGGGTTTTTGGGGTGGCGCGTCTTTTCATGGGATTTGGACCCCCAACATGGCGAGTTTCCTGGGGTATGGCGGTTTTTCAGGATATGCAAGGTGTTGGTTGCTTAGGATGTGGACCCCCGAAATGGTGGCACTCGTTCTGGTTGCTTTTCAAAGCCACCAAAAGAGGAATACCAACTCCAAAAAAAGACAGACCCATGTGTCAATAGGCAGCTTTTCTTTTCTGAAAGCAAATCTGAAACGGGTGCCCTCCAAAAAAACAAACCCAGCTGGAATCTCCTCCAAGACGAAACCACATCCTTGCCCTTTTAGCATCAGGGATTTCACTTGGGGACTGATGTCCACCACCCACTTTTAAGGGTGTTCCCTATTTTTGCAAATTTTGTATTTGTAGGGTAGACTATACGTGGAACAGAATCCGAACATCAGATTTTCGGTGTACCCCAGATTTGCACCACGAAGAGACGCGACTTTGCAGCTCGGAAGGCTTAGGGCTGAATGGGGCGTGTTATTCCATGCAGGAAAGGGGAAAACTCCCTTTATGTCCATAAGCCGAATGAAAAGTCGGGCTCAAAAAGGGGCCACCCCATCTTTTCAATTTCAGGGTCATGGACACTCCAGGTATCCATGACCCTCCCCAGCAAAGAGGTGCTGGAGGGAGGTGGGTGCACCAAACGGGAGAAAAACAGGGGGAAGTCTGATACACCCCAAGTGACCAGCGTGAGTGGTGGTTTTCGCGCTTCGACATGGAGTTGGGTTCTTTCATATGGGGATCCACCAGAGACCCAGTGACCCCGCTGACTTTTTAAGGCTCTTTGCAGGTCAGGTCCCGTCAGTCACCAAAACAAGGAGCGAGGTGAGGAGGCGGGGCGGGTAAAGGCATTGCCAGGTGCAAGTCTCAAAGGGAGGGATATGAACTCCTTTGCATATAAGGAGGGAACGGAGGAGTTCGAGCAATTCGGTTGTTGATGGACAGCCAATTAAAAAGAGGGCTCCTTTGACAGGCAGGTGAGTTGGTTTGTGTTTGACAAGCAAGCAAGCCAGAAAGCAAGCCAGCCAGCCAGCTAGCAACTAAACCAACCAACCAACACACCAACCAACCCACCCACCCACCCACCAACCAACCAACCAACCAACCAACCAACCAACCCAGCCAGGCAGGCAGCCAGGCAGCCAGCCCAGCCAGCCAGCCAGCCAGCCAGCCAGCCAGCCAGCCAGCCAGCCAGCCAGCCAGCCAGCCAGCCAGCCAGCCAGCCAGCCAGCCAGCCAGCCAGCCAGCCAGCCAGCCAACAGTCAATGAATCAATGAATCAATGAATCAATGAATCAATGAATCAATCAATCAATCAATCAGTCAGTCAATCAATCAATCAATCAATCAATCAATCAATCAATCAATCAATCAGTGAATCAGTGAATCAGGGAATCAGGGAATCAACGACTCAATCAATCAGTGGGCAATGGCTGGATGCCCCCCCCCCCCCCCCTCAGGGCAAAACTTGCAGTTTTGGTCGGCTCCAGCTGGCTCAGGTCCTGGAATACGTGTCCTCACTCAACAGGAGGCCAGGTTGGGCTGATGTCTTCGGGGGCAAGGGAGAGGGCCCCAAAAGCCGTTGGTTTCCTTTTTCCGTGGATTTCCTTTTAAGCATCAACTAGAACGAGGTCGACCATGTGAGAAACTCCATGTCCCATTTTGGGCCGTTTTGTCATCATCTCTTGGGGCTAAATGGATTTCCCCTTAGGAAGCCCTGAAGGACAGATCCCCCGGACAATTCTGCAATGACCAGTGCCTATCGATTGGTCCGTCAGGGCTTGATATTAGAGGTGCCGCAATCTGTGCGCCAAAGGCCTCGCAGGCGACGCGCGTCTGGCGTGGCAAGACCTGCCTTGGTGCGCGCAGGTTTCGTCATCAATTAGGCCCAATAGGACCGGGCGACTGAGCAGGTCAGGGTCAAACCTGAAAGAGCACAAGCTCATTCATTTCAGATTGAAGAATGATTGTCTTTTGCCCAGAAATGTAAATCCATGAGCAAGTCGCAAATCCTCGGACCTTCCGGTAAAGGGGCTTCTGTGGTATTGGGTAGCGGGTAGACGCTTTTTGATACCGGTTTTTGACTCGCATCATCTACATGGGTCACGGTTTTGTCCACAGCGTGCATCTCGAGCGTGGTTCATGACCGATGTTATAAGCTTGGCTCAGGAAGGCGAGATGTTCATGACCGATGTTCTGTTTCAACCCTCGGCTTATGAAGGTGGGAGGAGCTTGTGTGAAGTCTCACATCTGATTCAGAGCAACAAGCAAGTCGTAGTGACCTTCCCTTAGCTATAATTTTCCCATGACCTCATCCATGGAGCCTCCACACGAATCAAAGAGGTCAGAGGTACCCTCCGATTTTTGGTTGACTCCAAATGGCGTGAATTAGTACTACCCAAATTGCATGAGGTTTACTTGTAAGTTTCTTTTGCATGCCAACGCAGATAATGCCCTGCAGATTAACCTGGAACCCAAAGACCATCATTCTTAGAGGAATCTGCTTTTGCTGTACCCCTGTCAAGATGCCATGTTAATGCCGGGAGCAGACTTTCCCAAACCGACTCCAGATGGGTGCTTCTCAAAAATTGGGTCCCTTGGTGGTTGGTTTCCTTTCATGTTCCCTTTTCAACCCGAGGTTCCCTATTCAAGCGGCCTATAAAGCCTGCGTAACCATGTAGGTGCAAACCAATTTCTAATGTTGAGACCATGCCAGGAAAGCTCAATATGGTCAAGCTTCCTACTTGGGTTTGGTCGGGACTGCCATGGACCCCCAAAAATGCATTTAGACCGCCATGACCAGGTTTTCCGTGGTCGCATTGACCACCCGCCTACCCGGCCTAAGCGGCCCGGCCCGGCCTAAGCGCCAGGCCGGAGCAGCCTTTGGTGCGGGAGCACGAGTTCGACACGCTGGCGGCGACTTTGGCACGGGAGCTCAGATTTCTCGAAGCACCCAAAGCCCTGAGGTGTGGCAATGGACGAAATCCATCGCATCGGAAACTCGGAAACTCAGTGGCCCAGTGGGTTGCTTCCCTTCTTCCTTTTTGTTGCCACGTGTTATGCCAATGGACGAAATCCCCGAAGTCGCACCACCGAACCCAGAAACTCAAAAACTCCCTGTGGGTTGCGACGCCTTTGTCCTTGTTGTTGGGAAGGATTCCGATTCCTTTAAAGTCAACCAACCAATGAAAGGTCACCCTTTTTTTGCCATGGCCTCGCCCCAGCCACTGGGCATCTGAGGAAACTATGGTTTCTGATGATTCCCCTGTAAACACCAACAAACGTTATGGTTTCAACCATGGTTTCAAAGTGGTGCGAAATGGATTTCGTAAATTCCACAGTATGTCCTATAGCGGATACACACACACACACACACACACACACACACACACGATGCTAGCTCTAGAAGACCGCAGCAAATGGAAGCAACGGACCCGTTTGTGGAACATCAACAATTCGAGAAAAAGCGAGCTCACCTCGGGGTAAAATGGGCTTACCCATGAAAGTCTTACCCGGGGATGCCTGGGGGTCCTTTTTCTAAGGGGCCCCTCCACAAATGGTTCCCCGTTAACACTCAGCAAACACGGGCACCCTCAATAAAAGACAGACCTGGAGTCTCCATGACCCTTGAAAAATGGGGTCATTCCTCAAAAAATGGGGTCACTGAACCATTTTTTACGGGTCAGAAGGAGACTCCAGGGACCCGTTTCTGGTTGACATTTAGTAAGTTGCCCGGATTTTTGTTCAAGAACCCGCAGGACCCGCAGTGTGGCATGGTTCGGACCTGTGGGTTGCCTTCTGCAAACCTGGCCCGGAAGAAGTCCCCAGAAGTCCCCAGAAGTCCCCAGAAGTCCCCAGAAGTCCCCACAAGTCCCCACAAGTCCCCACAAGTCCCCACAAGTCCCCATGTTTGGGGCAAAATGGGGGACGTTACTCGAAAGGGGGTCAACATTTGACATCCCCCTCCCTCGCCCCCCCCGCCCTTTTTTTTTCGCAGCCGAAACATGCCGGCCCCAATTGTTAGCAGCCAGAGCGTGGGCAGTCCCTCAAAATTCAGGGAACCTTTGGGAAAGTCAAACCAAACGCACGGAAGCCGGATCGATATTCCTCAAATTCTGCCCCGCGGCATGTTGCCCGATTGCATTTCTTGTCCAGTGAATCTCAGTTACCCCCATAGTAGTCCTGTCCATTAACATGTCCTTTTCAAAGGAGCATGGTTTTTCAGGACCCCTTGTGAGGTTCTATGTTTTTGGTTGTCCTCGTGGCAAATAATGGATACTCCCCTACACTTTGGTGCATTTTGCTTGGATGTTAGGACTTTAACTTTTTGCCAACCAATGGGTTTTCCATTAAACCACTAAAAGTTCAACTTTTTAGCAGGGGAGCAGAAAGCAACCGAGTACAGATTCACGGAAAGAACCCCCGATTGGCAGAGGAACCCCCTCCCCCCTTTTGGGTTCGATGGTGCTTTGCCGGGTGGGAAGGGGCAGGGGGGGATTTGGATGGGGTAAGCAACAACTCACCTCCCTGAGTTACCGAGCTTTGGCCACTCTTTGGGAAGACCAAGTTTTAGTAAACAAACAGGTTTGGCGTGTCTTTTCTTGAGGGCACCCATAGGGTTCCCTTTTCGCGGTGGGTGCAAAAGGAAACCAACAGGACACCACTCATTTTGGGGGGTGACCCAAATCCCCGTTTCACATGCCCAAACTGTGAATGGACAAAATCACCTGGGTCTTTCTCAGAATGGTGTCACGGTTCAGGTTGGTGACAGGGACATTAACCCCCCATTGTTTCAATAGTGCTTTGAAGCTGCGGTGGGCCAACACAAGTATGTTTTTTTTGTCTCCCTCTCTCTCTACAATACAATAATATGTATTACATATGTGGTATCGTTGTTTGACACTAAAATGGTCCAACCCAACTTGTTTCGGCGTCTTAAAAAATAGGTTTGTTTCCGTGTGATACAACCATTGTTTAAGGATTGTCATCATCTAGGCAGAACTCCGGACCCCATCCACTGAGCTCGAAGGTCCGAACATCCCGCGTTAACTATGAAATATGGACTTGGGGGAGGGGGGTGACCGGGTGACCCCTGGAATTCCATATGGAATTGGGGACCCCCCCACCCTCCTCTCCCCTATGCTCGGGGGGAAGTGGGTTTTTCATGGGTCCCCATTTTCTCATGTGGGGTTGTCATGAGTTGTTCATGGTGGTTTTCCCTTTTTGTCCATGGGTTTCCATGGGTTTCCATGGTTTTGCATTGGTTTCCACGGGGCTCCATGGGTTTTTCATGCCGAGCGTAGGCGCTGAGCTTCGACGTGTCGCTGCCGGGGGCGGTTTTTGCGAAAGCCTCCGCCCATCTTCAGCAGCGGCTCAGCCAGGTGAAGGCGCCGCGGATGGATCGAAGTGCGGGAGGTGACCCCCATATGGATCAACCCCAGTCTATTAATAGGGGGTGTCCCCGGTTTTAGTAGTTTAGTACTAGGGGGTTGTCCCCGGATTTAGGGGGAATCAATCATGTCTACTAATTATTAGGGGCGTGTTTTCTGGGTGAAATGTGGGGAAGGTAATGTTGCAGTTTATGAATAGGGGGATGTTGTCTGGGTGAAAAGGAAGCAGTCTTCCAAATGCCTCCGATCCTCAG
This sequence comes from Effrenium voratum, assembly GCA_963377175.1. Taxonomy (NCBI): domain Eukaryota; class Dinophyceae; order Suessiales; family Symbiodiniaceae; genus Effrenium; species Effrenium voratum. Next base: position 309,213 of record CAUJNA010003287.1, on the reverse strand, counting down.
CTTCCATGATTGTTGGGAGGGTAGGTTAACTCTCTTACATCCACTTGCCAATTCTCCAACCAAAACCAATGGGTGCTGTAGGTAACGATGGGAAGGGAGCAGACGTTACCCTATAGTTATAACCATGGTTAGAACCTACTTGGGTGTTCAACCCACTTAGTACTAGCATGGTTGTTGTTGGGAAACATTTTACATTCTTGCTTGTTGTCTCACCCAGCCAGTGAACACACTTTACACCTTTTTTCTTGGTGGCTATCCCTTTTTACACTAGTGGTGGTCCAAAAAGTGTACACTTATTGTTTTTGGCTGGTCCCTCGCCAAGTGAGTTGTGGTTCAGTGCGAAATCCCCACTCAACTGCTAAAACATAAATAGTTGCTCCCCTTCCAACGTCAACCAAGCTAAGGTACCAGCTTTTTTCGCCTGTTTCTCGGGGTTGTCCAAGTCAGCTGCGGTTGCTGCCTTGAAACTGGCGCGTTTCGGGTGACTTTGTCGGTAAACTAGTCGGGCCAGTGGGTGGGCACCATGGATATTGGAGGGTGTGGCTCTCTTACATCCAAGCACTAAATCGAAATATTGCTAACTCTCTCAGACAGGGCTCCTTAAAAGATACATGTTGCCCATTTGCAACATGGCCTTTTCAACCAAAACAAAGGGAAACCACCATTTCCAGGGCAATGTTCAGGTGAAAAATGTAAGGATCCCTGTCAGAGGATGCCTACCTACATTGCTTGTAACCATGGATGTACAAGCGGTTTACCATGGAGGTACGCAACACTTACAGCCATGGTTCTCACCTACTCGCTAAATCCAAGGAAGAAACCAACCCGTGCAGACACCCAGTGGGCTGCTTGCGTCTTTACTCGTGGAGGGAGGAGGGGTCCAGATTTGCCACCAGCCCTGGTCATCTTTTTGCCACGGTGAAGTGGCTGCGCTGTCATCACATATTGTAGGGAGGCGCGTGTCGTTTCTCCGCAAAAAAATAACGAGGGCCTCCATAGCTCCCAGCACAGTCAGGAGATTTTGCGGGTAAGCCGACCCCTTCATTTCCTCAAACACAACCGCAAAAACAATTTCATAGAAGTCGGGCCCGCCTTTGCAACTGAGTCGAAGTCACCAAAGCCCTCGTATAGGGCCCAGTCAGTTGCCACGGGACCGGAGTTCAACAGGAGATGATGTGCCATCTCATCTCCACCCACTTCCACGAAACCTCGGAGGCGGGGAGCTCAGTGTCATTCCAAGCCAAGCATCTTGGGTTCTCCAAAAGGCATTGGTGTTGAGGTCCAAAACCTTCCCATGGTGCTGGCTTCTTCCACGGGTCCAATGATGCGGGTCGAAATAGCAGAAAGTTGCAATTGTTGGGGAAATCCTGCGACTGGTTGTCTTACAAAGGGGTCAGAACTGCTGCAGTACACCGCTTTTTCCCGCGTAAAACCGCTGAAAGTGGAGCCCAAAGCCGGCATCCGCGTTTCAAAGTGCCAAAATCAACTGCACGAGCGAAAATCAAAGCCCGGGCAAGTGAAGGTAAGGGACAGTCCCAACCAGAAATAGGCGCGTATTTCCGCTTCTGTGGTTCTTTGCGTTGGTTTAGGTGGACTATTTTCCTACCAGGTTTTAAAACCGGGGCCCTTTCAACCATGATCACCGGAGGTTTGAGAAGTCGGTTCCCACTTTCCAGAGACAACTGGGCGCCCAAAACAAGGTACACGCTGATGGTTCTGGGTGAGGTTTTTCAGGTTGTCCTCAGCTTTTGGGCCAAAGTCACGCACGGTCCTTGGGCACCAACGCATTCAGGTTGGCCCAACTTGATCTCTGTCAATGCTTGAAAACTTCGCAAGTCGAGTCGAGACGAGCTACAATCCAAGAGTGAAACAAGGGTCGCGTTTTTTGTTTCTTTGACATTTGAGTTGCGTGGTTGATGAAACCGAAGAAGAACTTATACAGCAGCTATGTGGGCAAATTGCGATAAACCACAAACCTGGATAAGCCATATGCCAGTAAAGCAGCTGCACCATGGGCCCGAGGGCGTTTTATCCAGGAGACATGACTAAGATGATCAAAGCCAGATTGGGGTCAGCGCTCACCCCCAGCGTCAGCTGCCAGCTGGTGCTAAGATGGTTAAGCTTGACATAGGCCTTGCAATAAAAATCAGAGAGCCTGAACAAGGTTTCGGGAATCGGTTTTTGGCCTTGGAGTTAGGTGTTTTCTGACAGTCAGCAACATCCTTGTTTGCCAGTAGTTTGGGGACAACAACCATTCCAATCACCAAAACAGCAGAACAAACCTTCATGTTGCAGCTAAGTCCTCCAATCTCAGAGGGTGTTCCTTAGAACTCGGACGCCTCAAGGGGTTTTTGGAAAATAACCCCCTTCCAAAGCAGTCCCTCCTGAGTTCATGGACTATGTTTGGGGACACGGGAAGATCATTTAAGCGGTAAACTTTTGTAAACATCGGAAGCTTTTTCTAATGCACTCGAGTGAGACTCAGCCCCCCCCCCCCCCCCCAGCAAGGGGGTCTTCTGCCAGACCAGGTCTCTGGATCCTTCCCTTTTCCGATGGCGTGGCATGAGCAATCCCAGAGCATCAAAAGCGGCGCAGCCAACTGCCGGTGCAGCAAACGACAAAAACACGTTAGCCTGTGTGCAAGGAAATAACATTTATGTGTTCACAGTTGTGCTTTCATGCTGCCCAAGCAGCATGGGTGTGTGTGTGTGTTGTTTGAAGGTTAATTGCCGTTGGCTTAGTCATCCAACCAATAGGAATCCGAAACCGAACGCACGAGACAAGCTCCGTCCTTTGTCCCACAAACCCGCCGAGCGGAGCAACTGGGGATCGGATTTCCCGCGTTGGTTTAGTCCATCAGAGGGATTTATCGATTGCCCGAAGCATTTTGGCTTTGGTGCATTTTGCTTGGCTGTTAGGACTTGAGTTTTTTGCCAACTTATGGGTTTTCATGGGTTTTTCATTAAACCACTAAAAGTTCAACTTTTAGCAGGGGAGCAGAAAGCAATCGGGTGGTGCTCAAAAAGGCATTTTTTGTCGCGCATTCCCTCCTTCAATGGAAAGTCCAATGACGCTTAATGTTGACCCCCTATTAATCAACCCCAATTGATTAATAGGGGGGTGTTTCCCTCCAAAAGTGAACAATCCCCACTAAAACCAGGCACACCCCCATATTCATAAACAGGGTTTATTATTAGGGGGTGTTCATTAGGGTGCAGCACCGGTCAACCAGACGAGTCAGCACTGGGCAAAAAGGGCACCGGGCCCAGCGAAAGGTGCGGCTGCCGACTCGTGGCACGGCGGTGGCCACGTACTTCCAGGCGCGAGGGCGAGAAGTTTGCCGAAGTCTTTGTCCTCCCTGCGATGCCCATGAACCATCCCTTTTAAGGCTATCCCACACAGGGGTACACCAAAGGCCCCCACCAAAAACACAAAGACAACAAAGCAAAGAACACTCATTTGGCACACGCCTCCCTCCCCCACCCCAATAGAACTTCGCTCAATTGCTTGAACATCTCCTAAAATGTGTGCTCACTCTGCCTATTGTTTGGATATGCCAACTGATTGTTACTCACTATGATCATGATTCCTCCATTGGAGGGAACAGGGTCTCTGTTGGAAGGGGGGAGGACCTCAAGGGGCGGCCTTTTGGAGATTCCAAGATTATTAGGGCTCCACCAGGGTTCCTTAAAGGACACCTGCTAGGCCAAAGTACAAACCACCTTTACGAGCTGCCTCAAAGAGTTTCTGCATGTTCCAGGTGACAGAGCTCCATATTCGGCTGTGAACGTTCATAGGCCACAAATTTAAAGTTGCTGATGGTGGGGTCGCGACGCGCATTTGTGTCATTACCATGATATGGTCCTCCCGCCACCTTTAAAGTTGCTGGTGGTGGGGATTGCGATTTGTGTTTGTGTCAATACCATGATGCTGTGGATGGACGAAATTTTGCACCACCCACGAAACTCCGGAATGAGTCGGTCCCCCCTGTAAATGCCAACAAACAATGGTCTTCTTTGGTTTCCAAGTGGTGCAGGAGTTCGTCCATCCATCAGTATGGCCCTCCCGACTGGTGAGTTCGGATGCGGCCGTCGGCCCGGTGGTCCACGCTGAATTTGGTGCCCGGCTCATCTTGCGGGTCCTCGTGGTTTGGCCGAGTTCCTGGAATGGGTTTGTCCCAAACATAGAGGAACCCCAAAGGGGGGGGGGGGTACCCTCAAAAAGACGAGCCGGCCATACTTTGCGGGATGACCAAAAAAGTGGCAAGCAAGAAGTTCGGAGTTTTCTGGGCCAATCCTCTCAGGCTGATTGAAAGATCCCTGCAGCTGTTAATGCCAATTCATCCTAAGCGAGTGTCATCGTAACTTCGGATTGATCCGGAGAACCGTTCTTTAGGGGATGATTGTGACTAGGGATCCTCTCGATTAATCCGACGTTGACATTACATCCCTAATTTCGCCCTTTTCCCAACGCCGCAATCGTTGACAGAATTCCAGATTGTTTCATGCTTGTTTGCATCAACTGATACATGAAAATCATAATGGCTACTATCTCGCAACAGAAGAAACTTCTGCAGTTGTTGCCGGTCAATGGCTGGTAGGTAGGTGCTTCAACCAGTATCTTTTTCGGATTTCACGCATCACACGATTTGATTGGGCCAATCGGTGGCACGCAAGCGATAGAAGCGGCACTCGCCAGGCCTCGGCGCAGCTTCTGATGGACATCGCCCGGCTGCACCTTGTCCGAAAACCTGCACCGAACTGAAAACCATCCCGAAAGATGCGGATTGGGTGAGGTGGTTTTAGGGTGGTTTTAGGTTGGTTTAGGGTTTGTGCAGTGATTTGTTTGGTTGTTTTTAGGTGGGTTTGGGGTTTGTTCAGTGATTGTTTTTTTGGGTGGGGGGATTCCCCATTTTCAGCCTCAGAGTCCCATATGACAGCAAATTCAGCCCTGGGAATGTGTGATTCCAATGGTTTTGTGTCACCCCTCTTTTGAGAAACCATTTGTTTTCCGGTTGAACTCATTCGTTTTCCAAGGCATTTTGCCATGACACCCTGATAAAGGACCTTTGTAATCACACCATTTTGGGCTATTTCCAGATACAACCTTGTTTGTTTCGGACTATTTTGAATCGGACTTGTTGCCTTTTGTTTGGTGGGGTCCATTCTAAAGATGGTCGATCATTGTTTTTGTTTCGGGTCGCGGGTGTTGCAACTGCAGAAGGACTTGACGTTGCCAGACTGAACTAACCTGCTTGCCCTTTTGCCCTTGTTGACTTTTCTTCATGTTTCCTTCTGCTCAGCAACACGCCACTTTTTGCATGGTTGGATCTGTTTGAGGGTCGAAGGAGACAGGGATGAATAAGCTTCTTATTCAATTGGGAGCTACAGACATCAATTACGTCAACCTCATTTGTTAGTTGAGAAGTACAGCTAGAGTCATAGACACGAGCAGGTAGACTCACGGGACATTTTCCCAACCCCGACCAAAACAAAAAGATCTCCGGTCGCACTTCCTGCAGCTGGAGAGGCAGCTTCCCAATATGTCCCGTTAGGCTGTTCCTTTTGGTTGCCAAATCATAGTGGTTTTGCTGTCGGGGTGATGTTTAGTGTGGATTTCTGGGGAACCCTCTTTAAGACACCTCCTAACAAGGTTGAGATTCGCGCGGCGTTTGGCTTCTGGCGTGATGTTTAAACAGGAAACAACAACAGCTACGTTTTTTTACTATTGAAGAACGGCCCCTGATTTAAAGTTCGATCTAAGGTAGGGACATCTATGGCCATGAATTTAGATAGAGAAACCCGGCCCCCCCTTTAAACAACCGTCGCAACGTAGGGAGCCCTGGCTCCCAGCCTCGCCTCCGTCGAGCGAAGGCTGTGGCTGGACGCGGACTTCGGGCAGGGCGCGATGGCTGGGGAACTCAGAGGTGAGAAGGCCAGTGACCAGGGCGAGAGGTAAGGAACCCAGGGCCAGTGATATTCTCCGAGCCTTGGCGATCCAAACCGTTCGGCCGATCTAAACCGATCGCAGTTTGACCCATGAACATGGTTGTTGTCGGGAAAGATTTCACATTTTTGCCTGTGGTGGTCCAGTGGGAAATTAAATCCCCTACCCTCCCACCAACTCACATGGGTTTGTGCCAAAAGGCCAGCTGGCCAAGAGGAAAGTTTCGCCTCTCTACATGGGTCTGTGCACCAAACGCATGTTAGCTGGTGGGAGGGTAAGCATGGCTGTTGTTGGGAAGCATTTTTTACATTTTTGCTTATGGTGGTTTAGTGGGAATTCCCCACTTAGCTGCTTTAAAATTAAGTTTGTGCTCCCGTTCCAACGTCAACCAAGTAAGGAACCCTGGTTTACCTACCGGACCACACCAGGTCGAGCAACGGCAGAGGTAAGGACGATGATAGAATGATCAAAGGAGCATGGCGGTGGAAACAACATGTTCTTGCTGGTGCGAAATTCGCAGGGAATGAGTTGGAATGAACCTGGGCTTTGGATCCCCTCAAAGGAAACCACAAAGTTGGATGGTTGATGTCAGGGTCATTCCATTTCTCATTCCCTGACCAGCAAGTTTTTCCCTAGACTAGCAAGTCGAAATCCGCAAACTGGTGGTGCCGAATTTGGGACCCTTTGCCACATTCAATGAACCTGGAAATAAGGAAGTTATGAGTTGGATGGTTGGGTTGTCCTTTCCGTGAATCTGAGAAGCAAGTTTGGACTGGGATCATGCCATTTTCACTGCTTCTGCTCGGAAACTGGGGTGGTTTCCCTTTATAACCTCCCATTCAGGATGATTACTCAGTGACCCCAGTTGGACAACTTCAAAGTTTCCCAGCAGCTCCCGCGGAACTTCATCCACTGCAACATTCTGCAGACATTTTGCTCTAGCTTCAGCTCAGCTTGTGCCTTGTGGGCGCGCGGTTTATATTTCTTCCTACCGAGCCACTCCAGCCGCGCAAATCGGCGGCGCGCTCATCGGAGCCGCCGTGTGTCGAGGTCTTTCTGCCGGAGCCACGGGAGCTCTTCTCCGCGAAGATCTTCGCGGCGCGGAGCCCGTGACGGCCACGACCGTTTGAAAAGGGCGAGCGAGGGAAAGCCATTCGGCTGTGGGACAAAAATGGGTATCCACAATGGCTTGCCCTGGTACATGGAAACATGGACTAAAAATATACCACCATTAAACTGAAGAGGAAACATGGAATCAAACCACCATTTTTGTTTCTTCTTCTTTCTCCTGGTTTGATTTTGACCGCCCATTCGTTCTTTTTTGGACCCCTCCAAACTTCGGAGGTTCCCAGGCATCCGGTTCCTTAGGCTGTTAGATCATCTTTTTGCTTTTTTGGGGGGGGTTTGGTGGTGGTTTCTACCAGGCCCACGAATGAAAGGTTAAACTGTTCGCTGGGGATCTGAGAACAGTTCCCAGCAAAATGGTGGTTTTCCTTTTGGATTCCCTTTGGAAAAACCACAAAAAACCAGGTACCCTCAAAGAAGACAGACCCATATGGACGCTTGGGTTTTCCGACCCACCCAACCAGCAAAAGCGACCTCACCGACCGGGGATTTGGGATTTGCGACCTCGCCCATTTGGATCCCCTTCATTCAGCATCCCCTTGATATAGCAGGGCTCCTTTAAAAGATACATTTTGCCCATTTGAAACATGGCTTTTTCCACCAAAATAAAGGGAACCCACCATTTGCAAGGCAATGTTCAGGTGTATAATGTAAGGATCTCTGTATAGAAATAATCTGCCAAACACCAACCACTAAAGGGTTTTGACCAAGTCCCCCTCGAATGTCCCTCGCGTTTCGATGATTTCTGTGTTATGATTGACCTACCCCAAGGGTCCTGATGGATTTTAGCCCTCCAAATCCCTCCCAAACGCAGATCAGTGTGTGGCAAGGTTGCGTCTTTTTTGGGGTCCCCCCCAAAATGGCGATATTCTCACATTTTACATCTACCTGTGTGGCGGTTTTCCATCACTTACCCCCCAAAATGGCGGTTTTCCACTACTTACCCCCGAAAAGGCGGTAACCCCAACTGGCTTCCTTCGAAGGCCGCGAAGAAGCGCTGTGCCGCAACTCAAAAAATCCGGCGTGCCCTCCCCAAGGCTTTGTACCTCGCCGGCGCCTACGAAGCCTGGGAGCTGCAACTTGGACGAAGCGGCCGAGTGAACTTCGGTGCATGTTGCTTGGATACCCTCAAAACCTCAAAAAGGGCACCCTCAAAAAGCACACCCCAATCTTTGGTGCATTTTGCTTGGATTTTTAGGACTGTAACTTTTTGCCAACTAATGGGTTTTCCATTAAACCACTACAAATTAGACTTTTGGCAGGGGAGCAGAAAGCAGCCAAGCTACTACTTGGTGGCTCCCATAGCCCTTCGATAAGGGGTGGGGGGGTTGTTGTTCGGGGGCTGGGGGGTCAAATCCCAAGTGGGGGGGGGGGTTGTTCGGGGGGGAGGGGGGGGAGGGGTCGAACAACAAGGGGGGGTTGTTCGGGGGGGGGGTCGAACAACAAGTGTGGGGGGGGGGGGGGGGACTTGCTTATCGAAGCGGTCTCGTGGTTCCCAGGCATCCGGTGCCTGAGCTTTGTCGTTTTGTTTTCTTTCTCTTTTTTTCTAGGGGTACCTTCCATTTCCATTCTTTCCAGGGATCCTTCTTTCTAGAAAACCTCCAGAAACCCAGGGAAAACCGCCGGTTTTTGGAAAGAGCGATGGTTGAAACAAATGGAGAATCGACCCCTAGATTCTTAGCCGTGTAGTTGGTTTAGTGGTTGGCTTTCCATTTGGCTCGCTAGCAGTTAACGTGGTTGATTCCCCCCCATTCTGTTCAATGTTGCTTTACTACAGTTTTTAAAGGGTGGGGAAGCTCCTTGGTTTCCAAACTAGAATCCTTTGGCAATCCCATTGGTCTAGGTGAAGCTTGCGTGTCCGAATCTTTTCCTGAGATCAACAACCCAGCTGGGAAACAGCGATCGGTTTCGAGAAGAACGATGGCTGAAAAGAATGGGGAACCAAACCCTAGACCAATGGGAGTGAACCAGAGGATTGCGGTTTGGTGGGTAACCAAGGCACCTCCACACCACTGAGAGGGAGGCTGCATGCAACCCTTACGTGGCAAAACATGGGGACCCCCAAAATAGTAGCTTTCCCTTTAGCTTCCCTCTGAAACCAAGGTGAGTTGAGCTCACCATGATGTAAGTCCTTGTCCCTGGAGATAATATATTTCAGGGTTTGGGAGTTTTTGTAGATTTTGCAGACATTTAATCTTGGTTCACCTTCGACGGCTTTTTTTCAAACATGTTTTGCTTCGTTAGCTTCGGAAGTTGAATGAGCATCAACCAATAGGCGCCATTCGGCGTCTCCATGTTTCGCACATTTTAAGAACCATTGCTCGCGGGGGTGGGGGGGGTTCTTCTGGTTGCTCTGAGGACTCCTTGATGGACCTGTTTGTTTCTTCTACCCTTCTCAGGTGATTTTTTTTTTGGATACCAAAAGGAAAGCATGTTTTTTTGGCCCCATATTTTGTACACATTCCCAAGCATCACTGTCTTCTTGGAACAACAGACGAGCTATCACTTCCATCCTCCAATTCTCGGCCGAATCTGAAACTAGGCGGAAGCTAACTGTTGGCAAAGACGTAGCGCTGGTCGAATATGGACAGGTACGGTCGGAATCATTTTCCTTCAAGGTTGGACATTCAAGAATGAGGTCCCCCAGGGAACCTGCCCATCGTACAACTTGGATGTTCGGCCAAGTTAGCATGTGGTTGGCCACTTGGGGTATAGCTCGCCTTATAACAAGGTGCTCCCCACTTCGGGGGACTCATAGGGTGGGTTACAAGCTAGGTTACCAACGACTTCCTAACAGTTAGTAAGTCGTTAGTAAAACGCCCAAGTAGCAGAGCAAATCGCGGAGTGATCCTCCGCGACACGTTTGAAGCCGTCCCCAGGGGTCCAAACGAGATAGACCCGCCAAGTAGCATCACTTCACTTGCTACCCGGACAGGAAAGTTGCGTTCCAGTGCCCCACGAGGTCCCCAAAGGGGCAGGCAAGAACAAGCAGTCTATGTGTATATACATGTGTGCACATGCCTATGTATGCAGCTGTAGGTGTACGGAAAATTATTGTAAGTCAATATTTGCATATGTGCATGCATATTGTTGTATGCATACATGCTTACACACATATACACATGTGTACATACCTACATACATTCACACATGCTTACATACATACATTCACACATGCTTACATACATACATACATTCCTACGTACCTACATACCTACATACCTACATACCTGCATACCTACATACCTACACAGCTACATACCTACATACCTACATACCTACATACCTACATACATACCTACCTACCTACATACCTACATACCTACATACCTACCTACATACCTACATACCAACATACCTACATACCTACATACCTACATACCTACATACCTACATACCTACATACTTCCATACCTACATACCTACATACCTACATTCATACATACATGCATACATGCATACATGCATACATGCATACATGCATACATGCATACATGCATACATGCATCCATGCATCCATGCTGCATAGATGCATACATACACACATACACACATACATACATACATACATACATACATACATACATACATACATACATACATACATACATACATACATACATACATACATACATACATACATACATACATACATACATACATACATACATACATACATACATACATACATACATACATACATACATACATACATACATACATACATACATACATACATACATAAACATATACGCACACCCACCCACCCACACCTACGTGCGTACATACATAAAGCCGTATGTATATGCATAGGTAAGTAAGTACAAAATCAAGCAAACTTAAAACTCTAAATAAGTACATAGATCAATGTATGCATACATGAATACAAGGAAAACACCAATACATACACAAATACATGAATCATGAAGCAGCCAAATATAAGTAAGTAACTAGATCACCGTAAAAAAGGGCATGCATTCTTGAAATGAACAAATCAATGAATACACCAACATACATAAGCACCCATTCTGTAAACACTTTCATGTTGGTTTCGATTTAGGGGTACCAGGATCTGGGTGCATACGGCATTTTGCAACCAAGCCGCAAAAGGTTTGGCAGACGGGACACGGAGGTTGCAACCAAACAACTGCTGTTTGAACGCATTCCAGTGGCCAAACGCTGGAGCTCCAAAGGTCCCTTGGCACCCGATGAGTTTCGAATAAAGAGGGCTGGTGCGAGGAAGTTCGCCGGAGTGCCCAAAGTTGGAAGGAAGTTGTGCCGGCTTTTTGCTGGACATAGTTGCTTTTTTGCACGAGTTGCCACCCAATTCCCGATTCCTAGCAATGTTCGACCTAAACGTTGGTGTATCTGGAAGTTGCTCTAGGGGTCTACCTTGGAGGGTAGGGAAGCGGGCAACAAAGCTCGGATTGGATTTCGTTGCAAAGCATGAAGCAGCTTTTGCTAAGCCTGGATTAAAGGGCTCTTTTTCGGTCCCAGGCCAAGGTAGGGTTTGGTTCCTACCTGCCTGGGCGTTATTGTGCGGATCTGGCTATGAATTTGAACGGGGAGCCTGAAAAGTGGTTGTTGGACATAAATGCAACCACCGACTTTTGGTGCCCACCAAACTTATCTTGGTACCAATGGGTGCCCTGGCGAACTTGAATCATGAGTCCGGCTGGAGGCCACTACCTCAAAGTGAGTCCGGCTGGCAGTGGGAGGACCGAAAACTTTGGCAGAGGTCCAAATGGAGCTCTTTGTGGTTGGCATAGGGGAAGCCAACTGGAATCCCTGGCCGTTTAAGGGGAAGCCAACTGGAAACTGTGGCCATCTTAGGGAAGCCAACTGGAAACCCTGGCCATTTGAGGGGGCCGAGTCCATTGTTCTGAGAAGCGCCGGTTTGGGGAGAAAAAATCTGGATTGGTGCAAGGTTTATATCAATTGGCCTTGTAGGAGAAGTCCAACTGGCTAATCTGGGGGTGTATGATGGTGCGTGTCCACGGCTTTGTGCTCGACCCTGTTTGGTTTTGTTTGAAAGGAAAGCCAATTAAAGCCACCCATTTGTAGACGCCCGCTTTTGTGTGATTTAATCATCGCTTGTTAGGCCAGTTTAAGATGAGTCTGTTTTGGGTGTCTCCTTTCGGTCCTGTTCAAATGCGCATATGAGGCCCTTTTTTCGGCGAAAAGACACCTAAAGTGAGACCCCTTTTGGTGGCACACGTATCTGTCGGCCGTCAGCATATCTTGGTGGTGTGCGCTTTCATTTCATTTCGCACCCCTGAAGCTGCCCTTGATAATTAAGTAGGTGTGCTTTCCTGCTCTCTTTTCCTGGGGTCATTATTTTGATTGTTTCTAGGGGTTGCGTTCCACTAACCCGGCACTTGGGGTGACTTTGATCATAGTAAAATACTGAGGCCAGCTTGTTTTCTTTGCTCTGGGGGCCCCAGGCTAAAACCAGCTGGCCATGCCTTGTTTGAACGGAGAGAGCCCCCGGAAAAGCACGGCACCTTTGCTTTCCATGGTTGTTGTTGGGGAAAATAGATATATATATATATACATACATACACTTTTTGCTTCTTGTGGTTTAGTGGTTGAATTCCAACCACTTAACGGCTAAACAATATATGTTTTTTGCTCCCCTTCCAACGTCAACCTTGGCTTTTAGGAGGTCATGAACCAACTGGTGGAGCTGCGACACGAGGCATGGCTCTTGGTGTATTACTTTGGGTCAGTGTGACCAGGGATGTTTTTTTGGATCCCAAGGTAGACTTGAAGCAGGGGGTCTTTTGGAGCAGCACCCCTAAGTTTTTGGGATCCCAGCTGGAAATCCAAAAATGGAGCCCTGATGCTGATGGTTTGTGGAGCTTTCTAAAGTCTGGGGTTGTTTCCCTTTGACCCACTGGACTTTGGAAACGGGAGGCCAATGCCACAGAGGCTCCAGTGGGAAGACAACTTGCTGGTGCGATGGGGAATGTGGGAATGAACCCAGGCTTTGGTCCATCCAACTGGCGGTTTCCTTTCAGGGGACTGGGTGCAAGCTTGGGCATGATGAACAAGCAGAAGAGTTGTTTGAGAAGGCGCAAGCAGATCCCAAGAAGGGACCAGCGAAGATCGTGTCCAAGGCGGTGACCCCCCCCCAATCTTTTTTCCCCACATTCTTTTGATGTTGTCCGCTGGTTGTGTGTTTTGCTGAGTTGGCTTTCCCTGTTCTGGGTTGAGTGGGAACGGACACACTTGGTTGCAAATGTGGTGTCTTGATTGGTGTGGTGTGTCTCTTTTGAGTTGGGAAAATTCACCCACGCCGCGCAAAGGGAATCCGGGCCCCAGTTCAGCCACAGGGAATCGGCATCCCAGAGTCACACCCATGTCCACCAGCCGCCTTTTAGCCCAGTGAACCAAGGAAACCACCAAAGGCATTTGCTGGAAAATCAAAGCGGGTGGCCGTGGTGGAATCCCCGCAGGCCCCAAATGGAGCTTTTGGTCGGGGAGTGAGCTCGTGGGCACGGGGGACATGTGCGACGAGCCGGAGTGCCCATGTGGAATATCCCCTAAAAACGGAGTTGTGGAACTCCATTCATGGTTCCATGTTCCCTTTTTCTGGGGAAGACTATATAATGGAATTGGGGAAGCCTCGCCTCCCCCATCCCCTATGCTGAACACCCCTTTTCTTGGGTTTGCTAGTCTCCTTTAAAGCCGCAAGGATTTTCGGCCAGCGGATTTGTGTGAACAGGGGTCCTTTTGAGGTGAGATGCAGTTGGGCGCGGTGATGTTTCGGAAACCACAACTGTGGCCGACTCGGAGTTTTGCTCGAGAAAGTGTGAGCAAGCCCGAAGTGGACAAGCGCTTAGGTGCCTTTTCACCTTGACTTCCAGGGAAGTCGAAAGGAAGTCTTCATTGGTGGGGTCCCCTGAATTACACACACATTATATATATATATACATCTTATAAATGGTTCATGAAGTCACCACCTGGCACAGACTTCTAGTGTGCGACTTCCATGATATGCTGGGGCCTTTTTGGAGGTCCAGTATTTCGGGACGGTTTTTTTGACGAAGGACATGTCTTGCTTTGATGTTAGCTCTACAAACCTTAAGTCCAGATTAGGAAGGAAGATGACACTGGCATGCGGGCATGTGTCAAAACCAGGCCACACCCACAAACGATTGTCTTCAGATTAGTTTCCTCGAGGTCTATCACCTCGAAAAGCCTCAGGCTCAGGTTTGGTGTTCCCCCGCCAAACCCAGGAGCTCGCCCAAGGTGAATGGATCTGATCTGACCTGTTAGTTTCCCCTCTCTTTCTTGGCCCAGTTTTAGTCATAGCCCCAAACGCTCAACCTTTCATCTTGCTGGTGCTCAGTAGGAAACCACACAAGTTGTATGGTTGATGTCAGGGTCCTTCCATTTCTCATTCCCTGCCTCTCGCATCAGCAAGTCATTGCCGGGTCCCTTAGAATCCACGAGACTCGGCTATCGCCAGGTCTTGTGGTCCAACGCCTTCAGGAATTGGCGCGAGGAGATGCCCTCTCGCGATTCGGAACGAACTTGAACCTTTTCAGGTGGGGAAGCTTTCAGGATCCAGGCCAGTTCCGTTTCCCTGCGGGGAGTACCCTCCCCACTCCCCTACCCTTAAGTAGGGGGCTATTTCAGTGCGTGTGTGTGTGTGTGTGTGTGTGTGTGCGCGTTTTGTTTGTTCACGGGTACCCTTTGTTGGATAAGTTTATAGGAAAGCCACAACATCCATGTACTTGGGCGGGACCCTGAAGATTGCTGTCCAGTTTGTTTGGCAACTGACTGAACTTCTTGTGGGTGACTTTAGTTTGAACTCAACCAGCCATCGATTTTTTCAGAGGAGCCTCCATTCGCGCGTTTGCTGGATAACTGGTGAAACATGAAGCAAGTAAATAGAGCATTTTCTTTGTGGCCTAAGAGCCTAATTGGCTCTTTGGCTCAACCATTGGACCATTGTCTCGGGTGTTCACGTTTGCTTCTTTCTGTCTTTCTGTCGTTCTTTCTGTTTTTTCTTTCTTTCTTTCTTTCTTTTGTTTTTTTGTTTTGGGGGGGCTGGTCAAAACAAACGATGGCCGAGTGTTTCTTGGTTGCCCATGAACTAATCGGCAAGACTGTAAAACAAGAAGGCGTCAGTTGGAAACAGGGTCTTCCTCTTTGATGACAAGCATGTTTCCAGGAATTGGCGTTGTTCAGCCCGATAAAGTTATTTTCTGGAAGGGGGGTTCTCAGATTTGCGCCAGGGTGAGAGTAGTCGGCACGGTTCCCTTGTCGGTAAGTAAGGGCGATGAACTAAAAGGGGGGTGGGGGGAACTGTGTTATGCGCAGTCGCATAGGCGTGTCTTTTTGGGAGGCTACCTCTGTTTCGGGTTTACAGGGAACCAAAAGGACATGACCCTTAAGTGGTTGGGCATTCCTGCAAAGAAAGGGGTCATGAGTCATGACCTTATTTTTATAGGTCATGGAGACAGGTCCGTACCTTTGGTGCATTCTGCTTGGATGTTAGGACTTCAACTTGTTGCCAACAAATGGGTTTTCCCTTGAACCACTAAAAGTTAAACTTTTGACAGGGGAGCAGAAAGCAACCGAGGTACCATGATGTGACCCCTTGACCACGGTTGGGCTCCCAAAAAGTTGATGTCACAACTCCTGACGGTAGGAGGGTAAGGGGTTTGTGGGTAATTCTACGCATATCACTGACATCGCGAGAGCTTTCAGGCTGCCTTGCATGGCCACTGAGGTATGCTATTTGGGTTGTAAATACTCCAAAATTGAGTTGTCCTTCAACGAAAGGATGGAGATGTTGTTTCAATTGTTCCAGCCCCCGTTCAAACCTTGGTGATTTCTTTTGGACTTTCGAGTTGTGCTTCATGTAGTTTTCAGGAAGGAGGAATATGGCTTGTTGAAGGGTATCCTTTTTGAGGATTGATCAAAGGGTCCTGTATATAGAGACAACAAATGATACCGGGACCCTCTTGCCCACCGGAATAGTTTAAGGAATAAGTTGCGCGGCATTCACCTCAACTATCCGAAATTGGGGTGGGCGCCAAATTAAGCTACTTGGCAGTTTGGCCCAGCTAACAAGTGGTTAACTGAATTGATGCTGTGATTTGCAACGTAATCCCCCAAGTTTTCCGAACATCTAAGTAGGGGGAGTGATCCAAGAGAAACCGTGGGCAAACCACCCAGTCTCGGGAGACAACCCCTAATATATGTGCAAAAGCCAAACCCCCGCTGGTTAAGTGGGGTTGGTAGGATGGTGATGAACCCGATGGTAGACATTTTAGACTGGAAGTTGTTTTACTCGCCAGATGTGAACTTCCATGTGCTTAAGAATATGTAAAAAAAAATCGCCTGCTGGTTTTAAAGGGAATCTATCTCTGTTGGATATTTTTCCCCCGTGGACTTAACCAAATGGAAGTGAAGGCAACACTGTGTCTTAATATGTGCAAGCGGACATATTGCGGCCACAGACAACAGAGCCCGTCCTAGGAATGTGCGAGCATTGGCCCACCCTTGGTGGGTTTGTCTCAACACGATAGACCCCAAACAATTGGGTAGGTTCCTATTGGTTTCCTTTTCACCAAAAGGGAGTGTCTTAAAATAGGGGAACCCAAATATTTTGTTCATTTCCTTTTGATTTCCGAAGGGCTTCGCGGAAGGGATTTTCGCCAATAAAAACCCTCTCAGAGGCAACGCCTGTTCTAAGAAAGCGCCCTACCGAGATGACCTTGCTGCGACTGTCTTGCTATTGCCCCTACATAGGTTGAACCATGTAAACCCTGGAAAGAAAACACCTTGGAAGGGTAGACACTTGATGCTCTGCAAACATATGATGTCAACTCTCGAGTTCTTTGGTTTTGTGTTGTTGTTGTTTTCATGGGCCTTGCCTGGGCGTGTGGGCGCGGAAGAAGTTAAGAAGGCTTACATATCCGCATAAAGCATTCATAGTGACCACATCAACGCATCGCCATGACGTTGTTTGCGGATTCTACAGGCAAACTTAACTGGGTCCTTTCTCCCTTTTCTCCCTCGAAGCAAGTTGCACTACTGCCCTCGCAGGAGGCAAAGCGCCCAAACCGTTTTTCAAGGGCGACGGCACTCCGTACATTGTGATTACACCATCGGCGGTGTTTCCCGTAGAACGGGAGGGTGTTGCAGCAGTACCAGCGGGACATCCAGTAGTGCGGCATCATTGCCCAGTTCCTGGGAGAAACCTGGCTGGTGTGCGAAGGGGCAGATGCGTATCCCGCGCTCACCTGTTGTACTTTGCAGCTGGCCACCGATCCCTGTCTCTGCTTCGTGCTTCTCCCTCCACACTGAGGTTGGGTTTTCGACTGAAGACGATGGGCCGCTCGACTACGCCTCAACGCGAATTATGCCTGCATGGTAGTGCGGCGCATGCCCATGTCGACGTCAAGTTCACGTCACATGGCCAAGCCTGGAATGATGGCTGAGGCCATGGGGGAGACTGATTCCTTCCAAGCCATGAGTCGAGCTGGGTGTGGATCAATTGCAGCATGGCCAGTATTTGCCAGTATCTTGCGCGTTCCTGAAAGGCTCAACTGCGTGTGTTTCTCTCTCTCCCTCTCTCTTCTTGCAGGCTTTTTTTTTTTTTCTGCTTCCCTTTAAATGGGTGTGTTTCTCCCTCTCTCTCTCTCTCTTTTTGCAGGATGGATTCTCTTTCGTTTTTCGGGCCCCTGGCACACGAAAGCGCCCGCTAGGAGCTGCTCTGGAGCCTCAAGCCTGGCATGGTGGCCCGAACGCCCAGACCGCAGCGAGCTCTCGCGATTCGGAGAAAAATAGTTGCCCAGTTGCCCAGTGGGTTGCTTCCTTTTGTCAACTTTTTTTGGGAAGGGTTGCTTCCTTGTTTCAACTTCTCTTTTGGGAGTTGTTGCTTCCTTGCTTCAACTTCTCTTTTGGGAAGAGTTGCTTCCTTGTTTCAACTTCTCTTTTGGGAAGGGTTGCTTCCTTGTTTTGACTTCTTTTTTGGGAAGGGTTGCTTCCTTGCTTCAGCGTCTCTTTTGGAAAGGGTTGTTTCCTTGTTTCGACTTCTTTTTGGGAAGGGTTGCTTCCTTGTTTCAGCGTCTCTTTTGGGAAGGGTTGCTTCCTTGCTTCAACTTCTCTGTCGGAAAGGCTTGCTTCGTTGTTTCAACTTTTTTGGGAAGGGTTGCTTCCTTGTTTCAAGTTCTGCTTTTGGGAAAGGCTCTTTTGGGAAGGGTTGCTTCCTTGTTTCAACTTCTCTTTTGGGAAGGGTTGCTTCCTTGTTTCAACTTCTGTTTTAGAAAGGGTTGCTTCCTTGCTTGAACTTCTATTTTGGGAAGGGTTGCTTCCTTGTTTCAACTTCTCTTTTGAAAAGGGTTGCTTCCTTGTTTTGACTTCTTTTTTGGGAAGGGTCGCTTCCTTGTTTCAACTCTTTTGGGAAGGGTTGCTTCCTTGCTTCAACATTTCTTCTTTTGGAAGGGTTGCTTCCTTGTTTCGACTTCTTTTTTGGGAAGGGTTGCTTCCTTGTTTCAACTTCTCTTTTGGGAAGGGTTGTTTCCTTCTTTTCAACTTCTCTTTTGGGAAGGGTTGCTTCCTTGTTTCAACTTCTCTTTTGGGAAGGGGTGCTTCCTTGTTTCAACTTCTCTTTTGGGAAGAGTTGCTTCCGTGCTTCAACTGTTCTTCTTTTTGGAAGGGTTGCTTCCTTGTTTCAACTTCTCTTTTGGGAAGGGTTGCTTCCTTGTTTCAACTTCTGTTTTAGAAAGGGTTGCTTCCTTGCTTCAACTTCTCTTTTGGGAAGGGTTGCCTTCTATTTTGGGAAGGGTTGCTTCCTTGCTTCAACTTCTTTTTTAGGAAGGGTTGCTTCCTTGCTTCAACAGGTTGCTTTCTTGTTTCGACTTCTTTTTTGGGAAGGGCTGCTTCCTTGTTTCAACGTCTCTTTTGGGAAGGGTTGCTTCCTTGCTTCAACTTTTGTTTTGGGAAGGGTTGCTTGCTTGTTTCAACTTCTCTTTTGGGAAGGGTTGCTTCCTTGTTTCAACTTTTCTTTTGGGAAGGGTTGCTTCCTTTTTTCAACTTCTTTTTTGGGGGAAGGGTTCCCCTGAGTGGGTTACTTCCTTGTTTCAACCCTTTTTTTTGGGGGGGAAGGGTTCCCCTCAGTGGGTTGCTTTCTTGTTTCAGCTTTCATTTTTTGGGGGAAGGGTTCCCCTCATTGGGTTGCTTATTTGGCATTGGTTGTGGGGCGTTGCCCCAAATCACCAACTTGCATCATGACCACATCCCTGAAGTAACCCGAAAGCCACGGCTAAACCAGCCGCACACCCAGCACAAATTAGCCCCAACCAACCGAGTCAAAGTCAACCTTAAGCCTTAAACCCTCCCAACCGCATCCTGCATATCAGCCCTTTGCCAAGCCCACACGCAGCTCAAACAAATCCAAGACCCACCCTCAACAAGACCTCAGCAAGCCCAACACTCACCCCAAACCAGCCCCGAGCAACCCTGAACTGCCACCAAATCAAAGCCAATAGGCAGCTCTAGTCCGAGTGAGGCCAGTAATGCTAGCGATGTGGCCGGCTAGCCCGAGCCAATACGCAGCCCTGGCACGAAACCGGAAATGCTGGGGATGCTGGGGATGCGGCCATCAGCCTCCAGCCAATGCTGAGCCGGGGCTAGTAAAAAGAAGGGGCTAGTCAAAAAAAACACAAAAAGACACCTCAACCCTTCGAGTTAGGCATGATGAAGGTGACTGGATGTATTTTAAGCTGCGCCCAAAACCCATTTCATAGATTCTTGCGAGTTGTTTTGTTTGGACGTGTTTTTGTGCTAGGCGTGGCCGACTGAGCGTCAGTTGGACGAGGAGAGGAAGAAGCCCCGCGCCCAGATGGACTTCCCCAAAACGCATTCCATGTGGCAACTTCCATGTAGGCGTGTCAGAAGTTTTATGTTCCGCATACTGGTTTTAAAGGGACTCGATCACCAGATGTTGGACATATATTGTTATGTCCAGGGGAGGTATTCGCAAATGGAATAATTACCGTTAGGAAACGGTCGCTCATCAAACTCCACTGTCAGTGGGGAAACAACTGTTGAGCTCTGCTCATGCGAGGTTCGCTCAAACCCCCATAGTGCCAATCCCAACAAGGCTGGCTAGCGCTCAAAGTGGTTCGTGCAAGGCTGAAGTGGACGGCCAAGATCCATTCAAATGGGATGGGATGAAGCCCTATGAGAACTGGGATCAGATCTTTCAAGACATTAGTTCTTGCATCCCAGAAGTTTTTGGGGTTGAACTCCCTTTCTCATGCGTTCCAGGGTCCATGTAGCTGTGGGTCAAAAACATGTACCCAAGATGGCTTGCCCTGGTAAATGGAACCATGGACTGAAATCTGGGGCTTATTTGGGGGGTTTTTATTTTGACCCATGCCCATGTGATAACTACTAGACATTGGTTCTTGCAACTCAGATTTTCTTGGGGTTGAACTCCCTTTCTCCTGGGTAATCCTGAGGGTCCATGTGTCTGTGGGTCAAAAATATGTACCCAAGATGGCTTGCCCTGGTAAATGGAACCATGGACTGAAATCTGCGGTCCCCTGGGGGTGTCCGTATCCTAGTGGTTTTAATTTTGACCCATGCCCATGTGATAACTACTAGAGGTCCATGTGGCTGTGGGTCACAGACATGTACCCAAGATGGCTTGCCCTGGTAAATGGAACCATGGACTGAAATCTGCGGCTTATTCGGGGGTTTTAATTTTGACCCATGCCCATGTGATAACTACTAGACATTGGTTCTTGCAACTCAGATTTTCTTGGGGTTGAACTCCCTTTCTCCTGGGTAATCCTGAGGGTCCATGTGTCTGTGGGTCAAAAATATGTAGCCAAAATGGCTTGCCCTGGTAAATGGAAGCATGGACTGAAATCTGCGGTCCCCTGGGGGTGTCCGTATCCTAGTGGTTTAATTTTGACCCACGCCCATGATGACCGCCCATGTAGCTTCTTGTTAGGTAAGTGACCTGAATGGGGGAGCCTTCCGCGAGCCGTGCATTGGGCTCCTGGCGGCGGGAGTGCCGAGGTCCTCGCAGTTGGAGGAGCTGCCCATCGACGAGCATCGGGACAAGCGCCTCGGTGGCAGTTGCGTTCGGCCTCGGCCGAGAACTCGAGCTGGTGGTTTGGTCAAAAGCGCGCAGGGATGGCGCTGAACCTGAAGCCTCCAATACGATGTGGGCTGTGTTTAGGGAAAATACTGCTCCATCATATTTGGCCATGGGGCAAAAGCCAAAGCGTACCCCCAGTGAACATCCCAATCCAACCACTAAAATCGGTTCTAAACTGGCGAATTCACCTACCAACCAAAATGGGATCCAAAACGGTTTTGACCCACAGCCAGCGGATGATTGGAAGAAAGCCATCACAGGGTATCCGAACTTGCTTTTAAAGAGGGAGCCTTTGGGAGCCACCACGAGTTCTGTAAGGACCTGGTAAATATGTCACAATAAGTGTGTCTGTGCGCATTTGGGTCAAAAGTCAAACCTGTTTTCTGGTACCCCTGAGTTGGTGGTAGGATTATGTGGGATTGGAGGCTTGGGGGAGAACCGGAACCCCAGACAAAAAGTGGCTGCCGGACATGTTTCTCCCGACTAAGTCTGGTTCCACCAGCTCGGGTCCCGCAAATAAATGCACAGGCCGAAAGTCTATTCGCACACCTAGGTAATGCAGTTGGGCAAGTTCTAGTGACTTTAATTTGGGGATGTCACCCATGATGGAGGTGTCTTGCAGATCCTTCATTTTGTTTGGTGAAATTGGTTAATTTGCGGACATATGGATCCGGGCCGGACCCAAGACAGGTCCCCGTATGCTTCCCTGGATTTGACTCGTCAAATCCGGATTTCCCAAGAATGAAAAGACACTTGACTGCAGGGGCAAAAGGGGAAGTGTCCTGCTATACGCCTTATGTTGTACTTTGATTCATTGCCAAGTCAGTAAGTGGTTGTTCTACTTACTGGGCTAACTCCACTTGGGGGGCTTGTAAGTTAAGTAGGTTATAGGCAAAGTTACTGGCCACTTGCAACTTGGCTGCAGATCCAAGTAGATTCGGGCGACAAACTGATACTGTTTCTTCTTTTGGTAGTTTGTCTCAGGGGGACATAGCAAGAAACCTGTCTACTCACTGCCTGAGTTCGCTTTTTGGGAAGACCGTTTCAATGGCGAACAACATTCGGACTTGCTTGATAGAGGATCCTTGTTTCAGGATTGGGAATTCTAGTACTCCCCTAGAAATTCACTTGGAACCCAGCAAACCAGCAGTGTTCCTCAAAGCACGACGATTTTCTGGGTTATCTTATGCGGGAGTACCTCGCCCATTCAAGCCTTCTAGGAATTTTGTTTGCCATTCAGCGGCCTACATGTTTGCCTGAACCCTGGTCTCATCCAAACCTATGTTATACTTTAGGGTAGGGGACATATGAAACAGACCCCTTACTCCCTGTGCTCCTGGACTTTCAAAGTTTTGGCAATACCATTTTTGTGATAACTTCGATTGTTGGACTTTTTTCGGCCAACCCACTCAGGAAGTGAGACCCTGACACTCTGACTTTCTCTGTATCCCAGATGTGGGCCAACTTAAGCCAGGTAACTGGAGTTGAGCCCCTAGCTTTTGTTAAGTGAGACTCCAAACTACCAATCCAAAGCACCAAAAGGGAATCTGAGGTTAAGCTCTGCCCCAAGTTGGGCCCCTTTTTTGCCGAATTCCCCTCCCCCCTTCCCAAGGTCGACAGTGCCATGCGCACCCTTGGGGTACACACAAAGATCCATCTTTAGCGTTGACCCCCTGATTTGTGACTTTTTGGTCAGCGATCTATGCGGTTGCTAAGGGTGAGATAGCCTAGGCTTCCCCAAGGCTCCACCTTAAGAACCTCAAGAACCCTCCCCGAAGCGCACGTCCGAATCATTCATGCACAAAGCAGGTTCCCCAGTATCGTTTCCCAAGAGATGGGCGCACGGTGCTTCAATTCCTGGGAGAATCAGTCGCCGTGCCTCACTTCCCCAGTTTTGTTTCTTTTTTCGCTTAGGCTTTGGAGGCCAAACATGGGCAGGATGTCTGGATTTTGTTACGACTCCAGTGGATTCCCTGGCTAGTTTCTCAACTTGATGCCTTCGGTTGCCAGGTTTCTTAAACCGTTTTGGTCCCACTCTTGGGCCAGAAGCAGGCCAGCGCTTTGCTTGAGATGGAACACCTGTCCCCCCGGATCATTGTCTAGGTGCCCCAGTAGTGCCCTTTTACCCTTTTTTGGGGGAGGCTCCCCTGCTAAAATAGACTACACAAAAAAGTTGGTACCCTTATTCTAACCTCTACTGGAGGACCCAGTTGTGGTCTGCCCGAAAAATCCCCTTCAGTGTCTAGCGGTGAAAATCGGCTCAGGGGATCAGTTCGCTTTGCTGAGGATCCTGAAGCACATCGAAAACCACCGCGTGACGTGCCTTGGGTCGGTCGCTTCCAAGACGTTGCTGCCTTCGCTTTCGGAGGAAGCCGTCTCCCCCAAGATCCTTCCACGAATTGCAGCAACTCACTTGCCCAGCGCCGCTTTTTTTAAGGTTTTGGCTTGCCTGATTTAGGTCGACCTGTTAATTTCTGTGTGTTTTGGGCTGAGTAGAACCATCGGCCCCATGAACAATTGAACATTGTCTTGTCCCTGGACCCCCTATGTTGGGAGGGTATTCAGTCGCTCACCCGACCTTGTGCTTCCTAGGCCCAGGCAGCTCAAAGGCAGGTCAAAGGCCAGCGGCCAAAAGGCCATATTTGGGGCACAAGCATCACCAGGTTTGGGGACCTCAAAATCAAGGCCCCGTTCGGGCTGCCAAATGGTTCCATTTTGGGTCTCTGGCAGCTTCTAAGACCAACTCCCTCAGATCCCCGTGGGCTCAATTTTTTGCATCGAAACAAAGAGGAACGCACCAAGGACCTTGTTTCCTGAATACATGTTCAAGCCAAGCTGTTTTACCCAGCGGTTGAATCGCCCCACCCGTCCTTTCTTTTAAAGAGCTTCAACTGTAGCAGAAACCACCCAGGGTTGGTGGCATCATTCTTCTCCGCCAGAGTTTGACCTTAGATCAGGTTTTGGGATTTGGATTGTCCAAACCATTCTGAACACTCCAGAATTGAACT
>CAUJNA010003287.1:2500-280000 GCA_963377175.1 Effrenium voratum | reverse complement strand
TTCCAAGGAAAATGGCTTCTTTACCAGTCAGGGGTCGACATCATTGCCTTAAAATGGGTATGTGGAGTAGAGGGTAAGCCGCCCACAGGTTTTCGGGCGCCGGCACTTTGTTATTCCCCCTGCATGGAGTTTCTAACGATTTTTCGGTGTCTTGTGAGGGAAAGCCAGGGGAATCTCCAAGCAGGGCTGCTGAACGGATTCCAGTTCGGCCTTACATGCCAAACCCAGCTTGCATTCTCCTTTCGACCCTGTTCCATCTCCAAATACCTTTAGATAGCCCTGGTATAGCCTATGCATAAGTTGGGCACCCCAGGTTGAAGGAGATATATTGTCTGGGCCCAGGTCCCCAGACGAAGGCACTACATTGGACTCAATTGACCTCCAGGGGGGGCCAGGCGCAATCCGAGGATAAGCCCCGAAGACAGCTTTGTTAAGGCTTGAATAAGGCATAACCCCAACCATAGCGGCCTTGGAGGTGAGGAAAAGTGCGCGTGGAGTCATGGGAACCTCGGATTAATACACCCCTGGTTGATCTGTTTTTGTGTGGTTCCATTAATAGGAAGGGCATATCAATCCGAACATTATGAGAAGAACCTTATGAACCGTTTTCTGCAAGGATCCAGGTTTGGTTGCAGGGGAGCGTTCCCAGCTTACAGAAGAGAACACAAGATGCATACCATTTCTGTAGTGGCAGTTGTGTTTTTAGTCCAATGTTTTGGGGTACGTGTTGTGGAAGAAGGCATGTTGGTGAGGAACCCCACTTGGAGCATATTTCGGCGTCACTTGCCTGGACAAGTGAAGAAACTTGTGGCAAAGAGAAATATGTCCCAGTCGTGGCTGGTCTTTAGTGTGGGCTCAGCTCTGAGCCCCCTTGGGGCATCGTAGTCTGTAGGTGTCACTTCGGAGATGCGTGCAGATCGCAAGGAGGACCTTTTCAAAACAAATGGGGTTTGCAGTAAACCTGCAAAAGGTCTAGTGACCTTTTGCTCCGTCGGGGGGCAGAGGGAGCAACCCAGTAGTCAACCTTTTGACAAAATAGGGGTACCCTCCGAAATGTCTCGATTTCCCATGGTTTCCTTCGTACCCTCAAAACAAGCCCACGCGGTATCCCCAACAGCCCAGAACATTCCGGACCCCCCTTGGAATCTGAAGGCTGCCCCAAAAACCACCCCAAACCGCCGCCTGTCTCAGCTGAATAAAACGGCACACACCCCATTGGCGCACGGCGCGAAGAAAAACATGAGGACTTCACCCTCCCGGCCGTTCCAGCGCCGCCCATGTCGCCATCCTCACCCTCGTCCCCAGCAGCAGCCGCTTCCCGGAGGGGCAAGTGCAAGGTCGTGGGCACCAGGTGCCGCCATTTGGATGCAACGTATGGTGTGTCTGTGTGTCCAAGTTGTTTTTTTGGGTGTCTTAAAATAGGTGGGATCCCATTGCCAGACTTGGGCGACCTTTTTTATTTGAACCCGGGTTCCTTCATGTTTCTTTTTTCAAGCAGCAAAAAGTTGAGCCTGCTGCTCGCATTTCCTTTGCTGAGCTCTTCCTCTCTTTCCAGATCCTCGCCGGCTGCCCTATCCCTAGGCCTTCTCCTACCTGCCCAGGTAAGTTTATTCCGAAAGGAGTCATTGCCCGCCCTCTAGGAGATGAGATCACGGAGATGAGATCAATGCCTTTTCCACTCTCTTCACACCCTGAGTTCTCTTTTGGGACTCCTTTCCTTCCATGGAATCGTTCCTCTCGTGTCAGCCTTGAAGTTTTTGGACGTGGTCTGAGTGTCCAGCTGGATTCCTGTGAGCAACAAGTCCGAGACACTCTTTGCCAGGTTCGTTCCGCCGTGTTTTCCCTCTCCCGCTGTGTTTTTGTCCCCCTGTACTTGCCACAGCGCTTGGGCTTTTTGCAACTTCCTCATTTTCTCTGGTTAGATGCTCGTCTTAGACCCGTATCTTTACCAAACATAGCAAAACGAACAGTAAACGGCAAACAGTTTGCAGGTATGTGGCAAAATATGGAGACTATATATGTACACGCAGAATACATATATTATACACATGTTGGTAGACTAAATATGCATCAACAGCTGAGGATCTTATTTCGAGCGCCCCTTTTTGTGGGCTAAGAATCAGGGCGACTCCCCCAGAGCTGGTGGTGTTCTAAAGCTGGTGATCCCTTGTCTGCGAGCAACACATCTAGGCGTGGTAAAGCATATGGGCATCAAGATAGGGCACCCCCCTAAGTTGTCATTTGCCTTTTGGCTTCCCTTTAAGCCAAAGCAAAATGGGACCTTGTTTTGACGAGAACCATCTCACAGCGCTTGAATCTTCCTAAAGGAAACCTGGGCGAGCACTTGTTCCGTTTTTGCCTGACCCTTCTATGTAGCACTCAGAACCGCCGACCTCCACCTTTCTGCTAAACAGTTTCCCGGAGATTCCCTGAGGTAGGTGTCCATGGAGTCCGTTGTTGTCAAGGGTAAGGGCAAGTCTAGTTTCTGAATTGCCAAGAATGTTGGACTTCCCCAACAGCAATGAGGGAATGCAACAGTGTCTCATTTTTCTGACCCTCCATGTACTCTCAGTGGGGTCAACATGTAGTTTTCTCTTCTTTTTTTTTGTGTGTGTGTTTGTTTTTTGAGAGTGCCCTTTTCACCTTGGTTTCAAGGGAAGCTAAATTGCGAAGGCACATGTTTGGTCCAAATCTTTGTTTTGCCACATAGCCATATATGTTTGGCTTCCTCTTGGTTTCCCGTCAAAACTACAAGAGGGAGACCCTCAAAAGAAGACAGAAATTCGGATGGCAGTAGGTCAGTACGATCCCATCATCTTCATCCCCCAGTCCCTTATGGACGGCTTGGAGATTGCCAATGAGCTGCGGCAGGTCACGCCGATGCCTCAGTTTGCAGTCAGTGCCAGGTCCCAAGAGAAACACATGGAGGAGGAGGGGAATTCATGCACCGAATCATTCGTGGGGTTTCCCTTGCACACCCCGTGATTTCTACAAGTAAACTTATGCAAACCGGTTGCCCCAAAGAGCCCCTTGAAAAGGTGCTCTTTAGAGTGATGGCCTGTTACCTGTCTCGTGGAAACTTGGGTTTCAGGTTGGTACTTTCGGTGACCAAGAAAACCAGTTTTAGACCAAAACGGGACTTGGGGGTCCTTTTGGTGGAACCCAGTAAAAAGGGGGACCCTTACAAAGTGCAAAACCGATTTTTGCTCTTGTGTTTTTAGTCGACACAACCCCATGTTTGGTGAAGATGGAAGGCCACTCTAATCACCAAACCAATCCAAGCCACCAAATGGCGGGCAACTGATTTTAAACTTCCTCGAGCCGAGGAAGCGTCTGCTGGAGGAGTGCGCGTCTGACAAAGGCAACGGGCGCCCGGAGATCATTCACGGCATTGCTCCCTTCGACCTGGTCTTTGAGTTGGAGGACCTCCTGCTGAAGAAGTCGAAAACGATCCTGCTGGTCGTTGACTGATAGTGTATAAACGTATGATATACGCATATGTATATGTATTTATGTATACGTATATGTATACACACACACACACTATGTTAGGTTTGAGTTTGTATGAATCAAACAACCAGGTAGTTTTTTCTGACAGCTTTCCCCGAACCCGGAACCCGTCCGGCATGCTGCCCAGAATGGTTGGTTTCCCCATGATACAAAGAACAGCCTGCTTGGCTTTCATCAGGCGATATCCCAGTTTAAGAAGTCCTTTACTGTTTGCACCATCCCCTATACATTTCATAGGTTTGACATAATTTCAAGCTCAATTGCCCAAAGCCGACCTTCTTTTGGCTTGCCCCTTTTGCTCCACGCTTAGTAAAGGTCCCAAAAGGTGAACCTTCTATTCTGGGTCCTTTGGGCAAGCGAGGACATAAAGTAATTTCTTCTTGCGCCAGATGGTAGAGTTTCGGCCTTGTGTTGTGGATTAGGTTAGGGATCCTTTTCATGCTCGACGATCTGGAATGTATGAAGCACCATGTCAAAGAGAATCAACCTGAACCGACCTTGCTGTGCCCATGTGGGCGTGTCTTGAAGTAGGGGACTTCCCAAAAACATGGATAATCCTTTGGTTTCCTTTTGAAGACAACCAAAGGGGCACCTACAAAATACACACCCACGTTAAAGACGCAGAACTGGAATCACAAGGCTTTGAGCATTAGAAGTACGTGGGTTTCAAATTCGTGGGGATTATTAGGGTGGTGTTTCACAGGAAACAAGGGGTGGCCACTTTAAGCAAATGAACCAGTGCGGGTGAGTGTCAAGGACCAGGTTCAGGACTACGGATTTGGATGAGGGATCCCCCCAATTTTGAACAACCTAGTTTAAGCTGTTATTCAACCTTGGTTCTGCTGGCTTGGATTTGTGTGGATTGAGCCCTTGCTTCTTGTAGAAGATGGATGGGGGTGGGAATCCACCCCCAAGCCTCCCCCCAACAACCATTGATTTTGGAAGACTAGCTTCCCTTTTATTCCAGTGTTTGTTTTTCGAAATCATGCTTGTTGCATTTTTCTCTTTTGGTTTTAAAGGGAGTCTATCACAACTACCCGAAGTATTGTTTTCTTTTTTTTCCGACGATAAAGCAAATGGAGGTTTTGGAAAGGCATCTCTCGCATAAATTTCTGCGGGTAACTTCTCCAATCACCCAAAATTTAGGCAGGGGTTCCCATGTTTTTCTTTTTGGTTGCTTTCAACATCACGTGTTTGGAATGGATAAGGTGAGTTTCACTTGCTAAATTGGATAAGGTGAGAACATCGGGAACCCCTGGATTCTCAAGGGTATTTTCAGGAAAGTGTTTAGGCATGGATTCTTGTATACCACCGATGTATATACCCATCATATGTGTCTTTTTCATTTTCTGGCATGGTTTTTTCGGGAATCCAAAAGGACAACCACATTTTTAAGGGGGATCCCCTCAAAAACGACACCCCCAAGTGGAAAGTATGTTCCATACCTCAAAACTCCATACCTGGAAATGCCCAGAGATTCGGGGCTTGGGAAGCTTGCGTTGCGAGGAGCCTGTGCCCAACGGCAGTCCGGTCTTCTCCCAGCCTGCGCCTTTTGGCGGAAAGCGCTTAGCAACGAGCGAATGAGACTTGCTGGTGCTCAGCAGGGAATGAGAAATGGAATGAGCCTTATAAACCATCCAACAGATGGTTACTTCAAGGGAATCCCCGTCTGGTTCATTCCCACATTCCCTACCGGGCACTAGCAAGGAGAGCAGGCCACTCACTGCCTGAATACCAACTGGAGTCAGTTCAGACGCTTGGCCAATCCACGGAAGAGGTTGGCCAACCCGTTTCAGGCACGTGCCATACAAACTGCGAACCATTTAGATTGCCATTTATAGGCGGCCGGGGCACGTTTGTTTGAACACATGTCGCATATACACTACGCATATCGCAAGCCCGAGCGGGTGATGAAGCGACCCGTTGCCCGGCTCCTTTTGTGGGGGCCGGTGTAGGTTGATCTTCTTTGGATATATGATATGGCTACGGGTCAGAGTTAAACCAGCAGACCGCAGGTTTTTGGTTCCATTTACCAGGGCTCTATTTTAGGTACCCATTTTTGACCCACAGCCATATACCTATACCCCACGAACAGGCACCCACTTTCGGATTCGGTTGGTCTAAAAGTCCATCCTCACCACTTGCCCCTTTTTTGCAAGCCGTAGCTCCAGCACGGGCCAGCTTGAACATCTAAGAGCAATCAGGGTTGCTGGGAAGGTTCTCAGATGTTTCCTTTAGGGCTCTTCAAGGGGATTTTCTCCCTTGGATGTTCAAGCCACTTAGCTCATACTTGTTCTGAGGGTACCCTTTTGGGGTGGCTTTAACGGGAAATCAAAAGGACGCCAACCATTTTGTGGGCTCCCTAAAAAAGACACCCAAACAAGGCACCCATACCCATGGTCATAGCTGGGAAAACTGACCACGGCCAATCTAGTTTCCTTGGTGGTGTTTCCCAGTAGTGTTAGTACCCAACATTTGTATTTGAAAATGTGGGGGCCTGGATTTTTGACTTCAAACCTCTGCGACCGCCTCAAAAGCTTGCGCAGGAAGGGAGGTTTGGTCGGCAAGTTCAAGATCCGCGAGGAGGGTCGTTGGAGTGGGCAACCGTTGTGCCACCAGTACATACCAATACCAATGCCTGCACCAGTTGGTGAGTCTGTGGTCGTCAAGTGGACCAGACAGAGAGCCCCAGGCCGGTGGAAGGCTGGATGTTGCCTCACAATGACCAAACCTTAAACCTCCAGTGGATTGCCAGCCCTTTTCCCCCTTTCGGAGGGGCCGCCCTTGAAAATCAACGAACACAGCAAAAGAGGGCCACGGGTTTGGTGTTATTTTCACTGTTTTTGGAGGCTTCAAAGTCAGAAACTGGGATGCCCCTTAAGCTACCACTTAGGCGGTAGCTCAACGTTAAAGTACTCGGGCCATTGGGGACTCCAAAAAAATGTATATTGGACTCACTATGACGCAGACCAAAGAACTTGTGCTATTTCCCGGACCAAGTTGAAGGTCAAAAGTCACAAGGCTGGCCCCGTGGTCCAAACCACCAAGTAGAGGGAAGCTGAACATCCTCCAAGAATCTCTACAATGTGGTAAGGGACAACAAGCCCAACATGTTGACTCGCGAGGACTGTTCTCGTGCAGGGGGAACCACTAAAAGCGAGCCCTCATGCGGGCCCGCTTTAAATTGGACCCGGGAATAG
Source organism: Effrenium voratum (assembly GCA_963377175.1). Lineage (NCBI taxonomy): Eukaryota > Dinophyceae > Suessiales > Symbiodiniaceae > Effrenium > Effrenium voratum. Next base: position 273,290 of record CAUJNA010003287.1, on the reverse strand, counting down.
CGAAGGCCGCAAAAAGCACTGCAGCCCCTTGTTGACCCCTCTCTTCCGCCTTAATGCAGACCCCGGATTAATAAACCCCCCCCCCCTCCCCCCCCCCCCTCAAGGTCACAAGGTCAGGTCTGTCATTTTTTTGAGGGCCCCCCCCCAATAGTGGGAAGGGGAACCTTGTGGGCCTTGTGGGAAGGTCAGGTGAGGGAACCTTGTGGGAAGGTCAGGACCTTGTGGGAAGGTCAGGTGAGGGAACCTTGTGGGAAGGTCAGGACCTTGTGGGAAGGTCAGGTGGGGGAACCTTGTGGGAAGGTCAGGTGAGGGAACCTTGTGGGAAGGTCAGGTGAGGGAACCTTGTGGGAAGGTCAGGACCTTGTGGGAAGGTCAGGTGAGGGAACCTTGTTGGAAGGTCAGGACCTTGTGGGAAGGTCAAGTGGGGGAACCTTGTGGGAAGATGAGGGAACCTTGTGGGAAGGTCAGGTGAGGGAACCTTGTGGGAAGGTCAAGTGAGGGAACCTTGTGGGAGGGTCTTTTGAAGGCTTTTGGAGAACATGGTTGATTAATAGGGGGTGCCAAATCTATAAGAATTTTGATGAGTAATTAGGGAGCTTGAAGGTAGCTTGTGAAAAAGTCAGGTCAGGGAACCTTGTAGGAAGGTCAGGTCAGGGAACCTTGTGGGAACCTTGTGGGAAGGTCAGGTGAGGGAAACTTGTGGGAAGGTCAGCATGTAAAGCAAGCAGAGTTGTAGTTCTCTGGTTGATTAATAGGGGGTGCCAGAAGAATTTGGGGGGCTTGAAGGTCAGGTGAGTGGGAAGGTCATGACTTGTGAGGCCAGAGGGGTTTTGGAGGCTGTTGGAGAACATTGTTGATTAACAGGGGGTGCCAAATCTAAGAATTGTTGATGAATACGTAGGGAGCTTGAAGGTAGCTTGTGAAAAAGTCAGGTCAGGGAACCTTGTAGGAAGGTCAGACCAGGGCATCGACCATGGTAGATTAATAGGGTGGTGCTGGCTTTACTAATGGGGGGGTGCAAAAGCAGGGCATCAACCATGGTAGATTAATAGGGGGGCGCTGGCTTTACTAATGGGGGGGTGCTGCTGTTGCAAGTACAAAAGGAGCTGGTGTGCAAAAGCAGGGCATCAACCATGGTAGATTAATAGGGGGGTGCTGGCTTTACTAATGGGGGGGGCGCAAAAGCAGGGCATCGACCATGGTAGATTAATAGGGGGGTGCTGGCTTTACTAATGGGGGGGGGTGCTGCTGTTGCAACTAAAAAAAGGAGCTGGTGTGCAAAAGCAGGGCATCAAACATGGTAGATTAATAGGGAGGTGCTGGCTTTACTAATGGGGGGGTGCAAAAGCAGGGCATCGACCATGGTAGATTAATAGGGGGGTGCTGGCTTTACTACTGGGGGGGTGCTGCTGTTGCAAGTAAAAAAGGGAGCTGGTGTGCAAAAGCAGGGCATCAAACATGGTAGATTAATAGGGGGGTGCTGGCTTTACTAATGGGGGGGTGCAAAAGCAGGGCATCGACCATGGTAGATTAATAGGGGGGTGCTGGCTTTACTAATGGGGGGGGTGCTGCTGTTGCAAGTAAAAAAGGAGCTGGTGTGCAAAAGCAGGGCATCGACCATGGTAGATTAATAGGGGGGTGCTGGCTTTACTAATGGGGGGGGTGCTGCTGTTGCAAGTAAAAAAGGAGCTGGTGTGCAAAAGCAGGGCATCAAACATGGTAGATTAATAGGGGGGTGCTGGCTTTACTAATGGGGGGGTGCAAAAGCAGGGCATCGACCATGGTAGATTAATAGGGGGGTGCTGGCTTTACTAATGGGGGGGTGCTGCTGTTGCAAGTAAAAAAGGAGCTGGTGTGCAAAAGCAGGGCATCAAACATGGTAGATTAATAGGGGGGTGCTGGCTTTACTAATGGGGGGGGTGCAAAAGCAGGGCATCGACCATGGTAGATTAATAGGGGGGTGCTGGCTTTACTAATGGGGGGGTGCTGCTGTTGCAAGTACAAAAGGAGCTGGTGTGCAAAAGCAGGGCATCAACCATGGTAGATTAATAGGGGGGTGCTGGCTTTACTAATGTGGGGGGTGCAAAAGCAGGGCATCGACCATGGTAGATTAATAGGGGGGTGCTGGCTTTACTAATGGGGGGGGGTGCAAAAGCAGGGCATCGACCATGGTAGATTAATAGGGGGGTGCTGGCTTTACTAATGGGGGGGTGCTGCTGTTGCAAGTCAAAAAGGAGCTGGTGTGCAAAAGCAGGGCATCAAACATGGTAGATTAATAGGGGGGTGCTGGCTTTACTAATGGGGGGTGCAACAGCAGGGCATCGACCATGGTAGGTTAATAGGGGGGTGCTGGCTTTACTAATGGCGGGGTGCTGCTGTTGCAAGTACAAAAGGAGCTGGTGTGCAAAAGCAGGGCATCGACCATGGTAGATTAATAGGGGGGTGCTGGATTTACTAATGGGGGGGTGCTGCTGTTGCAAGTAAAAAGGGAGCTGGTGTGCAAAAGCAGGGCATCAAACATGGTAGATTAATAGGGGGGTGCTGGCTTTACTAATGGGGGGGTGCAAAAGCAGGGCATCAAACATGGTAGATTAACAGGGGTGTGCTGGCTTTACTAATGGGGGGGTGCTGCTGTTGCATGTGCAAAAGTTGGGCAAGTTAAAATTAGATTAAAAACGCATGATGTAGCGGGGGGTTTGGGGGAGGGGAGCTTTAATAGGGGGGGGTTTCGGGGGACATTTTTTGTCATTGTGGGGGTGCCAGGGCAGATTCCTGGGTTTCAATTAAAACGAGTATTGGCGAGGGATTTTCAAGGAAAACCAGGCGCTTTAATAGGGGGGGGTTATAAATCCTGGGTCAGCATTATGACCCGTTTTTTTGCGGGTCATTGGCAGACACTTCAGCTCACCCCACGTTGTTTCATTTCTCCTTTTGGCCGATCCCCCGGTTGTGGGATGATGTGGGTCTCTGGACGTCAGACGTCCAGATAGACGGATTCATTCGCCGCTAATTCGCGCATGCGGCAGAATCATCATTGTTGTTGGGAAGCATTTTGCATTTTTGCTTATTGTGGTTTAGTGGTTGAAATCCCCACTTAACTGTTAAACAGTGATTTTGCTCCCCTTCCAACGTCAACCAATGGCCGCGGAGGAGCGGTGGCACCAAGAGATGCAGAAGGCGGCATCCATCAAGCCGGTGCTGAAGCGCCTCGGGAGCCTCCAGTTCCTCTGCAACGAGCTGTGGGGGAGCTCAGAGCCTCAGAGACGAGGGCTGCGGGGTGGACACGAGCTCACTCGGCGAGGGTTTGGATGGGTGGCAAAGGGAAAAAGTGAGGATTGAACCAGGGAGGAGGATGAACTTGGGGAAACACTCTTTTCTTTTTGAGAAACACCCAAATACAAGCAGCCCGAAAAGATGCCTGGGCCATTGTGACCGAATCGCCCAACAGGAGGGCCCTTTTGGAAACAAATTGCTTTGCTATCAAACACACAATAGGTTCGAGCTTTTGCTCAGGGGGGAAGGGCAACCCAGTGGTTCAGAGGTTGTGTTTTCTTTTTTGACGTGTGTTCCCTGAACTACCAAACCTTGGACACTTCTCGTTTGAAGACCCGTTCATTCCCCAAACCCGGACTGGGTCCTTCCCTACCCATGGCACCAGCAAGTCGTGGCTGGCCAAACGTTGAGGGTGGTTCAGATACGGGTTGAGCCAGCGCCGCTGACCAAACTTCAAGGGTCGAACATGGGTTCCCGAGCTCCGAACCTGACTTCGTTTGGACCATTTCCCTTCAATGGGACCGGGTCCCGAAGGTCGGGTTCCATGTTTATTGGTGGGACGGTAGGCATTTTTCGGTGGTTCGCAGCCATCCCCTTAGCTTTTTAGCCTTTTAGTGTTTAATGGGGATTTCTATTTAATCCACTAAAGTTAAACTTTTTGTGGGGGATCTGAGGGCAGCCCAGATTTAAATGTTTTTCTTGGTTTGCTTCCTTTTAGGAGTGCTTCAGCCTCCCAGATCTCTAGTCGGGCATTTCCCGTCATGGAGAGGGCAAGCCGCTCTACAATCAACTACCCCTTTCTCCGAACGCCCCTTTTTAAGGCTCTGATGTCGGTCGACCCCCGGAAAACCCGGCTTTCAAGATGTACCCAAGAAAAAGCTGGGTAGTTGGAGCTTGCGATACCCCAAGCAGCCGGGGATCTCCATAAGGTTTGGGAATCTGATGGACAGGTCCGGAGAAGTATCCCATGGGCCAAGTGTGTCGCAGGCCAAAATGTCGGAGAAAAAACGTGCGAGCTTTGCATGGGCAGGCAAGGCCTTCGGCAGATTTTCAGAGATGCAGCCCCACAAATACCAGCTAGGAATCTCCGAATTTCGATGGCAAGGACTCCTTGATTTATGCCCTGGGTCTCCTCTTTTCCTTTGACACATATTTGATTAATAATTTGTGAGACCCCCCAGTGCTTCCATTTACCACTATGGGCAAACCAGGGGAAACCATCAAATATAAAACCAGGGGGAAGAAACCTGAGTACCTGTACATGGTTGTTGTTGGGCAACATTTTACCTTTTCGCTTATTGTGGTTTAGTGGCTGAAATCCCCACTGAACTGCTGAAACGTTTTTTTTTGCTCCCCTTCCAACGTCAACCAAGTTGTAGTGGCTCTGGCAGTTCTCGCTTTACTTCAGGTTAACTCTTCCCCTGGTTCAAACATCTCCCATAGGGGTCCTTTATAGGCTAGTTTGGTTGGAAATAGATGGGTTCCACTGGTTTAGATTGGGTTTGATTCCATTTGCCAGGGCCATCTACTTTTCCCAGCGGTCCCCTATCACATCTTGCCGTTTGGGCAAGTGAGTTTCCTTTTTGTGCGATACCTCGGGAAATATAGGGAGCCCTCGTCTACTCCACAAAATAACATGGAGCCCACAAGCAGCATCGGACTCTCCTACATGGACCCCCGTTTTCTGTCTTCCTTCCGTTTATTTAATTCAATAAAACACAAAACGAGTACCAATTGGCGGCAGGGCCCTTCAGGGGCCTTTGAGGCTTGTGAAACTTGGGGAATGGGGAACAATCCCAATCTTTAGGCCACACCTGAACAAAAACCATCCAGATGTGGGGGACAAATCCTAAACCCGAGGCTTTTGCCGGAGCTTTTGGCCTGGTGTGACCAATTCCGAGCCGCGCCTCGGTTGCATTCAGCTGTGAACTGGACGGATTGATCTCAGCGGTGATCAGGCCTGAAATGCTATATGGGGACTGTCTGTTTTTGGGGAACCCCAAATTTGTGATTTTCCTTTCGGTTTCCCTTCAAAACCAAATAATGGGTACCCTAAAAAGGACACACCCATATGGAGTGTCTTTTTTGAGGGTATTCTGGGCCCTATTTTTGGGGGTAAGGAGGAACAACAGGAAACCACCAATTGTTAGGGTCCCCTGTGTAACAATCCCAGAGTACGCCTTTTTCCGGGAAGGTTCTGGAGGGTTGAATCCTTGAAAGGGGTCTACCCAAACCATGGCCGAAGAATCAAGCTAGCCAGATGACTGACCCATACCTTCTGGCGAGTCATCAAAATGGGGTTTTGGGCTACCCAAGAACCACAAGTTCATTATGATAGGAGCGAACTATGTGTAATTTTGTCCGGCAGGGTGGACTGCAATTCCTGCACCAGCTGGCTGGATGAAACCCTACTGACTACCGAGCGCCCCGGGCGCATGTGTTTCATTCACTGCATATGTTCCAGTCGATTGCCAACTAAGCACCCCGAAAAAAATCATGAATCCGAGAGAAATGATAAGCAAATGGAGGAACAATGATGGGGCCAAACGACGCCAAAACGATGAATTAATGATAAATTAATCGAAACAAAATTTTGTTTTTCCTCTGTGTTTGGCTGCCCGAGGATCTCTTAATGCTACGCGTTCAACCATCTAGCCATGATGCAATGCGTGAAGAGCATCCTTTGCACACCCTTGCCACTCACCGACAAGCGATCCACTGCTACCAAGTCAGTGGACTTGGGATTTTGAATGCAATTCCGTTGCAAGGTGCTGGTCAAGTTGTCACTTCTTCTTTTTTTTGCACTGGAGCGACGGTCAATACTTGCCATCACTGTAAAGAGCGTGACATTGGGTACGTTCCACCAAACTGTCATTGAAAAACGAGCTAGTTCACCAGATTCACCCGCTCAAAGGGAGATCCAATGACTGACTGGCTACGAATTTTAAGAGTGGAACCACCTCACACATGGTTGGACATTTCTCAGCGAATTCTATCCACCAAAGGGCCGCATTGTCACCGTCACATCTGAGAAAAATAAGAAGAAAGAAAAACAACGGCCAACGAGCCAAATGCTTGAACCTCTCCCCCGGCTTCCAACCGAAGCCTTACTTGGATGTTCGATTCGCCAAGTTAGTAAGTGGTTGCCCTCTTGGGATTTGTCACCCCCGAATAACAAGGTCATAAAAGTGGGTCATCGAGTCATAGCCTATGTAGGCACCAACTTCTCACTTCTTGAGTTCCTGGACTTTGTGGTCACTTTTTGGGAAGACCCATTTTCGTGGAAAATCAACAACAACACAACACAAAATGAAGAAAACCACACAAAACACACAACATGCACACAAAACAAAGGAGAAACACGCAAACAAAACAGACACGCACACAACACCATGGAGAAAAATACACCAAACATACAGAACCATGGAAAAGAAGCACAAACCAACCCTGTACTTTCTTATGTGGCCAGTCTCTCCGGACGTCTCGCCCAAACGCCTCGTTTGAATCGTTCCGGTAGCTGAGGTGAAGCTGCGGCGCTGCCAGGAGCTGGCCTTCGAAAAGGCGGAGGCCTGGGGGCCGACGCGAGGGCGCGAGGGCGCGAGGGTGGGGTGCTGGCTGCCAGGGGGCTGTGGGGGTCAAGACCGTTTTGGGATCCCATTTTGGTGGGTGAATTCGCCACACATTTTAGGTGTCCTATTTTAGTTTTTTGCGGGTCATCAGACACTTCAGCTCAACCCAGCTTATTTCAAATTCTCCTTTTGGCCGATCGGTTGTGGGTCTCTCTGGAGGTCAGTCGTCCTGACGTCCAGACAGACGGATTCCTTCGCCGCTAATTCGCGCATGCGGCATAATCATGGTTGTTGTTGGGAAGCAGTTTCTTTCTCTCTCTTTTTTACATTTTGCTTATTGTGGTTGAGTGGTTGAAATCCCCAGTGAACTGCAAAATTGTTTTTTGGCTCCCCTTCCAACGTCAACCAAGACGATTTGTCCATAAAAAGGGGGAACTCACCAACCAGAATCCCTCAAGGAGCTTTTTTCCGTAAGGGGGAAGTCACCAACCCGGTTATCAGAATCCCTCAAGGATATAGAAAAGGGAAGTTTGTTTCCCCAGTTTGGGGCAATCACCGATTGTTCAGGGGATTTTTGCGGGTCTAGGTATGCCGATCCATTTTGGGGGGTCACCCCTGTTTGGGGGTTAGGGAAACCACTCATTTGGGTGGCTCGTCTTTTTGTAGGGGGTCCTCACCATTCGGGCAATGGGTGTGTCTGTTTTGTGAGGGAATCCCTAATAGTGGGTTTCCCCTGGACAAAAACACCTTAAAAACAGGTGCCCAGGAAAAAAGACACGCCCGGTGGTCTAAGGCTTGGTTCCCTGGCAGAAACACACACACACACACACACATTCGGCACCATGATGCACCATGCAAATTTATCAAAACTCTCCAAGAAAACACATGTGAAAGGGACCCTGGTGCTGAGAAACACTCCCATGGGTCATTCCCATAGGATGCTTGTTGCCAAGTTAAGTTGCAACCGCAACCGCTCGCTGACTCACTTTTGAGTTACCCACTTTGGACCACATGAATGTGGGGCATTTGTTTGTTTTTACTTGGCAACCAACATCCGAGTATTTTTCACTGAAGAGGACTCTGGTCATTTTGGATGGCCCCTAAATGTGGGCCAGCGGCCATGTTGACGGGTTATCAAACAAGCTCGGACCATTTTAAGAACAATATTTTGGGGGGACCCATTCTCAAAGCTACATTTGGGACCAGGGAAACGGGGAAAAACCATGTGCCAATATTCAATCAGGGGGAGGATGTCTTACATGGAGCCATAGCCACGAAAATTCAACCTGGTCTTTTCTTGGAACCCTGAAAAATAGGATCATTCCCAATCCTCTTCAAATAGAGGAGCAGCCAAGAAAAGCGCCAGCTGTTTCAATTTCCGAAACGACACCGAGCGGCTTTCTCTTTCCAATGGAAGCTGATATGATATGAGATGGACGCCAATAAAATGGGAGGGGGGGGTCCATATTGGAACTGCCTTCTCTTAGAGTGCTGTTTTTTTGAGTAATGAGAAATGGAATGGCCCCATATAAACAAACACGACTCCTATAAACAATCCATTTGCTATGGTTTCCTTGATTCGGGAATCCTCTCCTCCCGTTCATTCCAACAAAACCTGGACTCGTCGTCGTTCCCTACCCATGGCACCAGCATCCTCTCTAAGGGTGGAAGTACATACCCCTTGTTCATACCCCTTGGCTTCCGTGGTTTCCAACCACTTTATAAGGGGTATATAACCCCTTTCGGGGAGAAAATATGGTATGAACAGCGGCAGGCCTCTCAGGGGTTCATTTGTCCAAGAGGTACGTAAAAAGGGGTATGTACAAGTGGCGTTGTACCTAGTAAGTGGTTAAGCCTGGTTACAACCCACTTACCATGATCATAAGTCTCCTAAGTGGGTTATGACCAGGCATAACCACTTAATACATAGATGGCCCTGGTAGATGATTAAATCATCAGGTAGCCCAGGAATCGCCATCATGTTTTCTACCAAAACAACCAAAAAGGACACCCCCTTTTAATACACCCCTTGTAATACACCCCCTACCAATACACCCCCCTTTAAGTAATACACCCCCCTTTAGTAATACACCCCCTACCAATACACCCCCCTTTAAGTAATACACCCCCCTTTAAACCTAAGGAATCTGCCCCTTGTACCCATCGCTAGGCGCGGGAGCTCTTGGGCCAGCGCCGGCGCAACGGCCAGAAGCGCAACACCGCCCAGCAGGATGGAGCTCGAGCCGTTTGGGGGAGGGATGGTCAAAGGACCACATGGGTGCCCCGGTTTTTGTGAGGCGACCCGGATCGACTTGGGCTTGGTTCATTCGGAAAACCCTTATTGGTGTTGAGGTTCCCTTCTTTTTGTCAAAGGACTGCTATTGGCTTGGACCTTTAGAATTTAAAACTTTTTGGTTGAGATTTCAAGTTGGGTTTTCAACACGAAACCCCAAAAAAGTGAATTAAACTTTCAGCAGGGGGGTCAACACCAACCAAGTGGTCAACGGTTTTGGGATGGGTCGAGGTTTGGTTCTGTATCATATCATATCCCTAGTGTTCAACCCTTGAGAGAAAGGTTGACCCAATTTTGATGATGACAATCCTTAGGTAAACAATGGTGGTTGTATGAGCTCCCCATTGTTTCAACTGTGCTTTGAATCTCAAGGATATCTTTGCCTTTGACTCGAACAATGGCGGACACTTTTTCTCTTCTTCCAAAAGGGAGGGGAACAGAGGACCAGCATGACCATGTTCGGCGCAAACTGTTGCTTCCATTTGCCTGATTTGGGAGGGCGACCGCTTTGGGGGGGGGGGAACCAGAGACGGCAGACGTAGGACCAGCAGCTGATGGAGAAGGCGGCCTTGAGGGCCAAGAAGCTCGGCGCCCTGGCCGCCAAGGCACTCGCCGGAAACGGCGCTTCGGCGCGTCTCGGAGTGGGTAGACCATTTTAGTACCGAGTTTTGATGGCGACTCTGGTGAAGTTGCCCTCAAAACCTGAACCGAAGCCCCCCAAACCCCCAATCTACTACTAGGTCCCCAGCTAGGTGCCCTTTTACCGTTTCTTTTTTGGGGAGGGTTCCCCTACTTTCATAGAGTACTACAGAAATAAAGGGTAGCCTTATTCTAATCTCTCTACTGGAGAAAGTCTGAACCCAAACCCCCAAACTACTAGTTTCCAGAAAAGCGGGTTGCCCCAAAGTGATGGGCGAGTTCTGCCTGTTTTTATGGGTAGTTTTAATTGGGTCCAGGGAGACACCCAAGCAGAGATTTCAAGAAAAGGAACTGGGTGGTTACTATTCGAATCCACACGAGACATCAGTAGACTTGCGGATTCGTGGTGGAAAAAATAGCTGCGAGTGGGCTCGGAGGTAAGGTGGTTTCAACTCGTAAAAGTCATAGCCATTTGTGTTTAGACAAGATTATGTTTAATCATTTGTTTGAAACCACGGTCTAAACAAGGGTCCGGGTCTTCCAACCCCGCTGCTTCGCTATTTGGGAGGCATCCAGTGGGGCATTCCCTTTGTTTTGTTATGTCTTCTTGTGGTTTGTTTGTTTTGCTTGAACGACTTTCTGTTGGAGGGGGATTATATAAGGGGCTAGATCAGTCCGCGCGCGCACACACATTGGTTGCTGCTACTAATTATTTTGGTCATGACTTACTTTGTTGTTTGCCTACCCCACAACCCGATTCTATTTGTTGCCTTTAACAACCAAGTACCCGAGCAAGTGCCTTTTGGCATGGGTTTCCCTTAACGAACCCGAATATGGCGGAGTGTGACTTGCCATTGTTGGCTTTAACCGGACATGGGCATGATCAGAATATACATATGTTTCAGTGGCAGTTGAACAAATCGTTATAATGGTGCCCGTTTAAACATTTGTTTTGTATAAATTAAATGAACTTACTTTTTTTGTTTAGAAACACACATCCAAGGTCACACACGTGGGTCATTTGATTTGGGGGCTGCTCGGTTGTGGGGCATTCTCTGTGTGATTCCAGTCAAGCCACGAATTTGTTGACCCCATATTAATCAACCCCAGTTTATCAATAGGGGGGTGGGGAACCCTCCAAAAGTGGTCTGATTCCCCACTAAAACTGGAGACACCACCCTATGAATAAACTGGGGTTTATTAATCCGGGGTTGCCATTAGAGGTAGCCGGAGGACACCATCCATGACAAAACTTGGCAAGGAACCCTGATGTTTGGCTATAGTGGTTTGCCTGAAAGCACTGGGTTTGGCTGTTTGTTGATGTCTTTGGATGGCTTGAGTCCAGATTGCACTTACCAGGCTCTAATTTTCTACCATGCCATACTGTGTTGCCCCTTTTGAATTGAGGGTATGAACACCAGAACGCCTTGTTGGGGCTTGGGTTTCACTTCGGCCCGAGAACCACCGTTGGATTTCGGGCAGGCCGTAGACGAAACCATCGATGTGGCCAAGGAGGTGTGCAAGTGCGGGTACCAGGCGAGCGGAAGATCCACTTCAAAGTAGTCATGGGAATGGCTTCGGCTGGCTTTGCCGATGTCATCAGGGCACCATGAAACTCAAGGATTCTGCAAATGGGTGTGTCTTCTTTGAGGCCACACCTTCTACACCTTCTTGACTGGCTTTAAAAGGAAACCAAGAGGACAAGCAACCAGCTTAAGGTTTCCTACTTTAAGACACGCCCAAATATAACTTTTGGGAGATGTGGGACATGTTTGTTGGTTTTTCCAGCCTGATAGTACTTTGATCGCGTTCTGACCCCTCAAAAACCATAGCGACTTGCACCCGGCAGTAAGCCCAGCACTCACATGAGATCACTGTGCTACTTAGATGGCGTGGGACTTAGCTAGGTGGCAAAAACACTTAACCCCTCACATAACCGTACTGTTCAATTCTTGTAAGTAGGGCTGCTAACAATTTGCTTGCCTAATACCCCGGATCATCTAAGCGTGGCCGTGTGCCAAGCTCTCTTTTTTCCACGGTGCCCTTTCTTCCTGTCAGCTTTTGTGGGGAACTTTGCTGTAACTCACTCCCTGAGTTCCAGTAGCTTAAGATTTGTATATTTTCCCCCCTCTGTTGGTTTTCAAGGGAATCGATTTCACTATTGGACATATATATATATATATGTATTTGTTTTTAATTTTTTTCCAGGGGAGCTCTACGGCAAATGGCGGCTGAGTCGCTGGACTGGAAGCTATTTGGGCCGCGCTCATGGTTGATCCTTCCACTGGTTCCGGCTCATCCCGGCCTCGGTTTCCGCCAACCCTGGCCGTGGCCAGACGGCGCTCGAAGCCTCCATCCACCAGTTTTGACAGTCCAATCGGATTTCTGTGACCCGAGTGGTGCCACCTGTCAAGGGAGCCTGGCAAAAGGGTGTCGACCCCTTGAGCGATTCCCCTTGCTGTTCTTCAAACGAGGAACACCCACTTGGGTGTTGGGCCAAGTGGTTAGCAACGGCGAAAACTTACTTTTTGAGTTTGCCCAGGTTATAGAGTAGTTATAGCTGTGGTTTTCTACCAAAAGCATGGCCGAACACCCGGATTTTCAGTACCAGCACCTTGGAATTGCGACAGGAGGTGTGGCACGAAAGCGCGGATGCCCTGCTGTCTGTGGGCGAGTTCCCGGTGTTCGAGCCGCCAAAAGTCATGGCCGCCAAAGTGACCTGCAAAGAGCAGGCGGGCTGGGAGATTCTCTCCACTGGGTTCGTTGGCAAGTAAGTCCTTCGTAACCTAGGGTTATAACTCACCAAGAATGTCCCCTGACGTGGGGTTAACCTGGTTATTAGTGGGTTATAGCCCAAGTGGCTAAGGACTTACTGGCTTGGCCGAACATCCAGGAAGGCAGGGGGGGCGCTTGCTTTTTCCTTTTTTCCCGAGCAAGCTATGGGGCCTTCACCACAGAAGATGGCCTTCTTTCGGGCCACTGGAGTTGTCTCAAGACATGTGTCACTGGAGTTGGTTCCCTTTTCGAGCTGTTTTAAAGGGAAGAGGAAGAACGCCGACAAATTCAGACGTTGGGGGTTCCTTGATTTTTGCAAGCCGCAGACCAAAAGGACGCTGGCTGGTTGGGTGTGCCTTAAAATCGGGTGCAAGGAACAGTTGGTTAGATTGCTTTTGGTTTTACTTTAAACCAACCCCAAAAAGGGGCGCCCTCAAAGGAAGACAGTGGAGAACATGGGAACCCCTGTTAAATCCATCCGCTCCTTTCGGTTTTTGCAACCAAAATAATTTTGCAACCGAAAGGATGTCACGAAGGTTCCATACTTTGGGGGCTCTTGAAGATTTTCTCAAACGTGAATGGTGGACATTGTTCTCCCCACCTAAAGGATGTCCACCGAAGAGTTCCGAATTAACATTCACGGCCATATGTTTGATATACATGCAAGCATGTGCACTTGTGTATGTATAGCCGGAGTTGCTAAAGTGTACTTCCTTTATTACACTTGTACTGAAAAGTTGCGACTTTTGAGCCGGAGCTGCCAAAGTGTGCTTCCTTTACTACGCACTTGTACTGCAAAGTTGCGACTTTCGAGCCGGAGCTGCCAAAGTGTACTTCCTTTGCTACACTTGTACTGAAAAGTTGCGACTTTCGAGCCGGAGCTGCCAAAGTGTACTTCCTTTGCTACACTTGTACTGAAAAGTTGCGACTTTCGAGCCGGAGCTGCCAAAGTGTTGCGACTTTCGAGCCGGAGCTGCCAAAGCGTACTTCCTTAAGCTGGCCAAGCGGAAAGCCGTGAAGCGCACAAAACCCTGTAAAACGATAGGGTTACAAAAAACGATAACCTCTACCCGATGTCTTTTTGCTCTACAAGAGGTTTCGAAAGTTGCTCATATACATATATATATATATATATATATGTGTATATATGCCTATACGCCCATACGTTCAACACAACGTGGTCTGACTCCAGGTGCCGATGCCACAGACATCCTTCAGCTTCACTGCCACAGAGTGCCCAGCGCTGATTTCTTTGGCGCGCAGACAGGAGACGACGACAAGCCCGGTCTGGGCTGCAAGACCATAGGTGTCCTTTTTAGGTTTGGTCAAAAGTAGAAGGCACTGGCTTAGATGGGTTTCATTCCATTTACCACGGCCATCTTTCTTTTTAAAAGGACCTATGTGCAAGACCTGCCAGCGGTTGGGCATGAATCCTCACCTAAACAATGTCCACCACTCCCCCCAGATTGAAAGTCCAAACGCCACGCCAGGACGCGTGTTGAATCAAGCTTGCCATGATGCGTGTTTTTGTAAGGGGACCCCCAAGAATGGTTGGCTTCCTGTTTGTTTAAACAACCCAAAAAAGGCTACCAGCCATATTTTGTCAATCAACCCGTGTTCCCGTTTAAACAGGGGTCCAATCAACAGGTTGCGATCGCTTGCATGCAGTGTAGCAAACCAAAGAAACCCATTAATGTCACCCAGTCAACTTGTCACACCCTTTCAAAGGTAAAGAACAAGAAGGTTGTTTAAACACGCAAATGTACAAGGTCCACGCGAACCGATCGGCAGTTGGAATGGATGAAGCCCTGTGACACTGATTAGCCACCAATCCCAGCAGGTGCCAATCGGCGAATCGGATTTCGCCCAGCCACTCCACTCGGCTTTGCAGTCGCCTAATTATCACGTCTTTTCATTGGCTTATTTGGTTTGGTTTGTGTTCTGTTGTTTTTTTGTTTTTGTTTCTTTCCATAAACATCATCCCTGTTGGTGTTTAAGGGGCTCTATCACTGCTGGATGTGCTTTTCTTTCAGGGGACTTAAGCAAATGGAGGATAGAGTAATGGGCATTGGGTAGGATGTGGTATGATGGCACACCCTGGCTTGAAAACGAGTTCCAACAACCCGAGCTTAGGGGATGCAGTTTGGCACGTGGACCAAAGCTGAATTGCCCTTCCTGAAGACACCATTTGGAGCCGAATCGGTTTGGAGGTGATTTTCACGTGCCCAACCAATCCAAACCACACAAGGTTGACCTGACACCAAGAATCTAGGGGTTGATTGCCCATTCTTTTCAACCATCGGGTCTTTTCAAACACCAGATCTGTTTTCAACCTGTTTTGTTCCTGCAAAGATTCGGACTTCTAGAAAGAATCCTCTAGAAGTAGGAATCAAAGAAACGCAGTGGGATTCCTGGCCGTGGGGGGAGCCAAAGAGCCAATGTTTGAAAAATCTGATGGGAGCGATGCCTATGCCCCACCAAACGCAGATCGCCAGATTCTCCTTGTTTCTTTTGAGGGGAAACAAAGGGACCCTTCAGAAGTCTAGAAGCCCTCAAATATGAGGGGTACCTCCAACATCATCCATGTTTTTGGGGGGTATGATGTCAACCCTGACTGGAAAAGCAAGCATTGGTCGATTGGCTGCAAGACGCCGGCCGTTTTACGACACAAACACGTACTTTGCTGTTTCCCAACCATCCCCTTGGTTTTTTTTGTTTTTTGGGAGCTTCCATTTCACCCACTCAGTTTCGGCGATTTTTAGATTAGACGTGTGAGTCATTTCGGGGGTGCCCTGGCGGCCAGGAGAAAGGAGCAGTTCTCTCGGCAGGTCGCTTGACCGTGGCTTGGAACGGTTTCGGTTTTTTGTTGTTGTTTTTCCTCGGCCGGCCCATGTGACGTGGTCAAAGGTGGGGGCGATTTTTTTCTCAGTCGAAGAAAGGCGTAGGCGCAGGTTGTGGGTTTTTGTTCAAAGGAAGCAGAGGTGTTGATGCCATGTTTTGAGACAAGCCGGCTAAGCCGGTTCAGACTCCGGGATTTTGTTATTTGTTGTTTAGAGGTGGCGGAAGCCAAGTAAGAGTTTCAACCGTTTTGCCACCTTGGGACGTGAACCAGGTGAATACTGATGACATGAATACTGATGACATGGAGTGCTAAGAGGCCAGTGTTCCCTTGGTTTAAATGAGGCTTTGGGCCCCATCAGTTGCCGACACATCTATCGGACAACACATAAAACTTGCAGAGTTTCCTTTGGTGGAGAAACCGCACATGGGTTTTCCCTAAGACTCTCACGCAACATTAGTCCTTGTACAGTACCTTCCCAGAGACCCTGCTTTAACACCCGGCATGCCCGCTACTCCAAGTTGTCTTGTTTTTTGTTGGCTAGTCAAGCAAGGACTAGACACGGAGAGTTTACCATGGACCACTCGGTCTCTGAAAAAAATTGCCTCGCCGCTAGCATAGCACCTGGAGGGCAGCTGGAAGATTCATGTGGCGGTGTCTCTCATGAGGTACCATGTTGATGGGAGTGCGGCTACCTTCAAAAAGGGAAAACGGGTATTCGAAGTGGGTGGTTGCTTGAGCAAGCGGTTGCCAACCTAGGTTCCAACCCACTTCCTGAGGTTCCCGTGAAAGTGGGGTCAACCTTGTTGGGGGGCGAAGAAAGCCAAGTGCTTGCGGCGAACCACTGACTAACTTAGCGAATCGGACATCCAAGCAGGGTGTTGTTCTTTGAGATGCCTGGACGTGAAGGGCCCCATGATTTGAACTGCATGACTGAGGTAGCTTCCTGAGGCCTCGAGATGTCGCGCTCAAATCAGGGCTCCATGGTTTCCCGGGTGGTTTTCAGCATAAACTACAGGTTTGCTGAGCAGTTCAATGCAACTGGCAGTTTTGCTTTCTTTGCACCCGCAACAACAAGTCTAGCATGGCTTGTGGAAGGGGCATTGAAACTACAACGAAACAGGGGAAGCTTCCATGTCCATTCTCCCCAGGGATCCAAACCTTTTCAGGAATTCAAGAGCACCTTGGTTGGAGCGATTTTTTCAGGAGTAAAACACCCTGGTTGGACACATCTGGTTTTTGGAAAGGACGATGGTTTAAAAGAATGCCGAGTCAAGCACCTCAACAGCGTTGGTGGTACACCAGAGGGTCCCACCAAAACAACACGCAGTTGGCCATGGGTTACAATTCCGTACTCTCAGTGAACATCCCAGTCCCCACTAAAATCGGTTCTAAAATGGGTGGTGCACCTACCCCAAAATGGGATCCCATTGGTGTTGACCCACAGCCATTTGGTGTCCCTTGGGTTTCCGTTTCAACCCCCAAAAAGGGAGGAGGAGGTTGAGATTTCCGGAGCCCTCAGCCTGCACACAATTTTGTGAGGTGCCGGCATCGGATTTTTCAGGGAGGTCGAAGTCACGTGAAAAGCGAGAACACCAAACATATCAACGGGTTGGGTTTTGGGGGTATGAGGAAGCCCAGCCATCTCCTTAGGTTTTTAGCCTTTTGGTGTGTAGCGGGAATTTCCATTCAACCCACTAAAAGTTAAACTGTTAGCGGGGGATCTGAGGACAGCCCAGATATCAACTGGCTTCCTCGCCCCCCAAATGGGGGTCGAGGAAGCCAGCCGGCGTTAAGAACCACTTATCCAAACCACAAATCAATAGGCTGGTTTTGGTTGAGGAAACCGGCAGGCGCTAAGAACCACTTATCCAAAGGAGCTTTAAATGGAGGTGTCCAATCACCAGCCGGTCAACATCACGGAGCTCCCGGGCATCCAATTCTTATTTCACCCGGAGCCACTCTATCCCAGGCAAGCCCCTCTTTCTAACCCCTTGCCATGTTTTTTTTGTTGTTTTAAAGGGAATCACAAGGTCAAGTTTGGACTTATTTTTTAAACTAGATTCCGGGCCTGAACCCACGTGGCCAACCTCTCACTAACTTGGCCACGGACATAGCATCAACTAGTATCAAGTCCCTCGGATGGCAGCTTGCAACATGGAATTCAGGTGGATTTCAGCTTCCTGGAGTCTCCATGCCCCTTGAAACATAGAGCCAGTACTCAAAAGAAAGGGGTCACCCCCATTTTATAGGGCCATGGTGAGTCCAGCTGCCTTGGAGTAGTCAAAGAAATGGAAACTTCACTGTTCCGGGCATGTTGTTTGGTTGTTTGGCACATGACTCATGAACTTCAGCTATCCCACTTGGGGATACTGTTCATGTTCTTTGATTTCCTGTGAAAGCCTCCAACCAACCAACCAACCAACCAACCAACCAACCAACCAACCAACCAGCCAACCAGCCAACCAGCCAACCAGCCAACCAGCCAACCAGCCAACCAGCCAACCAGCCAACCAGCCAACCAGCCAGCCAGCCAGCCAGCCAGCCAACCAGCCAACCAGCCAACCAGCCAACCAGCCAACCAGCCAACCAGCCAACCGACCAATAAGCAACCAACCAATAAGCAACCAAGCAAGCAGCCAAGCAACCAAAAAGCAACCAACCAACTAAGCAGCCAAGCAGCCAACCAACCCATTAGCAAACACAAGCAATTGTTTGAGGCAAACCTCCGCTTGGGACTGGGATGTCTACGAGCTGAGAGCTTTTTGTTGGTTTTCGCAACCTGGGTTCCGTTCGGATATTAGTCGCTGTTTGGGTTTGCCATTTGATAGTAAATACAAAGTTTGCACTTTGTTTGGCGAGACTTGATTGGAAGTGAGTTGGAGAACCGGCACTAGTCACGAAGTGAGGGTCATGGGTTCCTGACCAACCCAGGGATCCCCCGAATCGGAAAGTTCACTCACGATCCTTGAGGGTTCTCAGTTGTTGAACTCACCTGACTTGTGCAAGACCAAACATTTGAATGCTTGAGTCGGTGTCCATCTTTTAAGTGGTGCCCCGAAGCATGTGGGGCCCTCAGAAAGGGCTTTCTAGAGGTCCAACACTTCCAATGAAGGTCCTGGCCCCTTCAATGGATGGTCTAATGATGCTTATTTCGGCCAACACAAATAAAACCTACAGCTGGCATTTTGACCAGATGCCGGCGCCTAAGTCGAAGTAGCGCGCCTTAGAGCTTTGGCTCTAGCCGAATCTTCGATCCGCCGAAGGCGGCCCGAAGTTCGGTCGGTTCTCCCGGTGCTTCTTAAAGAAGATTCCGGAAGCTCTGAGCTGGCCGACTTGCGCACCTTGAGCCCTACTAGTGGGACCTTCAATCTTTTAGCGTTTTGGGCAAACCATTGTCCACGCAGTACTATTGCATGAGAACACCCTGTGCTTCCTCGACTATTCTTTAAATAGCCTCGACCATTAGAAAAACGAAAGGCTATAAAAGTAATGTCCCTCGACCATTGAAAGTAGGTCTAGACAAACTTGGCCAACTCGAGACGGCTGGCTCCTGACATCCCCGCGCGCTTCTGCGCAGTGAGAGGTTGAAGAACTTGATTGCTGCCTTTTCTGAAATCAGCTAAGTATGTTTTACTGTCGCTTCATCCCGTTGTAATCACCCGTCACCATGCTGTGCCAATTTGGCTTGTCCCTCACATGCCCGTGCGTGCTTTTCCACTTCTTGTCCACAGCTCCACAGAGTCTGATCGCGTGTTGTGCGTTGATTGTTTAATCGATTTCGAAAGAAAATGAGGCGTGGACAAACCATGGACAAACCGTGGCAAGTACGTTTCTTAGCGTGGAAAGTACATTTAAAAGCGTGGACAACCATACCCCCAGAAGCCCACAACGCATGCCTGATCGGCAGCGATGCCCCGAAGCCACTAAGTTTGCAGCATTTTCAAAAAAGCCGGACTTCAGTACCAACATGCGAACAATCTATGCACGCCTCTACAGTAGGCGGGACATCTGGCGATTTTAACAAGTGATGCGATCATACATTTGGCAAGCCGGGGAATGAGTGGCTTGGGTGCAGTCATTTGCAGCTGGGAGGATGAGGCGGCGTGACTTTCAGTGACCTGACCCTAAACAATTCTTAAGCAACAAAAAACATGATTTTTGGGATATTCAGGGCCAGGCGCAAAAAACGGTCTTTCGGCAAAAAACAGTCTAGCGACCTCGACCATTCTTTTAATGGCCTTTGGAAGCCTAGGAAACAGTTGTACACATCCCAGGTTGCGGGTGGAACGTGGATCGACGGTCGACTTAGACGGAACATTGCCCGAAGCGCATCGGCAGGGACCCTCCATGGCGGTCTTGAGCTCCATTAGAAGGTTTGGGACAGAATTTGAGGGCGCCGGTTGAGGTACCAAAATGCGGGTAGGAACACGGAAGGCTCCTCGAAATGGTTTGGGACTTTGGAAAGTGCTCGGGTGTGACACTCCTTATGGACAAATGGCCCAGGCTTGATGTTCATGCCTCCAGCGATTCCAATGTTGATTTAGAGCCATCACAGGGGATAGGGGGTATGGGGTATTTGGTAGTTATTTAAGAACCATGTGAGCAAAACCTCAATGCCTTGCCAGCTCAGAGCCGCGCATTTTTTTCCAATCCGCCAACTCGCAGACAGGTTGCAGTGCTGGTGGAATGAAGGGAACAAGGGGAAGTAGTGATTATCCTCACTTCCCAAGTCTCTGGATTTCAATCTTTCTAGGAAGATTGCTTTAGTGCTATGCAAACATGTTGGACTTTGGGCAAACCCACTCAGGAAGTGAGCTTTGCATCGCCCGTTGTGAGAATGTACGGGGAAGCCACAAGGAAACCGAACCTTTAAAGGGCTCTGGTTGTTATCCAGTTTCCCTCTAGAAATGTACACGGGATAGTAACCAGGCTTGAACAACTCAACCAGCTTGCCCAGATGTGTTTCTCAGTGTTTTATCTTTGTAGACGTGTTTTCTATCCGACAGTCATGGGGTGCTGGGACCCCCGCGATGCCTGACTAAGGCTTCAGTGGATGTCTCAGCATCAGGGACCGCTTCCTTGAATGGTCGGCATGGTGGTTTTCATGTTTGAGCAACGGCCTATTCGACAAAATACAATCTTCGGGTGGGCCAGTCTTGCAGACTGGCGGCTATCGGTTTTAGGCCCCTATCGATTTCTGGTGGTTACTTACGTGGATCCCGAAGGGCCTCTTGGATTTGACATTGCCAATTGTGTTTTGCTCTTGGATTTGGAGGGTTTTGCAAAGGCTCACTTGCCCATCTTGCTGATCGACGGGCTCTGCGTATTCAGGTTGTTCCTCTGGGGTAATCCGAGGTTGCCCTTTTGGGGGGTTGGCTGAGAGGAAATCCAAGCAGAAATCAACATGTTTTGCAGGAAACAAGCAAGAGACAAACCTATTTCGGGTCAAAACAACAATTTGTCAGGATTTGTTTTGGAGACACGCCCATTTTGGTTCATTTGGGTCAGGGTTCCACAGGGTTCACCCTTGATTTGTCCAGCCCTTCGGCAGATTCGGACTGATCCCGTAGGACTGTTACTTGGGTAAGAGGAAGAGGAATGATAGGAAGTTGGAGCTGGTTCCGGGCCAGATAGGCCTTGACACTTGGCCTGCCATTCAGCAAAAAGTGCAGTGGTCCGAGCCGGGCTTTCCTAAATCGCTAATTAGAACCTTGGTCAGTTTACAAAATTATTAGGGGTGCTGCCCCGAAAAGGAAATTCTTGAAATGGTTGGTGTGTCGGATCAGTTGTCAGGGTCCAGAGTTTTGGTGAGTCTAGTTTGTTGAGGGACTGGCTTGCGACTTGGAGAGTCTAATTTGCTCAATGGGGAAGAAAAGAGAGGATTGGGTGTAATCCTATGAGTGTCAGGGACTTTGTGTCGTGGGATTCAGTCCTCCCGACAGCCATGTCCCGCTTTTCCTCAACAAGAACTTGCCAAGGCCAACCATTCTGCAATGGGCCACCCCATTGCCCCAATGCAGAACCCCGAACCTTCCAAAGGAGAACCCCGACCTTTTGGAAGCTACCGTTGGGTGCCTCGTTTTTTTTCGAGCTTGGCCTTGGTTGGGTTTTTTTAGAGATTTTGGCGGTCACCCCCCAAACAAATAAATAAAACACACACACACACACACACCCACTGTCCATGGCCCAAAAAGCAGTCAGGACCCTTTGAGTTGTATTCTATGATAGTCCGCTTCAGTGCACCCACTTCTCTTTCGCTTTCGCATCCGAAGAAGTTCTGAATCCTATGAACACCTGTCGGGCAGAATCTGTTCAGCATGAAGACCCTGGTCTCTTTCAAAGGACGCCAACTGGCTGTTCACAGCCACATGGTTCCTGATACGTTTTGCTTTTCAGAGTTTCCAGTTGTTTTTTTGGTCGAACAGACATATTGACTTTTAGCGATGACCCCACGAACTACTAACGTGCGTTTCATGTTTGCGCCTTTCATGTTTGCGCCATTTTGCGCCTTGTTTCTAACCTCGGTACCCGTTTGTTTTGGAACAAACACTCTCTGTCTTTTTTTGGGGGGTGGCCGGGCGGGGTTCCCCCAAAACAACAAGGACCCGCCAAAAACGTCACCTCCAGGTGCATTCAGGGGGAGACAGGATGTGGCAAGTCCACACGCGTCCCGGTGTACGTGATGGAGGCCAGGCAAAAGCGCCAGTCTGAACCTTGCCACGATTTTGTCGACCCCGGATCTAAGTAGAACCCGTCCTATTCAAAGGGGGGTGTGGATGAAATCTTGCTGGTGCTCAGCAGGGAATGAGGGGATGACCCCCATAAACTATCCCTGGTGGTTTCCTTTGAGGGGGACCCTGGGTTCGTTCCCACATTCCCTACTGAGCACCAGCAAGATTCTCGCTAAAAGGGGCCACCTCCAATTAAAATGAGCCAGGAAACCTACTTAGATCCGGGGTTCCCATGAGACTATGACACGTAACCAGGGGGAAAGCATCCGCGATGACACCTCGTATAGCCGGACTGGGTGCCAACTTTGATGGCCCGACCAGGTCTTATACTGTCCGAGTAGCATCACGCTACCCCATACCATCGCCTGGTAAAACCTCGTAGAGAATCATAAGGAGGCTTGGTCACAGTGGGTTTGCTCTGAACTTTGGGCCCACCGTTTCGACGTCCTTCGGCAACATTGGTCTTGGATCTTTCCGGCCTTTGGAGACTCCCAAACGCCCTTTTTTGGGACGCCTTTTGGGGCTTGGTCTTTCATTAGCTGATCTGCTTCGGATTTCATTAGCTTGGTCTTTCATTAGCTTCTTGCTCGTGGGGCATAGCTTTTGTCATTTGCAAGAGCTGTCGGATTCCTCGCACGGTGTCGGCAGTCTCGACGGCGAAACTTTCCCTTGGCAGACAATGAACAAACACCATTAGCAGCATCACCACAGGCAGCAGCGGCGGCCGCAGCAGCAGCAGCAGCGCCACCACCACCACCAGCAGCAGCAGCAGCAGCGCCACCACCACCACCACCAGCAGCAGCAGCACCACCACCACCACCACCACCACCACAACCACAGCCATAAACTCAACCACCACAACAACAACCAGCAACAACAGCAGCAGCAACAACAGCCACAACAGCAACAGCAACAGCAACAACTGCAAAAGCAACAGCAGCAGCAGCAACGACAACGACAACGACAACCACAACCACAACAACAACAACAACAACAGCAGCAGCAGCAGCAGCAGCAGCAGCAGCAGCAGCAGCAACAACAACAACAACAACAACAACAACAACAACAACAACAACAACAACAACAGCAGCAGCAGCAGCAGCAGCAGCAGCAGCAGCAGCAACAGCAACAGCAACAGCAACAGCAACAGCAACAGCAACAACAACAACAACAACAACAACAACAACAAGAACAAGAACAAGAGCAATAACAAGAACAACAACAACAGCAACAGCAACAGCAGCATCAGCAGCAGCAACAGCAGCAGCAGCAACAGCAGCAGCAGCAGCAGCAACAGCAAGAGCAGCAA
Source organism: Effrenium voratum (assembly GCA_963377175.1). Taxonomy (NCBI): domain Eukaryota; class Dinophyceae; order Suessiales; family Symbiodiniaceae; genus Effrenium; species Effrenium voratum. The sequence goes on along the minus strand of CAUJNA010003287.1, from coordinate 249,859 downwards.
CAACCTCAACAGCAACCGCAACAACATCAACAGCAACCGCAACCGCAACAGCAACAGCAACGGCATCAGCAACAGCGACAGCAAGAACAGCAACATCAACAACAACACCAGCAGCAGCACCAGCAGCAGCAACGACAGCAGCGGCAGCAACGACAACGACAACGACAACGACAACGACAACGACAACGACAGCAGCAGCAGCAGCAACAACAACAACAACGATCACCAAAGAACCGCAATCACAACCAGAACCACAACCCACAGCCACAACCACAACAACAAGCAGCGAACACCTTCAGGGAGGATCCAAATTTGCGTTAGCCGGTGGTAGGGTGTGTTTTGTGTTTTCTTCCAGAAGATACACCTTGAATCGATTGCACGATGCTTGGTTTTACTTTGAAGTTTCCTGCTGAAACAAGACATGATTTCGTGTCGACAGTAATTGGGTGTTTTCCCAATTGGTACCGTGTTCTTTGCCCAGGCTTGTCGACAGGGACTCTTGCAAATAGATTTGGATGTCCTGCGAAAAGGCCCTCTGTATATTTGGCCATGGGTCAAAATCCAAGTCGTACACCCAGTGAGAATCCCAAACCCCACTAAAATAGGTTCTAAAATGGGTGGTGCACCTACCCTGGTACCATTGGTTTTGACAACCACAGCCGTTTGAGGCACTTGTGCATGTTGCAGAGCCGGAGCAGCCATCCAGTCGGCTTGGTTAGCGCAGGAATACTTTGAGCAGCGGCGGGCTGGCAACGTCAAGAAGGAGACATCTCAGTTCCTTTGGGACTGCGTTGTCCCTGAACTTGGCTTGATTGCTTGATTGTTTTGTTTTTTGCATTTGCGTGTTTTTCCCCGCCCCCCCTTTTTTTCCCGTTTGCTTTTTTGTTTTTGCGTTTGCAGTTTTTGGTCGGTTGATGATTGGTTGGTTGGTTCGTATTCTGACTGTTTGTCGCAAAACATTCTGCTGCCGGCCTGCGGGGTTTATGGTACGTCAGCTTGGTTCGGCATGCTGTTTCAGATGTTAACCCCGACCTCCGTTTGGCCCCAATGCCCCAATTTCTGCGTTTCGTGATTTTGGTTTTGTCGCACAATTGGTTGGACCCCCCCCCCAAATGCTATGCTTTGATCTCTTTGGGTCTCGCGTTATAAAAGGCAACCAACTGGATGTCTGCAAGAAAACACCAAATTGCACACCCAGTTGCGTTCTGGTATCCATTTAGGATTTGATTTCCCGGTTCAAGGGGAATGGTCATGAATGGCTTCTCTGGTCATGTTTAATTAGTCTTGAGATATCTTGAGTAACTGGACGTGTTGCGACTATCTCATGGGACTAACACAAGGCTGGCCCCTGAAGTGGCCAGGCTGGGTCCCTCTGCCACCTGTTACGTTCAGCCCTGTGGCGAGTGAAGTGTCTAAAGAGGGGCTGCCGGGCTGCACTGCCAACAAAGAACCCTCTTTCCTTGTTGCCCCAAATTGGGCGGAGATTGGCGATCTTCATGGCACTATCAACTTCCAAATGACTAGAATGTTGCGGAGTTCATGATCATGGGAGAACTGTCTTCGTATTTGTTTTGCTGGTGAGCAGTAGCACTAGGGCCACTAGGGAATGACCCAGATTTTTTGCAATGAACCTAGGGATTCCCTTCAAGGAAACCATAGGGGATGGTTTATGTGTGTCACCCGCCCTCCTATTCCCTGCTGAGAATCAGCCGGTTCTTTTACTTTCTGACAAATACATGCTCCCTTTTATGTTTCGAACATGGGCCCAACAAGGGCAACCCCTGAAGGTCCCTTGGTTCCTCTTCTCCATTTCGTGACTAGGTTCCTTCCGTGGTGCCCTTTTACCTTTTTTTGGGGGGGAGGGTTCCCCTTCTGCAATAGACTACAGAAAGAAGGGTACCCTTCTTCTAACCTCTCTATTGGAGGACCTAGGTGAATTGAAGCATTTTGCCCAGTTGGTTGAAGAATGAGACCCCCGGAGTTTCATTCCCTGCATGGGTTGATGAATAGGCGTGCCAGTGTGCATCCTTCACTTTTCAAGCCAACCCCCCCCCCCAATTGATAGGGCGTTTCAAAAAAAAGAATAATCCGGGACAGGGTCAGCATGAATTACCTCAGATTAGATAATCCACTTCGCACCAGCTGGGAGTGGGATATACCAGTTATTCTCGGTTTGTTTCATCCCAACTGGTGCCGATCGGCGTGGATTTTGTCCATCCACAGCAGACAACTGCTGGTCAACTGCATGGATGAAGCCAGTCACCAACGAGATTCGCAGTAGGAACTACGAAGCATGCTTGGAATCATTTGGCCCCTTTGCCACAGCTCTCGGGCCCTTTCCTCAGGAAGCTGGACAACCACCCAGCATCAACACCGTGGCCAACTTCCTGTAGAATCTCCTGTAGTTTGGCGGTTCGCGGCCATCCAGTTCCTTTGGTTTCTACAACTTGTTGGCTGGTTTAGTGGTTGGGTTTCCGATTTTAACCCGCCAAAAGCTAAATTTTGTAGCAGGGGATCTGACGACAGCCCGTTTAGCTGGTTTCTGTTGGCAGTTCCCAGCTCAGCCATGCATACTGTTAGAGTGTTTGGCCTTTTAGAGTTTAGATTGCATCACCGCATGTCCCACTAAATCTTAACTCTGAGCAACGGATCAACAAAGCACCAAATTCTATGAACGCTTGGAAAAAGGTTGTTGTGCCGCCACCACCCCGAAATCACTACCCCCAAAAGAAATCGGGGTGTGTACCTCATACCTTTTAGTGATTCTATATCCGATCTCCTATTGCACTTTCTGGTCCCACCGGAGGGTTTTGGGGGTGGGAACCGTGGATCGGTGAACGCGAGGAGGAGAAGTTCATGGTGCTTTGTACCCAGCCCAGGCGCAAAGCGAAACGTGCACGTGGGAGCGGTGAGATCGCCACGGAAAGGGGCTTGTTCCTCTAGGGGTACCTTCCATTTCCATTCTGAGCCCAGGGATCCTTCTTTCCAGCGAACCTCCGGAAACCCAGGTGGAAAACGGATCCGGTTTTTGGAAAGAACGATGGTTGAAAAGAATGGGGAATCAACCCCTAGAGTTTCAACTGGCCTAGGGGAAGCACCTTGATTTGGCGTTCGTTGCCAAACCTTGTTAGGGGTTCGTTGCCAACTCAACCGAGGTTCACCTTGAACATGAGAAAGCCCAAGTGGCTAGCCACTAGGCAATGAACCTCCAAGGGCCCCCCGCCCAAGGGTCTAAAATTCGTCCGAGAGCGGCGAGGTTTCTCTATGGACCCGGTGGATTCTTGTTGGACAGGACACAGGAAAACGCAGTCGTTGGGCGCTGCTGGTCAATCCAAGAGGCCCTCAACGGCCCTCGAGCTGCTTTTGGTTTCGCAGCCCCCACCGAATCATCAGAGTTGCTAAGACCGGATCGGCAGGGTGGGAAATCCATCTAAGGGGTACTTAGAAACCATGGTTTGTCAAACTATGAATGCTTGTTCAGCCCCTATTCTACGCAGCAAAGGGAAACCACACAACAAACACAATCATTTACCACACTGAAGGCGCGGTCATATTGAAGAGGCTCGAAGCAACCTGATGACCAAGTCCCATCCCATGTTGGGAGCTCCCTCAACCACCAGCTACTAAATCAACCTGGGTAGGGGGAAACTAAAAACAGAGGCCTGCTGTAGACAAGAAAACCTTGTGGATGTCAAACAAACCGATGAGGGGGTCGCGCATGTCTTGTCCCAACTTTCTCAAGGGAAGGCATGCCTCCCATGCCAGCCCTTGCTGCTCTCCTTGTGGATCCCTGGACGAATTCCGCGCCGATCGGCACCAGGTGGTGTTGGTGGCAACCACTATTCAGGTCAGGTTTCATCCATCCCCTCCGCTCATTCATTCCGAACTGTGCTTTGATTCCCTCAGAACCAGGTGAAAAAAAACACCCAGTCCTGGATATCAGAAACTTTAGGGAAAACGCAGCCCTTAGATGGGGCTGGATTCCATTGCAAGAGTTGCGCACGCCCGACGGAAGCCGCGATCTCTGTTGACAGTTCGCTGCTTTGCTCGAGTCGGATTCCCAAAGGATTTGCCGAACGCATGAAGCCAACCCCATCCGCAAGTACACTCCAGCGGAAGCCAAACCAACTGAACACGGCCTCAGCCAACTATCCTGCCCGCAGGAAAATTCTGGGTCCCAGAGCATTTCGAAAGGCTCACCAACTCGCCGGCAACAGTGTTGCCATATGGGTGTGCTTTTTTCTTGGGGGGGACCCCCCAAGCAGGTGGTTTTCCTGTTAGCTTTGGGAGCTATCGATCAAAGTTCTGGAAGAACATGCTAGGTTCAGCTGGTCCCTTTTTTGGGTATGGGTCAAAATTGTCACCACCAGACCGCTGGGGTTCTACTCCTTCGGGGGCCCTGGTGGTGCCGAGTTGTTTCGGCGCGCGCGGACGCGGAAGACGCCATGCGGCGCCGGTGTCTGCGCCTGGCGGTGGTCGCTCCGCCGCCGCCTTCGCCGCCTCCGGTGAAGGCGATACCGACGCCGCTGGCTTCACAGATGGGGGGTGGCTGTGGGTCCCGCTTTCAACCCCAAGGCTTGCATTGGCAGATTAGGTGACAGCTTTGCTTGGGGTAGGTGCACCACCCATTTTAGTCTATCTTGGTGGGGAGTGGGATGTTCACTGGCAGTACGGGATTTTGACCCATCGCCGTCAATCTTTCCTTCGGCCCCACAATGACCATGGGGAACTGTCATCATTCAGGGGTGAGAACCATACATAAATGCCATCCTATAGGGGTGAAAGCCATACACAAAGCCAACATTTAGGGGTGAACGCCATCTGTTTTTGTTGGTGTCCCGAAGGGTTGCCCGATGTCTTGCGGATTTGATCAACCCCCAAATTTGAGCTCACCAGGCAGATATGTGTTTTGCTTGCTGGTTTTCTCTAGGCAGGGAGGCAGGGAATGAGCTGGAATGGCCTTCTTCGCTTCCTTCCTGGCACCCGGTCGCGGTCATTGCCTGGGCTCCAGCAAGTTTTTGGCGGGCACTTCCCTGCGGCGGGGAACCCTCACTTCGTGGCTTGGATTGGTTTGGATTTGGATTTTGAAGCCCTGCTTCTTGTGGAGAGATGGGAAACCATCGCGGATCAAAGACACAATTTCATGGCAAGCTGAAATTAACATGGAACCCCCAAAGGGGGGTTTTCGAAGGGAGTTTCCTCTAAGAATGATGTTTTTGTTGGGTTCCATGTTAAGCTGTAGGAGCGTACCCCTTCTAAAGGGAAACTCATGGGAAGCTCTTTTAGGGAAAATGCGCCATTTGCGGGGTACACCTATGTGGAGAAACACCCGGGTGAAACAAATTGAGCTTCCTGTCTTCGTGCTGTGGTGCCCGAAATCAACGACCAAACAGCGTGCCGAGACTGTTCCGATGGATTTCCACAGCTCACCAAAGGTTCCCGAAGAGACTCCAGTCTTGATTCGGATCCTCTCAGCTTGTCAACGTTTGGAGGTGTTGTTTTTCTGTCAAATGATGGGCGAGAGGAAAACGGCACCCATTCTGCATTCGGGGTCTCGGATTTGTCTTGAGACCTCCCTTGGCTCTGCTTCTTTTTTGTTGAGACCCTTTGTGCCAGTTGTTGTGTTGTTTTTGAATGGGCAAGAGGAAAACGCGGGACCCCCATTCGGAGTCCCCGCATTTGGTGTCTTGAGACGTCTGTGTGTTTGATTCCCCATGTTTTGCACCATCGTTCTCTTCAAAAACCAGATCTGCTCGCAACCTGTTTTTTCTTGAATTCCTGAAAAATATTTGCGGATTTTTGGGTTCAGAATGGACGTGGACGCTTCCCCCCTTGCCGCAACGCCCCCAATGTCGATTCAGGAACTATGTCAGCAGCGCCTTTCACAAGGAGCTCGCGGGTCTCTCTGCCAAGCTGCTCGATAGAGGTTAGGGGGCCACAAGCAGAGCCCGGACGGTTACTAGGTCCCCCAGCGATTGGTGCCAACTTGGAGCCCTTTCTTTTTTGGGGGGAGAGTTCCCCTACTAAAATAGACTACAGAGAAAAATCGGGTACCCTAGTTCTAACCTCTCTACTGGAGGGCCTAGGTTAGGGACAACCCCAGCCAAACAATTTGGTACCACCCTTTTAACTCTTTACATGGTTTATGCTCTGGGGCCATTTAGAGTTCTACGTATGGCTACTCGTTTCATGAAAGGAACTACGTCGGTGGGCATGCATCCCCACAGCAAATGATGTCCAAGATTCGCCCCCCTAGGGTGCCCAATATTTCGCCTCAAATTGTGCGAACAGGTCATGTTAGATTGCCAGTGTAGGGGACGAGCCCCCAAAACTATTATTTTTGCTGGGGTAGACTATATATGCGACAGAATCTGAAAGTGTATCAGAGTACAGATGTGGCACCTGCTCAAGGAAATCCTCTGTCCATTGGGCTGACCCAATGGCATTCTTCCAGGGACCCTCTGACATTAATCCTTGGTTTCAAAAATGCTTCAAGCATACTGAAGAGGTGTTTTAGCAAATAGCAAATACCGAAGTAGAGCACCCGAACATACCAGATCGCGATTGCAAGAAGGCCTCCTTTCCATTGAAGATCTGACCACCAGATGCTGTCGTAGCACCAAAGGGTCTCACCAAGCAGACCCATGGTCTCACTCCCGGAGTCTAAATACAAAACTGAAAGGAAGGAAGGAAGGAAGGAAGGAAGGAAGGAAGGAAGGAAGGAAAGAACGAAGGCACGAAGGCACGAAGGAAGGAAGAAAGGAAGGAAGGAAGGAAGAAAGACATGAATAAGCAAGCAAGAGAGAAATAGCAAACATAAATGAGCATGCTGATAAGCCTTCGAGTGCCAAAAACAAAACATCATTGCAGGCTTCCATGATCTTGCGATTCCATGGAGGAAGCACTGAAGACACCACATTGGGACTGGGGGTGCCCGAATGGTTACCGTACTTGACAACGAAGAGCCAAGTGGCTGTGGGTCAAAAAATAGGTGCCCAAGGTGGAACTTAGGTCAATTGGAACCAAGGACAAATTCCTGCGGTCCATACCCCGGTGGTTTTCATTTTGTTTTGACCAATCAGTGGCTCAACCGATTGCAACGTCGTTTCGGATCCCTGGTGAATTGAAGCCAAGGACTGAAACCTGGGTGGTTTAATTTTGACCCATAAGTGGCTAGGTCCCCCAGTGGTGCCCTTTTGCCTTTTTTTGGGGGAGGGTTCCCCTACTAAAATAGACTACAACGTTGGTACCCTTATTCTAAACTCTCAAATCTAGAGGACCTAGGTGGCAACCCGATCGCAAAGTCAGAACGGGATCCACAAAAGTCAGATCGAGCGGAGCGAGGCAGCAGCCGGCGCTGGTCTTCGCCGCCCTGCGGCGCTTCGAGGGAAGCTTCCAGGTCAAGGTGGAGGACCTGGATGCTGGGCTTCACGCTCTGGCGCGCCTCGACTCGACTGGTCAGCTAGGTCCCCCAGCTAGGTTTCCGCCAGCCGAAACGGGAGGATCGAAGCCCCAAGAGTGGGGTCCATGTCCCAAAAGGAACGAGTTTCCTCTAGAAATGGGTCTAGGTCCCCCAGCTAGGTGCCCTTGGAGCCATTTCTTTTTTGGTTGGGAGGGTTCCCCCTACCAAAGTAGACTACAGAAAAAAAGGGTACCCTTATTCCAACCTCTCTACTGGAGGACCTAGTCAGTCTGTGGCCGACTTTCGGATTTTAACGAGGACAAGCAGATCCGACCCTCCGAAAAACGAGGGGGAGGTTGGGTCTCCTTGTATTCTCCTTTTGAGCCAGGACAAACATGACCTTTCGGGCTCTCAAGGGTGGCAAATTGGTTTCTAGCCTCCTTTGGTCCTTAGCCCATGTCAGGTGAGCTTGAAACCATGACAAATGGGAGTGGCCAGAAAAAGCTTCATGAACTCGAGTGAGTGGATCTGCCGAGGGTGGTAGCCTTTCTTTACAACTGCATGATCTATTTTGGTGGGTCTAAACGAAGTCAACAAGCCAAAGTACTGTAGAAGTGTTCGTTTTCCGAGAAAAGACACATCCTTCGACAGACACCAACCAAAACTTAGGTGCATGTCTCGGATGTTAGAACTTTGAGTTTTTGCCAACTACTGGGTCTTCCATTAAACCACTAACAGTTAAACACTCTTCGCAGAGCAGAAAGCAACCGAGAACACGCTCTGGCTCCGGGCTCCGGGCTCCGGGCTCCGGGCTCCGGGCGGGGGACATTGGCCTTTCCAATGGGCGCCTCCGCCGCCGCGAAGTTCGGCGTGGGGGGCCTTTCCACTGGGCGCCTCCGCCGCGACGCTCGGCGCCAGGCGCTGCAACCGCGACTCCTGGACCTCCGCCGCGAACTGCGGCGGCGGCGGCGGCCTCGGCGGCAACGAGGCGCTCGGCGACGCGGAGCTGCAGCGACTGCTGGGGCTGTTGGAGCAGAAGCTGCCCAGCGCCTCGGAGCCATCGGGTGCCGTTTTTTTGTGGTCTCTTCCTCTTTTTTTGTTTCTCCGTGTTTTTTTCTTCTTTCCTTTTTTTCCTCCCCGTTTTTGTTTCCCGTTGTTTTCCAGCAATGCTTTAAGCCATCGCCAGGATTGCGTTTGTTTTGTGTATTTTTCCCCCAGACCCCCCCCCCCCAGCAATGCTTTAAGCCATCGCCAGGATTGCGTTTTTGTTTTTGTCCCCCAGCAATGCGCTAAGCCATCGCCAGGATTGCGTTTTTGTTTTTGGCCCCCAGCAATAACTGGCATGAGTCGTGGGTTTAGGCTGGATTTGATCTTGCGGGTGGGTCTTGGGTTGGGTTGAGCTGTATTTTGGTTCAACATTGGCGGTTTGGAGCCTGGGTTGGGGATTTGAAACCCTGGTTCTTGCAGAGGCTTAGGAGACCCCTCCTGAAGCACCAAGCCAATGCAAACCACGACTCAGGGGGGTGCCTGATTTCAGGTCTGGACAGCTTTCAAGGGCTTCGGCTCCAAAGTATGGAGACTCGGGATTCCGAGGGGTCCCTAGTCGGATCACTAGACAGCTCTCAGACCGTCGAGGAACCCCGAGTATGTGGCGATCTTTGTAAATTTGGCTTGCTAGTTTTTCGTGGGGATATGCCATCATTTTAACTATTGGGTAGTTTGGGGGTGTATATACTCTGCCCAAATGGGACCTTAAAGAACCTGAGTACCAGCTCCTTCCTATCAAGATCTTAATACAAACTCATTCTGCGGCAACGAAGAGCTTGGCTCCAGAGCTTCATCGTGGAGAAGCGCTGGACGTCCGGACCTATCTGGGGGAAAGGGAAATGCTGCCCCAAAAGATAGAGGGACCCTGAAAAGAAGAGATCTTTTCTCAGCAATTCCCATTTGTTTCAAGGCCCATCACTATTTTGCTCTTTTCTTTGCACAGAAAGGGCTTGAAAGGAAAGGGAAAGGGAGACCCATCCCAACATCTCTCCGCTCCGTCCAAATGAGACTGGAGAATGGGACGGATGTAAGGGATGGGTAGGCAGGCTCGAAGGGGATGGGATTTCCACTGCAAACCTGTCAATAATAACTCCTGGAAATCAAATTCCCATCTCTGTCCATCACCATTTCATCCAGGATTATTACGTGAAGAAGGCAAGATGCAGAGCATCAACTGGGAAAGCGCTGGAGGAGAATGGACATCACACCCTTGATTACGAAGATACAGAGACTCTCTATGTGGGTGTGATGGATTCCTTGGTCCTATCTCTTGGCATCTCACCGCTGTTGGCGGTGTAAAGATGCCAAGGGACGAGGGTGGCATGGATATGGAAGTGCCGTCCCTCCTTCTCAGTCCTTACCTTTCTGCTGGAAATATCCTTAGGAGGTTAAGGGTGACATGTTTCCCTCTGCCACCGGTTCCTTTCCTACTGGTAGAGCGAAGCGCCTCAAAGAATCCTGACGAAGGAAGAGGTTCCTGTGCCAGATGGAGAATCTCTCCCTGTGCATCCACTCGCCAATTCATATCTTTCGTTGGCACATCAGGGTTTCAGCTCCTTTCGAGGGACGCCACCAGTAAATTGCCTCCATTTCAGGTTTTTGGAACCCTCCAAAGTGGCGATCGTTTCAAGGGACGCCACCAGTAAATTGATCAATAACCGTTGATTTGGGGGAAGTTCCGGCAGCCCTGTTCCTCATCAATATCTTTTCTTGGCACGAGTTTCCTCCTTTCAAGGGACGCCGCCAGTAAATCGATCAACTTTTGCTTTGGGCAAATCCCGGCAGCCCAAACCACCAGCAAGCTGAGGCTTGGGCCACGAAACCCGGTACCTCGCCACCACCTCCTGGGCCTGGCTGCCAGGAGGTCTCAGGTTCATTCCGCGAGGTTCGTTTCGGGACAAAAAAAAGGTCGCTTTTGGGGTGTGGTTGCCAAATTTTGGCAACAACAACACATGTTGCTGGAGCCATTTGTGGCGAATCCGCTCAACGTTTGAGTGTGGGGCGCTGTGGAGGCCCCTGCACTGCTTTTTCCACGGTGTCCTTGCTTTGATCAACTACTCCATCGCTGGAGAACCGCAAGAAGGATTTCTCTTGGGAGAACCATGACGATCTGGGCAAGTAGGCGACAGCACTTCTTCTTGTTTCCGGGGGGGGGGGTGCAACGTTTCTTTCATATCACAGGGATCCCTTACCACTTTTCTGGGGTAGCTTCGGTTTGGGAGACACCTAAAGTCACATACAGGCAGAAATCCTTTGAAGCTGGCAAAGGTTGGCTTTATTTTGGCCAAGATTTACCCTTTTGGAATCTTGTTAAAGTGAACAGCCCAAAAAATGTGCTTTGCTCAAATGGTCCCTTCTGGTCTTGTTGTCACCAAGGTGAGTTTCCCTTGTTCCGCAATCTTTTGACAGGCTTACTCCCAAGCTCAAAGCAATGCCCCAACCTTTGGGTAGAATATAACTTCTCCCCCGGAACCCAAACCTTCCCCCACATGTTTAAAATCGGAATCTTCTTTTCAAGGACCTCCTGTTCGTTTTGGCGTTCGGTCAATTTCCACTGGAGTATTGGATGTTCCTTCGTAGATGTCTTTTTCTCGAGGTCCACTTGGGTAGTAAAGGGTCTATCGGGTCGGAAGGAAGCAGCCCTGAAACAAGGAGAACGTTGACACAATATCGCCGTCTTCACAAGAGGGATTGACTCGCGACATGTGGTTTTTCCAATTTGTGGTTTTCCACAAAAGCGCATGTCCGACTAAGCAAGTCTCACGAGCAAGTCTTGGTGGATCCCAGGTACCACTATTGAAGGCAATCGCCATTTCTCTTTTCGTTTTTAAAGGGCGGTTCCCTTGGTACCTACCTGGAACCCCAAGTAGGCACTTTTTTCCAGCCACTTTACCCACTAGTAGGCCATAATTTGGTCAAAGTAGCTGGAAAATAAAGGCAACTGGGGATCTAGGTAAACAGGGAAATAGAGTCACCGTGTGTGTGTGTGTGTGTGTGTATGTGTGCCTGATTTCTAGGAGCCCTGCATCACAAGCTCCCCGAACTTTTTGCTTTGGGTCACGAAGTTCTGACTTTTGGATCCAAATGAAACCGGTTGCAAAATCTCAGCGCACCCGCTCTTTTGAGGATGCCTTACTATGGACATGAAAACGGGCCTAGACTCCGAGCATATTAATTTTGTTGTCCTTTAGATTTCGGACAAGAAATGAGCGACGGTCCATCAGGGGTTGTAGATTTCGGCGTGAGCTTTAGTTCGGGATTCTCTGGACAGAATTCGGGGATTGTTCTTCCCACTTTTGCATTGGTTCTGCTCATTTTGAGTATGGTGCTGCAAAAAACAAAGTTTGTTGCTACCCTAGATCCCCCAGCGGTGCCCTTTCACCCTTTTTTTGGGGAGGGTTTCCCTACTAAAATAGACTACAGACAAAAATCGGGTACCCTTATTCTAACCTCTCCACTGGAGGAGCTAGTACCATACCAAGGGTTGTAGAGCCACCCTCCTTTAAATGCCTTTTTGAGCTGGAAATCCGAGGCTCTGGCGAGCCTTTCCCAGTGGCAGCCCCAACTCAGCCCAAAGGCTGGGCTTCGGGCCGTTCTTAGCCGATTGAAGCGCCGGTTCGTGTTTTGGCGACCAGCCTTTGGAAATTGGTACTCCTAGCATTGGTACTCCCCCCCTGATCAAAGATCAACAGGATATCTTTCGTCCCGGGTTCCCTTTCTTCTACCCAACAATTGGGAGTCTTTAACACTTCATATCGATTTGGTTGGGTAGAATGGGAGCCCGGGATGAAAGATACCCTCCGGTTGATCTTTGATCAGGGGAGTGTCCCCTTACAGTGGTCTGAACCCGCTTTTCGACGGTTTCCGCCCCCCAGAGCTAGGACGGGTTTATTCATTTGGGGTCAATTTTTATCCAAGCTTGGGCCACGGATGGCCGCGGACGGCAGACGAACGGATCCCAGCTGCCGTGCCTGAACATGACATTGGGCTTGCGGGCTTTTCTTCCCAGACCGACGGGGCTTCTTGCTTTTTCTTTCTTTTGAGGGGCTTCACGCGAAAAGCAACTACTAGTTTCCCATCGGACCACTTCAAGTCTGGGCTGGAAAGCAAGATTACCGTATTTCATAGGTCTTTATTTGTGTCCAGAATTGCAAAGTGGGCGCATAGGAATCTACACAACCCAGACATTGCCCTCTGCCCAAATCCTTTATGGCGATTCGGCTCCGGATCTTGGGACTTTACAACTGTTTGGGAAAGAGCGGATTTTCCATTGCACCCAAAAAAAGGAAGCTTTGTGCAGAGGGGTCAACGGCCACCAAGACTCGGTTTTCCTCATGCTTGATGGGCTAAACGAGAATCGGAAAGCTAAGGCCAAAGGCTTCCTTACTCCAGGGAGGTGATCGGCTACTTGGTGAGTGGTTGGTAAGCCTTAGCAGACTTTGAGGTAAATGGATTAGCAGGGCTACAAAAGAAACACCTTTGCAGCCCCTGCCTTGTTGGGTGAACATTACCGGATATGTGTTTGTTGAACTTATTGTACTTTCAATTTAAGGTTGAATTATTACACATTGGCCTGAATCAGAGATGTTTTCTCTCAGGAGGACCTTAAAAGTGCCAATGACTGCAAGAGTGGTGCCTGAATCTGAGCTGTTGTTTGCTTCGGCATAAAAGCTGAGCTGCTGTGCTGTTCCGGCGGTTCCGCTTTTGTATCGCAGGCTTTGCAGCGGATGAACGCCATCTTCGCCCAATGCGAGGACGCTTCGATCAGATTAGCCATCCAGGGAAACTAAAAGTAAACCTAAACCACCAGTGGTGCTGTTGCCGTTCCTTTTTTATTGGCGAGGGGGGGAGGTTCTTGCAAACCAACTGCCAGCGCACGAGTGCCTTTGTCCTGCACTTGTGTTGGGGTTGCTTTCTGAGGACATGGAATTGGAACTTATACGGTATGACAGGGCCACGTGAGAAAGTAGCAATTGGAATGACCCATGTTCGTAGCACAGAAAGGTCGGTTTTCCGCAAGCATGGTCTTGGATCCCCATGGACAAATCAATGAAAGTGCACAGTGTTCCTGTGGGAAGCAACTGGGTGGGTAATACAAGGAGCGGCAATGCTTGCCGCCAGAATTTGACAGTATGACTTTACTGTTCTGTTCTTGGATGTTTGTGGCCAAGTTAGTAGTTAGCCAGCTGCGGTTTATCACCTCCCAAGAACAAGGCTAACCCCACATTAACCAAGGGCGCGGGGGGGCTCATAAGTGGGAAACCTAGGCTACCAACAACTTTCTAGCATGGCAACACATATCCAAGTTTCCCTTTGGTGGGTGATGTTCAAAAGGGACATGTAGGGAACCCTGGTTGTTCAACAGCGCCATGTCGATGGATGAATGGAGCCCTGGTTGTTCTTCGCTTTGTTTTCTTCTTCTCTCACTTCCTGAGTTCCTGGACTTGAACACTTCTTGGGAAGACCATTTCAATGTGGTCAACAAGAAAGTTGGGACTTTTTATCCGACCAATCAACTCAGGAAGTGAGTTGGGTATGGGTCAAGATTAAACCACCGGGGGACCGCAGGTTTTGGTCCATGTTTCCACTTCCCAGGGCAAGCCATTTTGGGCACCTATGTTCGACCAGCCAGTTTTTCTTCATCAATTTTCTCTTGCTGCGGGCTTTTGACGCAGGACTTGGCGAGCAGCCGACTGGCGAGCTTCCAGCTGGGCCCTCAGGTGGCCAGAGGGCGAAACCAGCCCCCAGATGCCATGGGAACTAGACACGAAAACCACGGGTGAAAGCAGCGTATCTTCTTGGTGGCTCCCAGCTATCCGGTTCCTTGGTTAGCTTTTTAGTGTTTAGTGGTTGGGTTCCCAATTTAACCGACTGGAAGTTAAACTTTTAGCGGGGGAATATATGTATACACATGGTGCCCCCTTTTTTTTCACATCTGGCAGAAAGTCTGAATCAAGGCAACAAAAAGCAGCCCAAAACGTGAGTACTCCTGGGAGGTAGCATAATGTGTACATATATATATATATATATATAAGTTCACACACCTCCATGCCTTGGGGGGGGGTGACCATATATATATATATGTATTCAGTATCCCCATTCTCTTCAGGAGATCCTCACTGTAGTTGTTTTATAACGTATGAAGTCCGAGAGAACCGGCGACTGAGCAAACTTGTGATTGGAAGGGTCCAAGCATTGTGGGGCCCCTGGTCCAAATTCCCCCAAAGTCCCCCAAACAAAGTCTTTCAAAATCCCCCAGAATCCGGGAATGGCACAAAATTCCTCAAAATCCTGCAAAGAGCCATTCTCGTAGGCGGTTCCAGCCAACATCGTAGGAGTAGGTTGTCTGATGTCGGGACTGTCTCCGCCTCGACGGACTGAAAGTGAAAGCACCAATGGGATCCCATTTTGGTTGGTAGGTGCACCACCTATTTGGGGATCGGGATGTTCACTGGGGGGTACCCGGGGTTTTGACCCATAGCCATTTGCGTATTTTATTTTTGGCCCTCACTTGGGTCCCCATGATCCTGCTGAGGCCAAACAACCTGTCCATGCTTGCTTGGGCCTTCGCCCGTGCCGGCGTGGGGGTGGGGAGACCCAGCGAGACGCGCATTCTTCTGCGGAGAAGCCACGGCTTTACCGGGAATTCGAGGATAGCAGGCCGCTTTGGGATGGGGTTTGCAACCTCCACATTGAGCTGAATGTTTCTTTAGGGGGGTTCCCCGGTGAATTAATTATTCAGTCAACGCGAATCGACCAGATTTGACCTTTTGGTTTTCTCCTGTTTTGGTTCATGGAAATGTCAAGGGCACAAAAAGATGATCAGATCACCCTTTGTTCCAGGGCCTTTGGGCAAGCGGGCTGGGAAGGACATACCCCATGGGAGAAGGTCATTGTCATGGTTGTGGGGAATGTGGGCCCTAAGCTCAATTTCGGTGATAAGGAACCCCCTTTTAGAGTGGCAAAACAGCCACGCAGGGATGGACACGTGTGGTACAAAGATTTCTCATTCTCTGACCATGTTACTGTAGCGTCAAAGAGAAAGGTTGGATCTTTGTTTGGCCAATCCACTAAGGGAATGTGTGTATTTATAGTCAATTAGTCATGCGCATGACCCATTTGGGAGACCTTTCATTTCCAGCTCTTGTGTGCGACTGAGTTTTTATACAGACGGAGGGTGCCTCGGAAATCAAACCTCCCCCAAAACCGCGAAGAGGGTACCGAGCCTCAAACAAAAACACGCACCTGTTGCTTGCCTCCCCCTACTCCAAATCCCCCACTTTTCTCGAGCATATGCTGAACAACAAAACAAGCAACAGCCATTTCCCCAGGGAAATGGTAGCCCTTCTTTTGTTGGACGTCGACATCCTGAGTGACAAATCGAAGACAAAGTGAAGTTTCCCATGCCAACCCTTCTTTAAGGGGTCGATATCAACAAAAGACGTGGGGAATTTGGAGTGGGCAGAGTCAAACCGCCAGACCAAAGACCTCTTCCAACGCATCGGCGATGAGAGCCTCAAGCGACTGGACCAGCCGGGCGCCTCTGATCGATCTGGCGGATGTCTAGAAGACTTTGTGATAGCTTGCTTGGTTTTTTTGATGGGTTTTCATGGGGTTGTCATGGGTTGTCCATGGGTTTCCATTGGTTTTTCATGGGTTGTTCATAGGTTTTCATGGGTTGTCCCTGGTTTTCCATGGTTCTCCTTGACTTTCCATGACATTTCCATGGATTCTATGGTGGTTTCCATGGGTTCTTTATCTCCCCAAAAGGACCCGAAAAAGATCTAAAGAGCAAGCAGAAGGGGAAGGGAACGGGTCCCGGTCAGGTGCCATGTTAGATGGAGGGTAGGGTTCATCCAGACATGACATTTCTTTTTGGCTCCAGGTTAATCCAAAATAGCAACCTGGTAAGTGGGAAGGGGAAATGCACAGATATCTATTGTTCACCCACCCGTGGATCCCTTGTTGGGTCTCGTTGCTGTTTCAGAGACACTCCGAAAGAAACGGGAGTTTCCCGAGGCATATCGGTGGCTCGTCTTTTTTTGAGGGTACCCTTTTGGTGGCTTTCAAGGGAAACGATTTGAACACCTCAGTTTTGGGGGTTCCACTAAGAAAAGACACCCATATCACCCAAAATGGGCCTAGAATACACTCTGTCATTTTCTATGGGCCATGTGTTGGGGAACAAAGTCAGTGTTTAGTGGGGTTTAACTGTTAAGCGCCTGATCGGGGGGTTGACAATTGACTTCTGCACAAATAGAAACTAAAGCTTCCGCAAAGGGCTGCCACATAGCAGCCATATGTTGTGCACCAGGGATGGCCCGAAAAAATCACAGTTGTCCAGACCTCTTATTGATCGCACCTGGAAAACCCAACGCAAAGAATCTCTGGTCGACATCGGCTGTGAGCAGGTCTCTTTACAGACGAAAGAAAGGCAACTCCAACAGGCCTTCTTCCCTCGCCTCTCGCTTCCCGAACATGGCTTGAGTTGATTTGGCCTTGCAAGATTTGCCTGCTTTTCATCCCTGGGACCTTTGGTACTACTTCGTGCCCCTCTCTTTTTGAGCTTCCTGTATCCAAATGTAAAGCCACAGTACACATCCAGGACGACATACAATACATGGCCAAAACCCACACCCGGCTCCTCCAGCATTGCGGAGCTTTGGCGAGTCCAGCCCTGGCCAAGCCCAGCCCCCAGACCCCTGCTTCGCCCTCCCCGGCTGCAACCTCAGGCTGCAGGCGCGGGAGATCTCGAACCTCACCTGGTCCTTCGCAAAGACCAAGCTGTCTCATCAGCTTCTGGCGAGTGCCCGGCCCTCAATACCTTGTAAACTTCCATTTGCTCAAGAATATGTTTTCCCCGTTTTGGTGTTAAAGGGACTCTATCACTACTGGACATATTTTCATTCTTTCCCGGGGGCTTAAGCAAATGGAGGTAAGCCATGCGGTTCCAGGAGACTTTCCGACTGACCCTCCCGTAAAAAGTGTTGGCTTTTTTTTCCCCTTGACCACTTAGTAGCTGAGTCCAACAATCTAGGGAAGTTTCAGCATCCACGAAATTCTAAGATATGTAGATGACCCCTTGCTGGTTGGCCCAAAGCTACATCTGCCAGGCGAACTCGGGTACTTGCTCGGGATTGTGAACCGTCTGCTTTCGGGAAATGCGTGTGTTTCCCCGCTTGGGGCTTGAAACCTGTTCCTCATTGTCTCTGGTTAGATGCTCGGTTTAGACCGGTATATGTGCCAACCATTCTAGGGGACACTTCCCCATTCTTTCCAGGCATCCTTCCCTCTAGAAAACCATCAGAACCCCAGGTTGGAAACAGATCTGGCTTTTGAAAAGAGCGATGGTTGAAAACGAATGGACAAGGAATCAACCCCTGAAACCATAGCGATGCAGGCGCAAGAAGCGACACTTTGTGGGGCCAAATCGCCCAAACATCGCGCAGCCGAGCCTTTCCGGCCGGGCGAGGTGCGCGAGGTGGCCAAGAGCAAGGCTTGGGTTCGCGGCGAAAGCCGGCCCTGGCCTTCCGACACTTTGGGCATGTCCTATACAGGAAAGAACACATGGCTGTGGGTCAAACTAGGTGCCCAAAATGGCTTGCCCTGGCAAGTGGAAACATGGACTAAAACCTGCAGTCCCCTGATGGTTTAATTTTGACCCATATCCACATCTATTCAGGTGTCCCTGAATTGGTGGTTTGGAACAATCTATGAGGACTTGCTTCTGGGGTACCCATGGCGTCATGCACAATTTGGATTGGATGAGTCTGGGATAAGCTCGTAGACGTTGTTTGCCAAGAGCTACGACTGCAGCCCTTGCATTTGACCTACGGACAGCGTCATGTGTTCCCCAGGAAAACATGGCCTATTTTGTAAGGGCAAATTTTGGTGACCCCCCCCAGCCCGCCTTGTCTCCACAAACCAACAGTAGACTACTAAGTTATTTGTCAGTTGCTCATATGAAGGGTATAGTTCGTCATGCACATTTGGTGCAAGGTGTTGCAGCGCACAGTGTGTGCTTCCTTGTCGATTTTTCATGTTGTTTGAGTTTTCTGCCAAACGCGGCCAACCTCCCAGTTTGCGCAACCACATTATTTCGGTACTAGAGTTTCCCCTAAAGGGCTGATGTCGACGCATTGATCACCTGGTGCTTGACCCCAAAATCGAAGGATCCCATCGCAAATGGGACAACCCCTCAACCAAAAATCAACCGGGGGGTTACCATGTAAATTCCACACTGTTGGTTGTCTTTAGTACTCTTGTAGTACTCTTGTAACAATGCCTGCAGGGCTCGCCGCATCCAAGCAGATTTGTAGACATGACTTACTCCCTGAGTTCCCGGACTTTGTACTTTGATCTTTGTAGTGCCAAACAAACAGTTTGGAGCTGTTTGGCCAATCGACTGGGAAGTGAGATTAGAGGTGGGATTCTGCTTGATTTTCCCTGAGCAACCCAGCAGTTTGGCCCTTCGCAGGGGCTGAACAGCTTTGAAGAGCAGGCGAGAGTGAGACGTGCGGCCTGGGGGGAAGTGTCTGATGCCCGCAGACCTCCAGTGACGTGTCTTCAACTTCTCAGTTGCCTACAGCCAATCGACCTTTTGACCTCTGGTTTTGGTCCCTTAGTAGCGGAGTCAAGGCTCCAAAAGCTTACATTTGATTTTCCAGGTCCTTTGGTTGCAAGCGTATTTTTCCTGAATCAACTGCAACAAAACAAAAGGGGAGTTGTCCATCATGTGGCCGGTACCATTTTGACCCTTTTCGGTTCCCACCCCCTGCCTGAAGGGATGTAAAGGTCCCCCAATTTGGACAACCTTCGGTCCGGTGTGTTTTTCCCATAGCCACTGGACGTCAACCGCCTTTTGCCCTTTTGCCAACAGACTGTGCGAAAAATGAGGGGACACCAAGTGGAACATGCAATGGAGCCTGCGTTGAGGCAATCCACAAGATTTGAGGCAAACCGTTTTTACACTTTGGATCCCAGATCTTCGGGTTCCACGTGACTCAAATTTAGCTGTTTTGTGCCATTTTCGCTGTTTTGCCGCTACCCCAGCCGTCAAAAAGCTCTTGGTCAGGACTTGTCCTCCTTCACCTGGGGCTGGGAAGCCAAGCTCGCAGGTTCTGGTTGCTCCATTCCCTTAGTTCCTGGAGCTTTGGTGGCTGAAGACAAATTTGAGTGGCAGAGCGAGTTTTTTTTGGTGTGAGTTTGAATGATTCAGGGACCATCAAATGGATATCAATTTTGGTGGTGAATATGTCCACCAACCATTAACAAGGGGGTGTCCCAATAAAGTGCATTGCCATGTGGCTCTTGAATTCTCTCACGAGCTCTCACTGGCAAACTTGCGTTGAACGCCTGGTTGTTTGGCCACCTGTTTCTCGAGACAAGTCGGCTGTTGAAATGCGGGGGAAGTTGATGTTTTGTGACAGGCAGGGGTTTTCTCTTACACCGGTTTGCCGGGTCAATTTACCAGACGAGTGTTGTTGTTAGTATATGTCTTTATCCTTTGACCTGGTATGGATGCTTGTATACCAACAATATAAGCTTGTAATGCCCCTTGTGGAAAAAGTGGTACTGTGGATTGACGCCAGTGGTTGGTCATTATTTGTAGGGATTCATCCATCCCAACTGGTGCGAACTGGAGAGTGCCCATTGGAACTCCGGATGAATTCACCCGTGGTTAATCTTGATCGGGGAGTGTCCCCTTTTTGTGGGTGATTGAGTGGTTCAGGCCACTTTTGGATCACCCCCCACCCGCCCTATTAATACTGTGCATGGCCGAATTCTTGCGGCCGCAGCTATTTATGGTTGGGATCGTCCCTTACTAACCTTCATCTACCCGGGTTTTGATTGTGGCTCAGGTGATTGTGGCTCAGGTTCTTCGATGGTGCCCGGTGAATTTGCAGAAGGGTATCCTGCTGTGGCTGGTTGCGAAATCCGAAAATCGCACCACTTGATGAAACCATCGGTGAGAACCAGAACGTTCGTCGGTATTTACAAATTTGGGGAAGGTTTCTGAAAGGGGGCCTTCTTAATCCTGTACCTGGGCAGCCGTTTTAGTGTTTTTTTTCAGCCTTTTCAAAAAAAACAGTCTTTTTTGTTCAACGGCATTTTTTTGCGATTTCGCCCTTTTCTTTTGTTAAGGGAGTTTGATGTCTTTTGAAGACTGCCGTGAGCCCATCGGGCTCAAAGTCCCTTTTGCTGCCCGCAGTGGCCTCTTCAAGTGCGCCCCCCACCCTCACCTTTTTTTTCACGGGCAATCTGCTCTTTGCAGGTACGGCTACGCTCTCGGAACCAACCTCGGCGTGCTGGCGCTCAGACCTGGCAGGCAGAGGGCGGTCGACTGGGCTTGCGCATGGCCTTTTCTCAATTTGCTCTTTGACAGGCAGTATCCGCGCGAGGCCAGCGATGCCACATTTAAATTTGATTGCTTTGCCATTCAACCCGTTTGGGTGCGCAGGTCTGGTTCTGACCAACGATCAAGAGGACGAGGTCAGCCCAGCTTGTATTTGTCCTTGCATGGAGCTCCATCGGTAATTTGTTGTGATTCCAGCGACCGATCGATATAAGTTTATGCGCCGCTCAATTTGAGCTCAGGTGCGTGCGATTGCAACGTCACACCCTTACCGCTTCATGGCTGATGCCGCGCCTCAAGAGCTCGGGGATGGCGACGCAAAAGTCCTGTGGCCGCAAGATGGTGGGCTAGCAAAGCGCTGGGAAGATCATCCACAGATTCGGGGCGACCTGCGGTCTCGCAAGGAGATGCTGCGCTGGCCCATCAAGAAGGGGAAGGAAACAAAAGGGGTCCCCAGCATGGCCGCCTTGACCCTCAACTTGGACGTAGTGAAATGCGCCCTCGAGGAATGGGTCAAGTTTCAGCTCACCCCAAAGTCACCGCCAGTGGACTGGTTAAAGCATGAGGCTTGGCCAAAAGTGCTGATCTTTTGATCCCCCGAATTTGATACGCAAAGCACACTCTTTTTCAATTGCAGGCATTGCTCAAACGTTGGACCATTTCTGTTTAGCTTGAAAGGAATTTTACAGATCCAGTTTTAAGCCTGCGCGGGCTTCTCTTTCTCTTTACATGTTTCCTGCGCCCCTGACAGGTGAAGTCCGCGTACATCTTGCTGTTCGAGGCACACGCGGTTACGGATCTAGATGCCAGCAGGTACGCCGATGCGTGGGGGGTCAAACGGCTGATGTCCTTGCTTTTGCGGCGGTGGAAGGCACCAGTTCACAAGTTCAGGGCTCCCCGGTTGTCAAATACAGCTTTGCTGATTTATGTAACATATTGACTGATTTTGCCGGCACTTCAAGACATCATCAAGCCGAAGCCGTCCGCGCTCAGGACGCCCGCCTGGCCGTGCTGATGGAGATCCTTTGCGCTGCTTGGGGCGCTGGCGGGGACGCCAATTTGGATGATGATGGGGAGGATGATGACCCATGCTTTGAAAAAGGAGAGTCCGATGATGAACAAGGGCCTATACTTCCGGCGGAGGACCCCTATAACAATCCCATGGAATGTGAGACAAGCGCCGCCACAAGCGCCATCGAGGACAGCGCTTCAACCGATCACGTCAATGCAAACAAGGGCAACATTTGTGGCAAAGTGGTTGAGGCAACACCTCCGGCCTTGTTTTCTTGCCAGTCTTCAACATCAGACCCTTCATCAGAGCCAGACCAACTCAAGAAGTTGGCTGAGCGAGCGCTTCAAATCCGGAACATTGGCTAGCCATTATGATTTTGTCTTCTTGGTGGGTTGCTTAGATGTATGGCTTGAGGGGCCGCAGTCCGTCCCTGAGCTTCCACCTGAGGCAGCTACTGGATGCCAAGCGAAGGGCAAGAGCAGGAGCTGCAGCCTCACAAGCCTCAGAACAGGCTGCGTTGAACATCAACGAAGCAGAGACGCAACCCTACGATGTGGCCGCAGCTCTTCTTACGCATGCCCCTCCACCGGCTCAAGCAAAGGCCCTCCCGCCCCTAACTTTGTTGGACGGGCTAAATTCTCCATTGGGAGACCAGGGCCCCAAGCTCCAGAAGACCCCCGCCCAAGTTCCGTCACAAGAGGCCCAGCCTCCACAGGCAGGTGGCTTGCCAGCAGCTGCTGCACCACCACCTCAAGAAGAAGGTGAGACAAAACAACCCGAAAACTTCGACGTTCTGAGCGTTCAGGCCAGCTTTTATGTTTGTGCTTTTTTTCGGTTGTTCAGCTACAGGGTGTTGTCTGTGCGAACATTGCCTCTCAATCCTACCCTGAGGGATTTGCCATAGACCGGGTGGACCAGGCCCAGCACAAGAAGCAGGTGTTGGAGGAGGAGGGGCCGAAACGGGGAAGACCCCGCGGGCGAGGCCGTGGGTGTGGTCGCGGCAGCAAGCAGTCTCAAAACAAGCGCTCATCACAGGCAAAGACCAAAAACAAGGGCAGAGGAGGCGCGCAGGCACCCCAAAAACGCGGCCATCGAGGGCAGGGTGAGTGCCGAGGACAGCAGCTGCTTGCAAACCCCTGTTCGCAAACGCAAGGTGCCTGAAGAGGGTAATTCCGAGAGCAAAAACAGCGGCAAAAAACCTGATGACCACACGGCCACTGCCAATGCCCGCAGCCGCGCAAATACTACGGGGGAGCGCTCTTTCGCCAGACGGGTTCGCCCCAAGCAAGAAGAAAAATCCATGAGGTGGGAAGCAATCAGAGATTCCTTCAAGGCCAAGATCCACAACCATGTTATCCCGGTGTCAAAGCGCGAGGATCGGGCTTTACTTGATGCGTGCCGGCAAAACAAAAAAGCCTTTTCCACCTGCGCTACAAACACTTCTCAAGGTTTCAAAGGACCTAATAAAAATTCTTTTCTTGGGGTTCCCCAGTATTGATCAAACATCTGGGTTTTCACATATGGCCCTGGAGGTCACATACTGGGGCTTCGCCAAAGCTGCTTGCGACAAGGAGGTCCTTCGCACGTTGCTTGAGTTCCGGGCATGCGCAGATAGAGCCGCAGAGGCATACCTGCAGCAGTTGGGCGAGAGTGCGCAAGATGTGAACTAGACTGATCTGGCTTGCACCTATTGAGCCCAGCTGTCCAGCCCACGTCTTTTGGGGGTGTGCCAGAACATGCATTTAAATGCAAGTCCTCTGGCAATTCATTGAGCAGTGTGATCACACGCAGGGGTGAAAAGTGCTGAGCTCATGCCCAGCTACGAAATGCACCATGTGCCATTGGTTGAAATCGCCCGGCCAGGTGTATGAGACGCGGGCAAGGCGGTCTAGCCAAGCGAGGGCTACTGAACCAATCTCGGAGCAGTGCGCCCACAGCGATTAGCTTGTTGAGATCCAGCACTAAAGTTGTGAACAACAAAGCCCCCAATGCTCCCTTGGTTGTGTTGCCTCTTTCTCAGACTTGCCATTCGCAAGATTTTGGTCTCAAGCTTGGGTTGGCCAGTTCTTGCCATGGCGGCTGTGCCACTGGAAACGGTGATTCGGCGGTTGATCTTCTTGCAATGCCCCAAGGCCTCCAAATTGATGCAATTTGTATTGCTCCCGGTTAAGCCACGCCTGCAGGCATTCATCTGCACGGTGATCCTGTGCAGCTTCTTCGCAGGACCCCACCCATTGCCCGAGAAAGTTGACGTGCTGGAACTCTTTTCGGGGCGAGCCAGAATTTCCAGACTTGCCGAGCAATGTGGCTTTGTCACACGATGTATCGATGTGCTTTACGACCAGCCCCAGAACAAGAAGGCCAAGCAAAAACGCTCGTGCATGGACATCGCTGAAAACAGTGGATTCCTGTCACTCAGCTGTCTTCAATCGTGTGCGCGGGGCCATTCCATGTGTTTCATACGGATCTTGATTCAGAAGGTTGACGATGTCGTTGATATTGCTTGACACCCAAGGTTGTCCATACTATTGGTGCTTCGTGGCACCGACTGTGGAATCTACACGTATCTTGCTACAGTGTGTAGCACTTGGGTAGTGGTTAACCGATACACAAGCGGCCGGCATGAGTGGAACCCGATGGGCCGGCTTTGTCACAAAAGTGTGCAGGAAGGAAACTGCCAAACCAGCAGGTGCGGGGGTAAGCTGAGGGAACCCTTGGTGTTGCATATGCCCAGCTTTCACCGCCCTGCAGGTCCTGCCTCATCATGGCGTTGACGAGTGCGGTCTCTGGGGCTTGGTGCCTGGAGAATCCGGGATCTTCATTGATATATCTCCACGATAGGTTTCAATGGCTGCTTATTTCCTTGAAAAGAGCGGGGTGCCCTGTGCCAAGTCTGCGCTTGGAAGGGTCCATGATTATTGTTCAACGCGCTTGACGATCCTTGGCATTGCATTCAGGTGTTTCGCCAAGCTTTCTGGATGGCAAAGTGGGGAAGCCCTTCGGCAAAGCGAACAGTTTGCTGGTCTTCATCCTGTGCTGTCCGGGCCTTGCAAACCGACAAGTTGGCAAAAGAACCAGCCCGGTCAGCGGTTGCGCCAACGTGCAAAAAGTATTACAACAAGAAGGGGGCCCAAGCTTTTGCGGGATTACCGGCGTTGAAGAAATCGGAGAGCCTCGCCTGCGATATACATCACGAATGCCCTCCCCGAATGACGCTCTAGCCTGACCTGGCTCAGGACCTACAGCCCCAAATATGCTCGGCGGGTGGTGCAAATGATCGCTGCGCACCGTGGACTTCCAGCTGAATACCGGGCCCCGCCTGTTCCAGAGGCCAGCTACATTCCAACACAGGTGAAGAGTGTAAGACTCCTGGTCCAGTTGTACGTTGATAAGTCCCCGAAATCAAGCTTTGAGTGTGCTGGGTTAACTTGACCATTTTCAAGAGGTGGCCTGAAGTGGCTTCAAAGCATCTTTTTAACAGCATCCCAGGCCACCTGCTGAAAGTCGAATCTGTTTTGGGTTAACTTGACCATTTTCACAAAACATCTTTCTAGCAGCATCCAGGCCACTTGCTGAAATTCCTTGAGTGGGTCGGGCGGGCTTGACCGTTTTCAAGAGGTGGCCTGAAGTGGCCTCAAAAATGTCTCTTTGGCAGCATCCCAGGCCACCTGCTGAAAGTTGTATAGTCACTCGACTCAAGCTTTTTTGAGTGGGGTGGTGAAATTTCCAAAGGTGGCCTGAAGTGGCTTCAAAAAATGTTGTGTTGGCAGCATCTGATGCCACTTGTTGAAAGCCTGTTCCTCACTCGACAAGCTCTTTGATTGGGGTGGTGGGTGCATGACCATATCAAGAGGAAGAAACATCTTTCTAGCGACATCCCAGGCCACTTGCTGAAAGTGCTTTTGCACTCGACTCAAGCTTTTTGAGTGGGGTGGTGGGTGATTTTGACCATTTCAAGAGGTGGCCTGAAGTGGCCTCAAACGGTCTGGTTTGGCAGCATCCCAGGCCACCTCCTGAAAACCCTTTGACATCTTGGAGACCGAAATCAAGTTGGGAGTGAACCGGACCATTTTTAAGAGGAGGCCTCGACAAAGTTTACTTGGACCCAGTGTTTGGTTCCGGACGAGTGCTACATAAGCCCGGATTCAGACCCGAAAGGAAATACGCTTTGCTTTGGACAGGCTGACCTGGATGCGCCTGTCCTGAACTTCTTGGAGAGCATGGAGTGGGAGTCCTGGCCTGAGGCCAAGTTGGAAGGGCCCATGATTTACATGAGGACTTCTAAATTCATGAGCCTCCCTGAGGAAATTAAGAAGTTGGTCCCAACACAGTGGCCATAGTGGCTGTGTGATGCTAGTTTGCCTGCGCGTATGCGCGCGGGTGTGAAATTCAGCACTGCGTTTCATTTCCGCTGGCATGTGCGGTTGAACATTATGTTTGCATGGCCAAACAAGGGCGGAAATCCCCGGTCAAAGGGCGGAAATTCGCGGAGAAAGGCAGAAATTCACGGAACGCCTTGAACTCACTTTGAAGTGCTTGCGCAACACATCACTGCAGTCGCTATTTCGCTGCTATATTTGACGTGCTCAAGTTGGTTTTTGTGCTTGTCTGCCAGCGCAACGCGCCATGAGTGTTACAGGCTCTTGTGAGTCACTTGTCCGTGGGACTGGGATGTTGGCGCAGCCTGTGAACACCCTGCTCGCCACGAAAATGGAACCGGATTCAGAGGAGTTGGAATTGCAGGCCGAACTTCAGGCGCCTCTGAAACCCCTTCCAAACAACGCTTGCATTTGCGTCTAGTGTTGGATCTGGGTGCCCGCGCTGCAACCGGCGGTAGGAGATCAATTCCACCATTCTTCGGTCTCAGCAGCCGATCCTGGCAACTCGGCCAACAAGCGCGCGGTGTTAATAACAATTCCGCAATTGTTCAAAGTTGTCGTGTCAAGGCTACTTCGAGCCAGGGGAGTGATGCAACCCTTTATGATGAAGAATTTGCTGAAGATATGAGGGAAATTCAGGAATTTCGGAACATGCAGTGGGAGGATGATTGGGTGCGCTATGGGCACATCACTTTCCGCGCGGTTGAGGTTGGGGACTCTCAAAGCTCGGAGGTTGAGGAAGTGATCCCGTCGACCCCTGGTGAAGAAGACACCAAAAATGATACACCTCATGCTGAGCCCTTATTCCCGGATTCACAGGACCCGTGGGATGTCGCAGTGTCTGAGAACCTTGCCGCCCCAAAAACACCACGTGAGTTGGAGGGGGAAGCTGCTCCTGAACCACAACTTCAAGGTACTGAACCGCAAGGTACAGGGGCTGGCAATGGTGGGCTTCCTGAACAAGAAGTCTGCCCTTTGGACACAGAGCCTCCAAAAGAGCTGGCAGAGGACACAGAGCCCCCAAAAGAGCCGGAGCCTGCAAAAGAGTCAGGCACAGAGCCTGCAAAAGAGCCGGACACAGAGCCTGCAAAAGAGCCGGACACAGAGCCTCCAAAAGAGCCTACCTCAACTGACAGCCCAGCTTCCGTCCAAACCGTGCCTGATACAGCCCTTGCTCTGGCCGCCTCAGCCAACACAGTGACTCAGGTGCCGCCCGCCCAACTGACCCCCACCCAAGTTTGCTCGAGTGGTGCACTGGGGGGGGGCCAAGAGAGTGGCAGCCAGCCGGAGCCAAGTGAAGCTGCAATTGACAGAAGGTTGCGGCGGCTTTTGCAACCAACCGCCCGGCAGGGCCACCGACTGGCAGAAAACATTAGGGAAATGTGGGACACCAACAAAGGCCAACTCTTCAAGATGTTCAAAGCTTGCGGCAACGATGCGGACAGGGCTTGCCAAGCGTGATTGAACTTGAGTGGGAAGGGCTAACGTTCTGAACCTTGCCTAGTTTGCCCGAGAAATGCATCCCTTGTCCCTGCAGGAGAAGTTCTTGAAGCGATACAGCATCAAAACCCAGAAGGCCAAGGAAACTGAGATCGGTGTCGAGTTTGCCTTCCTAAGCGTCAAGGATATGGAAGATGACGGAAAAGATGCGTGCCCTACATACAATGGTTTCGTGGTTGTACACGTACTAGAATGGAAGCATGGTGACAGCCACGCAATACAAACTCCAGCTCAATGGATCTAAGGGACTATATTCAGGAGGTTGTGCGGCAGGCTGAGCTTGACCCTTCCCGCCTCATCAGGCCACCCGAGATTGTCACAGCCAATTCTGCTACATTAATGCATGGGCATCAATCCCTGAATATACGCTTGGTCGCGATCCAGGAAGAACAAATACAAGAACGAGCTGAAGTATTACGTCGAATTGAAAGAGCACGGGCATCACAAGCGCCACGCCTGAAGTAAATTAGGGTTGATTGAATATTCTCCGTAGCCTGCCTGCTAGTTCTGCCCCAAACTACGCCGCCCACCCGCATCCTGACAAGGCGCACTGCTCGGGCAACTCTTGATGAGCAGCAGGATATCGAAATGGAAGGCGACCTTGACATCGAGATGGACTTCGGAGCCCAGATGCAGGACGAAGGAGCCCGCTGGCACACAATTCACTGTTCGATCGATCGTGAGCAATGAGGAAAAACCCCTGATTTACAGCGATTCCTCAATCTTAAGGACGATCAGCCAGTTCCATCACTTCCCTAATTGTGCGGTTTTCTGACATCAGCCAGCTTGGCTGTTGGGGGTTCTCTTCATGCGCCCAATCAAGCACGACGTCTGAGTTAAATGGGCTTAGGATCCCGGACCCCTCTTTTCCAAGAGAAAAGGGGCCACACGCCCAGCACCGCCAATAAAAAGCCGATCGAGCCACCACCCCCCGCCCTCAAACCATGTCACAGCTTGTCTCCTCAATGTGTGGTCCAATTGGGTGGATGCTGGTTTAACTCGTGGGGATCGAACCCTGAACGCTCTCAAGGGAGCTGGCGCGCACGAGTCCTCTGCGGGCAGGCCATGCTGCAGACTCACAAGCCAAGAGCCAGCCGCGCCAGACCGCGAATAACACGGAGACTGAGGTCATGAAGCTTCTAAAGCGTATGGGCTACCCCGAGACGCAGGAACCTGCCCACACCATATCAGCCCTCCCAAAGGCGATCGCAAGTGCCATGAAGAGGATTGCCAAATTGGAAACTTTGTCTACGGATTTGGCCCCAACTACAAGGACCAGTGATTTGGCCGCCAAGAGCCTTGTATGAACTGCGTTGCCTCACACGCCTATATAACCTTTGGCACGCACATATGAAGAAGCACTTTCATCTAAGGATGGCTGGAAAACTTGAAGAGACCCGCAAAGAATTGAATGCTTCCCTTGATGAGCTTCAGACTCTGCACTCCACTTGCGTCCTTCACGGAGTTACTCCCGAGCACCTTGCTAGCGCTGCGTGTTCTTTTACGGGGGGCAACTTCAATCTCCGCGTAGCCCAGGCAAGAAGACAAGGTAATGATCCTCTATCAGAAGTGCAAGGTGCAGCGGTCGCCTGAGATTTGATTTTTGGTCAGTTTCACTTGGGAAATGGAACTGGTTTGAAGCCTAGCTTGAGGATGGTGCAATCCTTTGATTTGGAGAATCGCGCCAGGACATTTAATGACAAGTTCGTTCCTTTTGCCTGCCAGTGCTCCATAACGCCCCTGCGCAGGATGATCATGACGAAAGCTAAAGCCAAGAGCAGGCCCAAGGCAATGCCAGGGACCGCTAGGCCAAAGCCAAAGGCTAAGGCTGCGGCCACAGCTGACTCACACGACGAGGGCCCCAATCCTGATGCGTGCCGAAAGCGGGAGGCTTCAAAAGCCGCGAAAGCCAAGGCTGCCAAGCGGGCAAAGTAGATTGATTAGATCGATGTAGGAGCCCAAGTTTTGCAGTTTAAAGCCCAACAGTAGGCTGAGGCAGCACTTGCGTGCAATGCGACTGGTGCATTCGGCAGGTTAGAGCTGGCTCTTAGCAGCGCTGATTGGAACAAACCTCGGCAAAAATGAGAGAGTTTAAGTGCGTGGATCGCTGCACAATTCAACGCCCCTTGATTTGTGGATCGGATAGTGTTCGCCACTGGCCTGCCTGGGAGGTATCTCATCTTCCAGCATCGACGTGCTTGAGCACTTGGCGGAAAACGTGGCTGATGGCGCCAGGGTCTAAGAATGTGGGCGGGTTGATTCTGGGTACGCTGCCACCCCAAGGCCCCGGCCTATCATGTTGGCATCGTTTCACGGGCGCTTCAACCTGTGGCACGTGACGCGGTGATAGATGAGTCTGCGAAAGTGGCTCCAACCCATGGGGAGCGGGATGCCCATAGGGTGTTTGGTTACTTCAACCTTGCCCTCAGGGTTCCGACGAGCAACATGCAAGTTGTGAACGAGAAGGGGGACGTCACAAATGTTCCGCATCTCAAGGTTCATGACTATATGGCCTACCTTCTGAAACACAGCCCGAAGGTTTTGCTTGGCGGACTCAGCATCGGCAGTGAAAGTCGGAAGTTACTGCGCAAATTCTGGACTGCGTTTCAACATTCAGAGCCTGGGCATGTGCTTTTCCATGATTACCCAAACCCTGAAGAATGGGAAAGGGTGATTCCACTTTCGCTTCACGGGGACAAGGGGAGAACCCTGCGAAAAACCCCAGTTTT
Organism: Effrenium voratum; assembly: GCA_963377175.1. Lineage (NCBI taxonomy): Eukaryota > Dinophyceae > Suessiales > Symbiodiniaceae > Effrenium > Effrenium voratum. The sequence goes on along the minus strand of CAUJNA010003287.1, from coordinate 219,435 downwards.
GGTGCTTTCGTTTGAGACAGCTTTTGGGCTGCCGCACCACATGCTCAAATCAGCTCGGGACTCCCGGACAAGGCGGAACCCAATGCCCCATAGCAAACTTGGCCTTTCATGCACCCAACGGGCGAAGCTGAAGAATTCCCGGCATTTGCCCAACATGGATTTCCACGAGTGCCCCAAGAGACGAAAGTCCAACGAGGGCACCTCTATTCCCATGGTAGACGTTCCACACAATGGTAGGGGCAACAGTTATTTGTCTCACTTCATGCACAGCGTTGTGCCCCACGCAGTCTTTGACGAGTTCCCCACCTTGATCCCTAGCTTGCTACAGGACATTGCGGACAGCCTAAAGGCCTTGTACCGTGATGGGTTGGCAAGTCGAGGAGAAACGTACCGAGTTGGGTTTATAGGTATGAAAGGAGATGCCGAATGGCATGTTGACTGTGGCAACTTCAGCCGCTCGTTCAGAAATAGTGGAACGGCCAATTTCTTGAAATTCTGCCCCGAATGCAGCTGTGGTTCTGAAGAATACCCGCTGGCCGACCTGCGGGAGCCGCCTAGCTGGCCGGAGTCACTTTACAGCAGCCCGCCTTGGCTGGCGCATGAGGTGCCTGCTTTGGCAAGCGTGCCGTTCTACCATCCTGAAGGAGTGGAGTGTGTCAGGCTCTTCCGTCGGGATATGTTCCATACTCTGAAACATGGGTTCCTTCGCGACCATATCGGTTCTAGCTTGATTTTGATGTGCAACAGGGGCTACTTTGATTGGGACCCGGAAGCGAGCGTCTCAATAGAAGACAGGATGAACCGAGCATTTGGAGTCTTCAAGCTTTGGGCGCAAGCTGAGCAGAAGTCGCCAAAAGTTCGTCAGTTCACTCGCTTGAATATGCACTACCCCAATTCTATGTCCCATGCCTGGCTGAAGTGTCACGGCGGCGATGTGCCTATGTTGCTGGATTTCCTTGTCTTTCAGGTCAAGTGTGCCATCAAGAAGCCCAAGAGCCACAATGATTTGAGGCCCCTTGGGGCAATTTTGCAAGCTACAACTGGGGCTTTGGATTTTCTTGGAATACAGTATTCCCATGGCATTGGCTTGCCAAAGGAGTGTGCAATGCTCATGGTTGTGGCTGGTTTTCAGCTGCTCCGGGGCTATATTTGGTTGGCTGTTCACTGCATGGACTCCAACACGGGAGGTTACTCCTTGCGACCAAAGGTCCATTATTTCCACCACCAGCTTTGGGAAATGCAAGGCGCCTTAAACAGGGGCGCTCAAGTTGTAATCAACCCAATCCTGTTCAACTGCGAGGGGTGTGAGGACTATATTGGCCGGTGTAGCTTGCTGTCACGAAGAGTTTCACCGAGGCTTTGCTCACAACGAGTTGTGCAAAGGAACTTGATCAAGATGAAGTGCCTATTGAAACGCTGTGGGCTTGTCGAAGGAGACTGAAACCCCAAAGTCTTTTGATTTCCTCATGTACTCAACAAAACCTGACAGGCCCGCTTTCTTTCTTGGCTACCCGGCATGGCCAGCTTCGTCACGCGGGCGAAAAGGACGTGCAGGGTGAGCCAGAATTGGCCCACGGCGTTTTTCCTAAACAACGCCTTTTTCCCAAAACAACGACCAGAATACACTTAGAAAAGCTCGAGGGCATTTTTTTTGCATATACGGGCTTCGCAGGTACATGTTTCTGGGTAGACCATTTTAGTACCAGGTTTTGATTGCGACTCACCTGTAGTCTCCATGAACCTTAAAAAGATGGGGTCATGGTCACGGACCCCTTTTTTAAGGGTCACGGAGACTCTAGGAATGGTTTTGATTCTGGTTTCCATTGGCCCTCTGTTCATCTAACCATCAGAACTTCTGGTTGGAAACAGATCTGGTTTTTGAAAAGAACGATGGTTGAAAACGAATGGACAAGGAATCAACCCCTAGAATACTGTCAAACAAAAACCACTCCAGGCACCAGTGAGGTGATTTCGCATGGAATCAACCCAACGAGATTTCTGGTTTCCATTGCGATCTCTGGACATTTCGCCATGGAAAACGCGGACTTACTTCGATCTGGGCCTTTGAGGCCTGGCGACCCTGCAGATTCGGGACGTGGAGCTTCTCGCCGCCGCCGGCCAGGAGGCGCAGTGCTGGCGGGGTAAAACCGCCCCCCAAAGAGTGGGATCCATGGCCCAAAAGGATCGATGTCTCCTCTAGCAATGGGTCCAATCGGTCCCCCAGCGATTGGTGCCAACTTTTAGCCGTTTCTTTTTTGGTTCTTTCCGTTCATTTGTAGAGTAACTCTGCTCAGTCCCCTGAGTTCCTGCGAACATTTAAACTTTTAGTGGCAAGCAACATGTTTGGGAGCCTTTTTTGGCCAACCCACTTAGGAAGTGAACACGACTAGAATTCATGTTGCAGTACCCAAACCCCCATTCTAAATCATTTAGCCCCTTGTATATGGTTCAGGCTTCCCCCACTGACCCTATAGGGAACGCACAGAAGCCATCAGTAAAACCCAAAGATATGCCGAACCCTGGTTACCTACTATAGTGGTAACTGGGTTCCATTGGGTTCCGCTGACCTTGAAACATCGAAAACCCCGGGGCCGTGGCGGCCTCGCTTCCGTCAGGTGGATGCCAAAGTGCAGCTCTTCACGCCCCAGGGCCTCGTATGTACGGGCCCCAAGCCGCGCAACCTGTTGGTGCGATAGCTAGGGAATGCGTTGGACTGATCCCAGGGGTTGGTCCCCTTAAAGGAAACCAGTAGTCAGATGGTTTATAGGGTTCATTCCTTCATTCCCTGAGCACCAGCAAGGAAATTTGAGTGGTTAACCATAGCTGCTGGCTTGCTTGCCTGGGATAAAACTTGCAGAAGTGGTGAGTTGGCCTCAAGGATACTAACCACTCACTGAACTCGGTCGTAAAGGTGTGTCTTTTTTGAGGGGACCCCTTTTTTGTAGGTCTAAAAGGGATGCCCAAAAACTTCCACCAGTTTGGGGGATTTTCGGGGTCCCCTAAAAAGGACGCCCATATGACCACATGAGCTACAAATTGTAGTAGGGAACCATCTCAATCAAAAGTCTGGCCACAAATCCTCACCGTGATATCTGCCAGAGAGTTCCCGTTAAAATTCAAACCCATAGCTACCACTGAAAAGGTACATAGACGGGATATGGAGACATCCTGCCTCCCATTTGTTCAACAGGAGGTCGATTTCTCCTCGGCGTCCGGCCTCACTCTCTTACAGTTGTGTGAGGGACCGGCAAATTCAATTTATGTGTCCTCCGAATTCGGCGATTGCAGCGTGCGGTTTTGGGATGGGGTGTGCGGCCTCACCCGTGAATGTTTCTTTTGTAGGAGTTCCCCTTCTTTCAAGTCGCCGATTTATTCAGATTCGCATCTCTGAAGCGAATCGACCTGATCCGACCTTTTGGCTTTGACCTTTTGGTTTTCCGGTTTTGCTCAATGGAAACGTCAAGGTCGCAACAGATCACCTTCCTTTCTCAGGTCCCAAAGGAACTATGAAGTGCCATGGGGTCTTGGGTCTGCGGCAACCCTGGCGACCTATGAACTTTCAATGGCGGACACTAGCATCTTTGAAAAGCTGTTTTTGGAAGTGGGGTTGATAGACACGGGACAAAGCAAGCAGTCGTTGATTGGACTAGATCCTCACGTATTAAATGATGTCCAAACGGTCCACAAATGAAAGTCATACGCCAGTTGAGGTCTGGCAGCGAAGAAAGGAAGCCCAAAAACTTGGAGTTCGGCTGCTCTGTTGAAAGGTAGTCCTCATTCCTTCGGTCTTGTCTTGGCTTCCCAGGGATGGATTAGGATTGCACCGATGATGTTGAACCCAGAAAACGAGCATGGAAATCTGGGAAGCATGTTCCCTTTTTTTCCCATGGACATACACTGGAAGTCTGGGATTACACTTTTTTCCCAACAGCTCAAAGCTATGGGGTTTCTTCCCAACTAAGCTTTGGGTTCATTTGGGGCAGCTTTCAGGGAGGGTTCCAAACGGTTCCAGAGGTTTGGGACTGTCGGGGATACCACCAAGATTTTCTTTGTTTTTTTTCCCCCGCGGGAGGGGGGGATACCACCAAGGTGCGTTTTAAGGAAATAGACCTCAGCTCGTTTGAGTTAGGTGGGCCTGGGACTCGGAGTTAGGTTCAGCACCCATCCTGTTTGGTGAGGCATCTACAGGCGGACCTCGCCCTTTGGGTCACAGGTAAAATGTGAGAGGCGAACAGCGGTCAGCACAAAGGGTTTTTTACGTCGATCCTCTACAGCTGTTACAAGGGACCCTGTTCCCATGACCCGAGGCCCTGATTTGTTCAGGTGTTCGAACGAATCTGAAGCGGGGAACCTTAAGCTGCCCTGAGAATCTTCGGATCCAACCGTAGTCTTTAACTCTCTCCCTAAGTTCACGCCAGACCTTTTTAGTGGTCAACAAAAACTCTTTCTGGCCAATCCACTCAGGAAGCGAGTCAAGGGTGGCCCAAAAAAGGATGTGGGTGTGGCTCAAACGTTTTCACGAGGCAGGGCCACAGGATTTTGAGGGTTTCTGACATGGATTTCACCGCCAACCGATTTTTTTGAGCCACACCCCAAAACCCGAAACCTCAGCCATAGGCACCACCTGGGCCTTCGCGAGCCTGCGACTGGAGGCAGTCTTTCTCGACAAGGCGACTTCGCGAAGCTGATTCATATGGTTTTCCTGCCATCGGGAGATTCACTGCAGGGGGCCAGGTTAGCTTAAAGCTTAAGCGCCCATGTCGGTGAAGGCCGAAGCCGGCTACGGCCAAGTTTGCGGACCAAAAAACAGATGCGAAATCCATTTCGCGCCACTTAGCAAGAGGTTTACCCATGCAGATTCCCCACAATTCACAGGGATTTCTCACGTTTCCATCCCAACTGGTGCAGGATGCAAGGAACCTAAATACCAACAAATGGTTTCAACCATGGATTCAACCATGGTTGGTTGATTGGTTGGTTGGTTGGTTGGTTGGTTGGTTGGTTGGTTGGTTTGCAGTCCCTATGACAGCTTGTGGGCACAAGCAAAAGCGGCAACGACACCGCCGTGAAAGGGCAAGTGCAGGTGGGGCCCATGGTGGCTTACCCATGCTTATCCCACAATTCATGGTTTTTCAGGTTTCATCCATCTTAACAGGTGCAGGGTTTTTGTCCATCCCTACCGTGGATGGTTGCAAAGTCCATTTCGCACCACCTTTCAGAAACCCTGATTTCTGATGATTCCCCAGTAAATACTTCCGCAGTAGGATACCCTCCCTGCAGATTCACATGGAACCCAAAGAAAGGCGTCCCCCAAGTTTGTTCTCCACAAATGGGCGTTCTTTGGGTTCCATGTCAATTTGGATGAGAGCACTCCAGGTCGTTGTGTCGAATCGCCCCGTCAGACATTGGCAAACCAATTATGTTTGCATGACAGCGAGTCTTTCCACTGGATAAATCCCACCCAAAACCAAAAGCACGCAATTCGAGACAGCCAACAAACAAAACTAACAGAATCAATAACACCAAAGCACATTACTCTTGAAGTCGTGGCACGGTGAGCGACTACTTCTAGAAATATTGTCTCAGTCTTTTGTTTGGTTCTTTGGTTTTGTGGTTGTTGGTTCTCAAATACTAAACAACTACAATTTGCATAGTAGTCAGGAACCACGGCAAACTGCACTTTTGACTGAGTCCCCGATTTATTCTTCGGGTCATGGAGCTCACTTCCCGAGTTTTCGGACTAGTTTTTTTGTCGAGACCAGTTTAGTGGTAAACAACAAGTTCATGTTTTTCGGGGCAACCCACTCAGGAAGAGACTGGGACTCCACCTAGATCCCCCACGACCCCCACAAAAAGGGGCCGCAACCCCTGTATTTTGGGCAATGACCCCCGAAGTCCACTACTGGTTATTTCGCCTTGTTGGTTTTGAAGGGAATCGATTTCACCAATGGACACATGTTTTTTGTCGATTTTTCCCAGTGGACGAAAAGGCAAGTGGAAGGGATGACTGCAGTCAGGCTGTGGCGCGGCTGCAAGAGTTCCAGCTGGAGCCCAAGGGCTGCGCCATGCTCTTGTGGTCCCTGGCCACGCTGCGGAAGGACTGCGAGTGTCTCGGCAAGCCGTGAGGTTCGGGGTTTCCTTAACTTCCATTTGGTGAAAATAATATTCTATATTTTCCCCTGTTGGTTTTCAGTGGAATCTATCACTATTGAAAGCATTTGCTTTCTTTTTAAGAAAAACAAATCTAGGGGACTTAAGCAAATGGAGGATTGAAACCAGTCCAGGAAGAATCCTCAAACACCAGCCCCTTGGGCCAGTCAAGCACCAGAGGGGTGAATCCTGAAAAATCACTGTCCCTTTGGGGCAAGTGAGCCAAACCCTCGGACCTAAACAGACAGCCTTTTGAGGCCCACGTTTCTTGGGGTGAACTCACTTCCTGAGTTCCTGGACTTTATATGTTCCGGGAAGATCATTTTAGTTGCAACAAAGACATCGGACTTTTTTGGGCCAATCCACTCAGGAAGTGAGTCGAGGCCCCCAGAATTCGCATGTTGTTGCACGGCAACCGTGAAGATGACCAAACCACACTCTGGGGCAACACGGGGCCACTATTGCACACATGACTCTCCTATGGGCGGCTCGTCTTTGTTGAGGGACCTCTATGTCTGTTGTCCCAATTTAAAACCAACAGAAACACCACAACACCGCCACTTTCAGGCTTTCAGGTCCCCCCAAAAATGACACACCCATATGAACATGACTGAATTTGGTTTTAAAGTACCCCACAAGCCCACCAACGCTATTTAGCCCCTTGTAATGCCGTCGGCAGCCTTGCTCTGCTCTCCGGAAATGTCAGGGTTACTCCGAGCCGTTCCTGCATCTCCGTGCTCCGTGTGGACTTCCCATTTGGGATCTGAGCCCAACGACATTCGGCTGAGGTCAAAGAGGTCCTCTGTGTTTCTTTTCCAGCGACAAACTTAAAATAACTTTCTACCCTAGCAGCCCTGGTTTGTGGATTCGGTGCGACAGCACGCCAAACAAACTATGCGCAAGTCCCTCGTTTCTTGCCCGGGATTTCCGGGTGTAGGGTTAGGGGTCAAACCATGTTGGATTCACCACCAAAATTCCCCAAACGTCCTGGGCTTGGCACGGAGAACCCAGATTTTCTCAGACTCCATCAGGACTGTTGGGGTTTTAAGGGCTTAAAACCCAGGACCCGGCGTCAATTCAAATTGGGTTCCAATGAGCTTGCGATGGCGCTGGGGATTCCGGGAGGTGCTGCATCCACGTGGCTCTCTGTGCGGGAGCGGGGAAGTAAATTTTTCGCCGGCCTGCCAGTTGCCCCCACTGCCTCTAGCCATCCCTGCCGCGCGTTCTGGCAAGCTTCTGAAAAGCCAGTCATGTTTGCGGGCGTGTCACATGGGTTTTAACCACGGTTTGCTTCTAGCTGGGTGTGTGTGTGTGCTTCTGTGAGTGCGTGTGTCTGTGAGTGCGTGTGTGTGTGTGTGGGATTTTTAGGGTACTTCCCCAGTTGATGGGTTGTTTTAAAGCGACACCAAAAGGAATGGCCCACCATTTCACAGCTTCCCCTCTCCACCCAGCTCAGAGGTTGGCAGTGCCTCAGGTGAGGTTTCTGTTGCATGAGGTCTGGTTGGCAGAGAACCCGCTGGGCTGCAGGGCTGTTTTTTTGGGGGGGTGTTGGGAGGTCCGAGAAAATTTGGTTCAGCTTGCGATTTGCAGGTGGCCTGGGGGATTGGAAAATAGCTTGCGATTGGTCTAGTAACTAGTACTGCTTTTGTGTTTCTTAGGATTGGTTTACTCTATTGGTGGGAGACTGAATGTTGATACTTGTGTGGCTTTCACGCAAGCTGCAATAAATGTTTGCGGCTCGAATGTCGGACTCAAACAAATCGTTTGTTGTAATTTTGGTGATGAGCGAAGGTCGCGGGCTACATCCCTGCCTGTCTTTAGAAACTGTTGGAGCCCAAAACTGCTTTTGCACGTCCAGGAAGAAACCATACCTCACCATGCCCCCCAACAAAAAGGCCCTGCCCTCCCCTTCCTTTTTTGTAGCTGAGGCTTTTCTACCATCACCTGGCCGATGCGGTGATCCTGCCACTTGCTTTTCAAGAGACTGGCTGGGTTGTGGGATGTCAAAGGATGTTTTTACCAAACGACTACCAAACGACCCCCGCCCATTCTTTTGGAATAAGTTTTCATTGAAACATAGGATTCCATTGACACATGCGATTCCATTGAAACATAGCATTCCATTGAAACATACGATTCCAAGCCCTTCTCCCCTGACCCTTCTCCCCTCAGCTCCCCCTTTGTTGTTTTCTTAGCCGCCGGTGTAGGATGAAGCCACTTCGGGGGCTCATCAGCTCGCTTCGGAGTTCTCCAGTTCCGGTTTTGGGGAGACTGAGTGGGGTGACGCTTAAAGGGGACGTAGAAGAAGCCCTGTTTAGCCACTACCTCCGTGGCCCATCCTATTTTGCGACTTCAGTCCGTTAGCCAATTGTCCCGTTGCATGAATGATTGAGGCCGGTAGCCGCCTCGCTTGCCGAGCAATTGCTTCCCGCAGATCAGCCAACATCGGGGCCTAGCATGGCCGCATATTGGCCGCCCAACAAAAACTGCTGCCTGGATTAGGACCAGTTGGTAGTTGGGAATTCCCGGTCATAGAGCTTCATCCACAACTGCAGGTTTTTGTCCATCAATCATCACTTTCGGTTCCCTTTCTTTCTCAAGCACCGAGAAGTCTCTGCTCAAGCATGGGGAGCGGTCACTCAACCCTCTTTGAATCTTTCGGTTCCCCTGTAAAACCATAGAAGGCTACCCTCCCACCAAAAATCGGGGCTTCGTTGGGAGCTCATGTCCAGCCAACGTTCCAGGCCTTTTGCGCCGAAGTTCCAGGCCCAGGCGGGGTCGGCCTGTCGGGTTGGGTTTCCGTGTCCCTAAGGGAACTTTGGGGCATTTTGCCAAGGGATGTTAGGACTTGAGAACTTTTTGCCAACTCATGGGTTTTCCGCATTAAACCACTAAAGTGAGACTTTTAGCAGAGCAGAACGCAACCGAAACCTCCTTTCAGTGGCGATCGTTTCAAGGGAAAACCACCAGCAAATTGATCATCTCACTGCGTTGTTCCCTCCTTGAGCTGGGTTTCCTTTGTTTGCGTGCTTCGCATAGGGAATGCCCCATGGACCCCATGCAGAAGATGGGCATGATGGTGTCAACCTTTCGAAGGCAGATATTTTTCGACGCGAACCATGCTTCAGAAGTTAGCCGAGAGGTCCAGAAAGCTGGAGGAATCCCATGCATTTGCTTACGATTTTTGCTCCCCCTGTTGGTTTCAAAGGGAATCTATCACTATATGTTTTTTTGTTTTTGTTTTGTTTTTCTCCCAGGGGGCTTAAGGAAGCTGGGGGAATCAGTCAGATGGAGCTTGAACTGCAAAACTCGAAAGTGATCGAAACAAAAGAACAATCCAGCACTCAGAGCAACTCATCTGATTTTTTTAAACGTTTGTTGCTAGTTTGTTCTTCATGAGTTTAGTCAAGGCCAAGAAGGTTTGGACTTTTGGCCAGTGAAGTCAGGTGCTGTCCGTGGAGCTCTTTTCAGCTCGGTCCAAGCCTGGAGGTCTCCTCCAAAATGAGTTGTTTTAGGACAAACTATGACTTTATAATTAACTCATAGTTTAACTATTTTTCTGAGTTCCTGAGTTGCTAGACACATGTTTAGTTAACACAAAGTGCGGAGTTTTGTTTGGGCCATCCATTCAGGAAGTGGGCTATGGTCCTATGGGCCAGAATCTGAATAGACATGTTGGTTTTTGTAGCGATGTCGAGACGACCCTAAAACCCTCGGCGTTGTGCCCTTGGTTTTGCTATTTGCCTCGCATGTTGCAGCCGGGGTCGAGTTGGGAAAACGCCCAGGGCTTGTGGCCACGTGAGGTGTCCGGACAGAACCTCAGACTTTCGGATGTTTAGGGTTTAGGAGGATTTGATGACTGTCGGGATGTCTATGTGTCCCCCACCCGGTTTGTATTTTGGGCTAGTTGGTTGGCGTGAGTTTCCTTTTGGGTCACGTGTAATTTGCATGGACACTTTCGGCAGGGCTGTGAAACTCGGCCAGGAAGCAGACACAATTTGGGTATTGGGTCGCCGCCGGTTTTAGTCCTTATATTTGGTTACCAGGGGTTTATTTTGGGTGCTTGTGTTTGTCCCACACGCCCCAAATGGAAAGTCACTTAACGGGTTCAGTTGTGCAAGTTGAGCAAATACGTTTTCCAGCTGATTTCGAGCACCTCCCGAACAGCACGTGATCTTTCGATCTATCCCTTAAGAAACCCTGGGTCAACGTTTCGCAACATCTTACATCTTTGCATCCTAAAGTGATGAACAAAGACACTCTCTTTGAATCCTAGGTTTAGGCTTGAACCATGTTGAACCTCTTAGGAGTCATTCATGATGGGCCCTAGGCCCGTAGAAAATAAAACTCATTCGCCAGAACCGAAACACGGTCCACAGTTGGGTTCCAGGTTCTTAGCAGGGCACTAGCTGCAGGTAAACCCCTTTCCAAGTTCAAGAGAACTGGGGAGCCCCGCCCATTTTTTTGGCTCGCCTTGCGAGGTTTTATGTTGGCTCACCGCAGTGTTCAAGGCTTCAGCTTGGGTTTCGGGGGGGACCTTGGAACCTGGGGGGGCTTTGGAGCCCCGCGTCAGGACATCTCGCACTGCCTCTGGGCCTTTGCAACTGCACGCCTTTTGGCCGAGGGGACGGGAATTGGGGCAAATGCGGCTAAGCATCCTAACCTGAGTGTGTGGGTTTTGGGAGGGTACCGGGTACCCTTTTCAGTTTGGTTTGAGGGCGCTACAGGAAAACCCCTCCGCATCCAGGGTTTGCGTCAAGATGGGTTTCACCGGGTGTGCCTTCCTTCTCTCCCAGGGTTTCTTCTCAGAGTCTCACACCAGCCACACTCAACACCTGCAGTCAGACATTTCTGCGCGAGACCGGCAAGTCTTTACATGGTCCAGGGCTCTCTTTTTTTTGAGACCAGGGTTTGATGGGTACAACCTTCCCATGAGGTTGTATAGAAAAACCTGTTGATTCAAGTCTATAGTCTTTAGAGGTCCCGTGTGTTCAAACCGACAAGGAGCTTTCAACCGATAACAGTTGTGGGAAGCAGCCTTGTCAGCTGGGAAAAAACACTGCTTGTTGGGTTGCAAACAGGCCAGACTTGTTAGCTGAACAAAACGGTAAGAAAGACGATCATGTTTGCACAGATATTTTCTTGCGCACGCTTTTCTTCACATCCACAAGATTTGTTGAGTGCGACGGCTGACTTGCCATTTTCTAGCTGGAGCTGTCAACGCGTGCTTCATGCGCTACACATGCAATAAGAGGTCCTGATTTCAGATTCAAAGTGCATTCACAAACACAAAGCACTCCAACGCGATCGGAAATTAAGCCAAAATAGCCACAAAAACGAACCCTAACAACAACGAAGTAGTTAGTCAACCTCACATGAGGGAACCTACAAAGCGGATGGCCTCATTTCGTGTCCCAAAACGTTCCAGTCAGGGGCAGCAGACGCAAACAGGACAACGGGATAGTGACCTCGCGAAGGGAAGTGATTTCGACCTAGGGCCCATGCTACAGGTTCCTGTCAACAGGATTGGGGTTAGCGAAATGTTGTGACTCCCCAGAAATTGTGTCACAATCCATTGGTCATGTTCCTGTAACCCACCAGCGCTTCCAAATCTTGACATGATTTGACCTTATATACGAAGGGGGCTTGCAACCTTAGGCTCCATGTCCAATCCTAGCTGTCGCTGAGTGAACATGAAAATCCAGGTTCTCGTCAGGTCCTGGTGGTTGGGAAAATAAAGTTCTGGGGCTGTTTTGTTTCCTTTTTTTTCTCCCAAGGGAATCCCCTGAAAAGTCATGAACTAGTCATGGCCATCAATCGCTTCGGTATCGTAGAAGTGCGGTGTTCAGCAACCATGCATTCACAGGCGCGCTCCGAGATGAAAGCACAAGTGCCCTCTTCAAACTTGACCTTTCACTGGGGTCTCCTCCACCATAGATGTATATTTTGGAGTAGATCAAATATGACTCTGACCCAGATCGGCAAATTTTATGTTCGGTGCACTCCAGATGTGGGCTAAGTAGAGGCCCCTTTAAAGCGAGTTTCCTTGGCTGGGATAATCTAGTGGGAAACCAAAGAGAGGAGGGCTATGGGAGAAGATGTTGGATCCCATGGCTGCGAAAAGACCTGTACCGCACTGAGGGTTCTGCGTATGGGGGTTCTAGGCTCATACCACGCCCCGACTGGCAGAGGTCTCAGAGCCTAGGGGCCCAAATCCAAGAAGCTTTGGGACTTGTGCTAGCGATAGAATGCCGTAGCTCTGCGGGTTGATTCCTTTTCCAGTCTTTGCGTTCTGTTGAAGAACCAGCCGTTTTCCCCGGGGTTTCCGGAGGTTTTCTAGAAAGAAGGATTTCTGGAAAGAATGGGGAAGGTACCCCTAGAATCGCACCTTATCACACTCGTCCTATTTTGGGGGAACCCAGTCGCCCTCTGAGAGGGGCCCATCAGACCTCTGGGATTCTCGCGCTGTCGTCTGCGCGCGGAGCGTTTCGGAGCGAGCCCACAGGCGTGGAGCACGAGGCAGTCTTCAAGGCGCTGGTGGCGCAGGCGGCGCGGAAGGCCAACAGCTTCACCTCCCAGGCCCCGAGCAGCCGAACCGAAGAGTTTCCGTGGATTCACCGACGGGGCAGGTCGTCAAAGCGGACCCCCCCCGAACCCCAATATTTGGGTGGAGTATTCCTTGGGGTGTCCCTTTAAGGTACCTAAAAAGTGGTACAATCAAAAGAACACAAGATTGTGAAGCAGGCGGGCTGTTCATAAGCTAGGCCAGCTGACTTGGAGGATGTGTTTGTGAATCAGGTGATTTGCTTGACACAATCAGCAAAGAAGTGCATTGCGGCTTGTACCCGTTCCAGGTGGTGCAGGATGTGTTGATTTTGTCCATCAACAGTATATCAATCAATCACTTGGTTCGCAAACAGATTCTTCAAATCAGCTTTTTGTCATATGCAGATGTAGCCTTAGGAAGCCTAAGCAAGTGAACCTACAACATCCAACTCCAGTTTCACCCTTCCAGTTGCAAGATGGGCACATTTGGAATCAAAGGCTGTGGGTTCCAACCGGGGTCCCTGAATGTTGACCACCTTTTGTGTGTTCAACGTGACAGCTGCTCATGTTGTTTGTTTGTTCTTTTTTGTTTGCTTTCTTTTGCGGTTGGGGGGGGGGGGAATGACCGGCCTCCACAAGATGTATTTTGCTCAGCTCTTCTTGGGAACTCCAGGTTCGAGCTTTGACTGGTAGAAAGAGCTCTGCAGGGTCGGGCCAACATATGTGCCACAGACCAGTAAATCAGGGCTTCCCTTTTCAACCACCAAACGGGCTGTTTCGTTTAGTTGAACAAGCATCGTCGGAGAGATGGCACAGTCGCTTTGTGGCCGTCGTGATGTAGATGGCCAGCCAACGTGGACCTAATGATATGGATGCAGTTCGCCAGTTAGACAGTTGCGCGAGTTGCATCTTTAGCAATCTTCTGCAATCACGCTGAGGTCGGTTTTGACACTTTTAAGTATATGCAGCTTCGCTAAACATGGACCATAATAAAAGATTTGATTGGCGTTTCCTAAAGTAGAGAAACATCTTTCAGGGGTCACTATGGTTCCCTTCCAAAGTTCATCAAGTAACCTCATTGGCAGCAGAGCAACTGCCAGTTCTTCGATTTCCAAAAAGGACCCCAGGCTTTTCGAGCGGCTTTGAAGGGAATCCAGCAACCATCATATGGTGCTTCGCCAGTTTGAGAAGAAACGTATCAGACCAGGGCTGTGGGATTGAAAGGTTGGTTCCTACTCTTGTGATAGGGAACCTCCGCACGTCCCCGTATCATTGGATTGACTTCCATTGGTATCGCAAATGTGATTAAGATTCCCACAAGCCTGCTTCTGACCCCTTGGATTTCATGCCAGAACCCTTGAAAGATTACTTTACTCTTGTGCTATGCATGCCGACTCTCCTGTTTGGGAGCCCGTTTTGAGTTTCATACCAAGCCCCGTTGCAAAGCAATCATAAAAGGGGAACTGGCAGCAGAAGATTTGGCTTCGAATGTCACGCTCCCAACTCGTCATATCTTCGACAAGGCCTACAAGTGCTCGCGACAAAGCTGCGGACAATTGTATGAGAGTTCTTACCGCACCTTGCGAAACGCTGACGAACGGTCCTGACAAACGCCTGGCTGCCCTGGGCTTGACTTCAAGTACACTCGGGACGCCATCCCCAGTGTACGCACTAGGTATCTCCTTTGGGTTCCCTTGTTTGGCTTCAAGGAGAATCAAATTACGCCAGCCTGCGGGCTTCCATTTGATTGGCACTTCCCTTGATGGATAAATCTAAACCGCCGGAATTGGAGGTCGATCTGTGGGTTTTTTTGCGGCTAAAATGGCAAGACTTGCCTGCGGGCGTGTTTGATTTTGTTTTTTGTGTGGCCTTTCTGCAGAACTCAAGGGATATCCTCAAAGAAGCCATGGAACATGGTCAATTGCCCCCCCTTCGGGAGAGCCCCTTTCCCAGCCGTCAGCCGCTAGCGGCCTTGCTCGTGGCAAAAAAAGCAACGGGCAATTTCCCGGTCCGAAAGCAAAGGACGACGTCGAAGACGCAATCCAAGACATGCTGAGAATGATTGAATTCCCAGTCTTTTTCTGCAAACAGAACCCGGAGAGGGCCAACGATGCTGGATTAAAACCCCTTTGTATTCACACGGGGGTGCAACTCCCAGAAAATGATCGATCCCGATCGTTTCTTAAATGGGGGTGAGTTGGGGGCGTAAAGGGAAGCCAAAAGCGAGACCACTATTTCGGGGACCAATCAAAATCAACCATTGCCAGTACTTTACTCTGATGAAAAGACCTCCATTTGCAAATAATATTTATAACTCCCGGTGTATTTTACAGCGAATCTCTCACTTCTGGATGTGTATCATGTGTTTGCATTTGTTTCTTCTTCCATTTCCAGGGGACGTATTCGCAAATAGAGGTATGGACCAATGGTCCCAGTCGAGTTGAGTTTCAGAAGCCCAACCCGGTTCCTATGCTTGGTTGCTTGGTTGCTTGGTTGGCTGGTGGGTGGGTTGGGTGGCTGGTTCGCTTGGGGTCCTCCAGGCCATGGGGAACAACTGTGATCCAAAGGATGGCCATGGCTTTCCCCCCCGATGTTAACCCCGGATGAAGCAGAACCCCGGGTTGATTTTGATGGGGGGGTGGCCAATTCCTTTTAGTGGGGGATTCGGACCACTTTTGGAGGGAACACCCCCCCCAATAGTGGGACGGGTTGTTTGATCCTGGGTCGACATTACAAGCAAGTCGTAAGTCACTCAAAATGAGTTCCTCCAGACTTTAGTCACCTTTTGGGTCTGGACCGTTTCGGTGGTCAACGGAAAAACAACTTGAGGCCTTCATCGGAAGCGAGACCAAGGGTATTTTGTAGGGGTTGATTCCTTTTCCATTATTTTCAACCATTGTTCTTTTCAAAAAACAGCTGTTCCCCCAGATGTTTGATGGTTTCCTGAAAAGAAGGATCCCTGAAAAGAATGGAAATGGAAGGTAGCACTAGATATTCTGGGCTTAGCGGTTGCACCATGGGCAGGCGCTGGCCAACACCACCTGGGCCTGTGCCAAGATGTCTGCGGAGGCCGGCTGTCACTTGGAGCCGGAGTCATGAAGCGAGTACTTGCCTCAGTTGGCAAACTTGAAATGTCCATGGTTCAAAACCAATGGAATCGCATTTTGGGGTTTTCGGTGCACCACCCATTTTAGAACCTAGTTTAGTTGGGATTGGGATGTTCACTGGGGGTACGGGGCTTTGACCCATGGCTAAATGGGTGTATTTCGGTGACCCCCAGGTACTTCCTTTGGTTTCCCTTTAAAGCCAGCCAATTCAAGGGTTTTCCCACTACACCCTGGGACGCCCTCTGGGGAATCATCGTATTCTAGGCTAGTTCCAGATAAAACATAATAATTAATAATTGTTTGTGCGTATTTGGTTGGGTAGTTTCCCTGGGGTGTAATCCCAGGGTGTAATAGCCAAATCCTGAGAGCCAAGAAAGGGGTAACCCTAAAAAAGACCCACCCAATGTTTTGCTGATTTTGTCCAGTGGATGTAGCGGGCCAGCAAGTTCTCAGCTTTTTGCGTCAGTCAACTCAGGTGAGAGCAGTAGCCCTGCTTAGGGTTGAATGGGGGGTAAGTGGGGGTTGAAGTGCGGGTTGCCAACAACTAAACCCCCTGACCATCTTCGCAGGGGTCGACGATCTTAAAGAAAGAAATTCAGGGAAGGCGGCGGGGGTGGAGCGGTGTAGACGGAGGGGCGCCAAAATGTTGCAAATGAGCAGGTTTTTGTTTTGTTTTCTCCTTTTTTTCCGCACAAGACAAGGGGGTTCTGACTCAACTGACTCAAGGGCTCAAGAAGTTGCTTTCGTTCCTTTCTTGGTTTATGGATCAAGTGCTCTTTGATGGCCAAAGTCCCAGCAAATGGTTTTTGGAGGTCCGGGCCTTGCCGGATGGGTTCCGGAAGTCTGGGTGAACTTGTTGGGTTCTCGGTCCTACGTTCATTGGCGTTTCAGAATATTCCATAACATGGGTGTGGTCAAAACCCTGATATGGGTGTGGCTCAAAATTAGACAGGAGGGGTTACGCAGGTTTTGGTCCATGTTTCCACTTTCCAGGGTTCCATTTTGGTACCGGTTTTTTGAGCGACAGCCATATATATATATATATATTTTTGGGCAGCCCCCTTTAAAATGTTGTTTGATCCAACTTAAAAGGGAATCTGGAGGGTAGGGGGCTTCCAGGGTTTTGACCCACAGCCATTTTTTGGTTTCTCTATTATATGATTTTCCCCTGTTGGTTTTAAAGGCAATCTATCAGCTAGTACTGCACATATGAAATATGTGTTCTTTCCAGGGGGCGAACAAGCCAATGGAAGTTTACCTATGGCATATGCCGTCCGATCAACCTCACACTGGTCCCTTTTACAGGACCATGTTTTGCAACATGAAGGAAACCCGAACAAGTTTCGGAGGGCCCAGTTGATCCTTCACGTGGGCTGCAAACAGTCCTTCGATTTATTTTATTTTCTTGGGGAGTCGCGCTCCTCAATTTCCTTTGGCGTTTGTTTGGTTTTTCAATGGCGCTGCACAACATGTCCCAACCTGGCGAACAAATTGGCAGCTTTCGTTCGTGGATTCAGGCGGCGAGGATGGTTGAGGCGGCGACTACGGAGGCACGGCTGCTAGCCGCGAGTGATCGCAGTCGAAACTTGGGTTCAGGAAGTTCGTAAATAGCTCGCATTTGCTCAAGAATGTTTTTTCCCCCCCTCGTTGGTTTTGAAGGTAACCTATCATTTCAAACGGAATGATTAAAGTCACCACACAAGATTCCAATTACCGGCACCCCTCGAGAACTTTTTCTCCCTATTGCTACAAAGCAATCGTTGCGGGGGTTGAGGGCAAAGACCTGATATGCTCCTTTTGCTCAAGTCCCCTGGAAAAAACAATCACATACCAGTAAAGTAGATGAGGGTTGGCACAATCCTCTTGCCACAGGTGCGAGTAGGAAGAATCCCTTTTTATTCATTACCATGTGTTTGGGTAGAATCCTTTGGTACCAGGTTTGATTCTGCCTCACTTCTGTTTGGTAAGATCATTCATTCATCACATGATGTTATTAAAACCCCAGATGCCCAGTGCCCTGCTTTCCTTATTTGGAGGGGGGTCCTTTTGTCCTCAACTACCAGGAATGGCCGCTCCCTGGTTGATGTCGTTTAGCGACCGTTTTGGCCCAAGGACAGGAAGCTTGTTGACCCCGAATTCAGCAACCTGCTGTGGCAGCTCCCAAAAAAAGTGAAGAGTCGCTTGTGAAATGGGCCATGAACCAGGTGTTTAAGGAGGACATAGGAGGACATAGGCAACCGTGTGGCACCTTTGAAACATAGGAGTCATGGCAGAAAAACCCTAGACTTACTGGGTCAGGAACCAAAACCAACCCCGGGTGGGTTGAGACTCCAACGGCTGGCAACTGCCTGCAAACCACCCCAAGGAACAATAGGGCAACCACCAAACGGGTTGTTGTTTTCTTGAGGGTACCGTTTTGAATTTGGTTTAAAGTGGTTTAAAGGGAAACCAAAAGGCACACCGGCATTTTGGGGGCTCTTCGCTCCCCTACTTTGGCACCTGCCCAATTCTGAAACCTCAAATGCGCAAATCAGCTCCCAACCTCGACTCAAGGGGTGTTGGGGCCATATGGGTCCATCTTTTTCTGAGAATTCCCATGTTTTCCAGTTTTGAAGGGAAACCAAGAGGAAACGGCTACCATTGTGGCTTTCACAGAAAGACGAGCCCACCGGGTCCCACACGTCCCGCCGATGTCACGAGCCGTCTCGACCTCAAGCTGAAGGCGCTGCGTCGCCCCTTGCGCACCTGGGAACCACAGGCGAGCGAGAGAGCGGGGTGAGTGCAGAGGCGTCTCCTCCAAAACGATGGTTTGGTTTGAGCGTAAACTTTGCTTGGGCCATTTTTTTAAGGATTTTTTTTTCGTTTTTTTTTTCAGGAATTATTTTTGCTTTTCAGGGTGGCGTGGCTTTTCGGCTTTTTGGCTTTGTGGCTTTTATGTAGGTTTTTGTGGCTTTCGTGGCTTTTCATTTCGCATCATCTGCATTCACAGTTCCTCTCTTTTCGCATCCTCTGCATTGCCAGTTCCGCTGCGGCTGGTGGCTTTTTGGCTTTTTGGCTTTTTGGCTTTTTGGCTTTTTGGCTTTTTGGCTTTTTGGCTTTTTGGCTTTTTGGCTTTTGGCGGCTTTCTGGCTTTGGCTTTTCGCATCCTGATGCTTTCCCAGTTGGCTTCCTGCATCCTCAGCATCGCAAGTTCCTCTCTGGGCCCCCCGCCACCCCCCTTTCGATTAAAATGCACGCCTATTTGAATCATCACTTTTTCGATCATCATGCGACAGCTACTTTTTAGATTCGTTGCCCCTATTTTTTCGATCATCATGGGGGGGGGGTGCCGTTTTACAGGGATTAGATTGCCCGTATTTCAATCCTCACTTGTACCATGAGGCCTTGCCGCAGAGGAACTGATGACCCCCCTGCTGTTTTTGTTTTTTTTTTCTTCTTTTTATAAATATTTGTTTGGCCCTAATTGAATCATCACTTTTTCAATCATCATGGGGGGGGGCTGCCGCCCCCCCCCAACCCCCCCGCAATTTTTTAGACTTTTTGCCCCTGATTGAATCATCACTTTTTCGATCATCATGGGGGGGGGCTGCAGCCCCCCCCCAACCCCCCCGCGCCTTTAATTGAATCATCACTTTTTCAATCATTATGGGGGGAATTGCCCGCCCCCCCCCCCCCCCCCCCCCGCTACGTTTTAGGTGTTTTACAGGGATTAGTTTGCCCGTGTTTGAATCCTCACTTGTACCATGAGGCCTTGCCGCAGAGGAACTGATGACCCCCGGCTGTTTTTTTTGTTTTTTTGGTTGGCCCTTTTTGAATCATCACTTCTTCAATCATCATGGGGGGGCGGCCCCCCCCCAACCCCCCCGCTATTTGTTGGACTTTTTGCCCCTAATTGAATCATCACTTTTTCGATTATCATGCGACCGCTCCTTTTTAGATTCTTTGCCCTTAATTTTTTGATCATCATGGGGGGGGCTGCCGCCCCCCCCCCAACCCCCCCGCTATTTTTTAGACTTTTTGCCCCTGATTGAATCATCACTTTTTGGAACTGTTCACCCCCCCGCTGCTTGTTTTATATTTTTTTGGCCCTAACTACGTTTTAGGTGTTTTACAGGGATTAGTTTGCCCGTATTTGAATCCTCACTTGTACCATGAGGCCTTGCCGCAGAGGAACTGACCCCCCCCCCAAAAAAATGTAGAAAAGGCTTGTCCTAGGGGGTGGGGGGTAGATGGTTGCCTGTTCTGTTTTCTTTTTCACATTTCAACGCGTGAACCACCTTATCCGTTTTTTCAAGGCTGATTTTGGGGGCATGAAATAACGATATGGATGTGGTAACGAATTGATGATTTGGTCCCCTGTCTCGTTCCAGATTTCAACTTTTAGTTTTATTGATTGAAAGAGGTTAGGACTTTCTGTGGATTCATGGGTTGGCTTTTGGGCGGTTGTTGTGGTTTGTCATTTAATGAAATGTGTATAGATTAAAAGTTCACTATAATTATAACATATAAGAATATAAATGATATAATTATGGTTTAGTTATGAATTACACAGGTTCATCAACAATTAGTTTAAACCTTATGTTTTGTACTCCTCCAAAATTCATTCTACTTCTTTCATCATCAATACAACTGTATATTGTTTGATGTGCCTCTATCATTACTTCGGTTATATTATCTATGGTTATATTATCTACAAAATCATCACTATGAAAATGAAAACTAAAAGTGTTAAAATGGTCGTCTTCATAATTGAAATGATGAAACCTTACAAACATATTTACCTCAACTATTATCACTGCTTCATAACCGTTATCGGTTTCAATGCCATCTAACAAACAATCTAAGTTTTCATTTTCATTAAACACTATATCTTTGATGCTTTTTATGCTTAAAGGTATATTTCTTGAAATGTAATACTCAATTACGTGTCTCTTTATATCATCGCCATCTTCAACAGTATAGCGCTTTGTCTTTCTTTTTGTTTCTGTTCTGTCTATTTTATATCGTTGTTGTATTCTCTTTAATGTCTTAATATGATTATGTTTTAGTTTCAAATACTCAGGTCGCCCTAATTTATATGCAATGATACCTTTTAATACATCAGCAGGTAAGCTAGCGCAATTCTCAAATATAAAATTATTCTCTGACATTTTACCCTCACTCATTTTTCTCTTAATATATAAGGTTTTTTCTCTTTAAGTAGTTTTTTTTTTTTAATGTTAAGGGGTGGAGGTTATATCGATAAAAAATATTTTCTAACAAATAATATAATGGCGAGATTAACGAAAGACCAAATAATCAGCAACATCTATTATGACTTAGACGAGGGTTTCGGAAGCACACATGCAACACACAAGAAGGCAAAGGAAGAAGACCCAACGATAACATTAGAAGATGTAAAGTCTTTCTTAAAGAAACAACCAAATAAACAAATCAAAAATTATAGAGGCACTAATTCCTATACCGCTCCCTTCGCACGATATGAATATCAAATAGACATAATGCATATGTCACCTTTAGCTAAAGACAAGAACGTTCCACAGTATGCTTTAGTCGTGATTGACATCTTCAGTAAATTAGCAGATGCAATTCCGATGGAGGAAAGAGACGGAGAGCACGTTCTAAAAGCACTAAGAGCAAGTTTTAAAAAGATGGGTTATCCGATGTCTGTGTATTCTGATGATGATGGAGCATTTGCAACCAAAAACCAAGTTCAGGATTTCTTCAACAGCGAAGGTATCAAACACATAATAACAAAGACACACGCAAATGTAGCCGAACGTTTTATTAGGACGATGAAAAACAAAATTCACGATAGAGTTAGGTTTAATAATATGAAATGGACCGATGCCTTAACACCAGCATTGAAACAGTATAACAGCACATTACACTCGTCAACAAGGATGACACCAACCGAAGCACACAAGGACGACAATGAAATAAATGTAAAGGTCAATCTGAAACTACGAGAAAAGAACAAAAGAAAGTATCCCAGAATACAGGAGAACGATAAGATAAAAGTGTTTCAAAAGAAAAGGGGCAATTACACCGACAGAAAAGAGTATAACTCTAAATGGTCTAATAAAATATTCAATGTTGATAAAATTGAATATGATATTATGGGCAATAAAACTTACAGAGTAGCAGGAATAAACAAACCACTTCTGAGACACGAAATTTTGTTAGTTAATGATTAAACATATTTCTTGGTATCTTCAATATACTTGACTTGGTAGAAATCCAGACTTGATTGTTTAGGTTCTTTAATAACTTTTTCATTAAGTTTTTTAATATATACATTTCGTTTATTCTTGTATTCAGTGCTCTCTCTATCAACTTCTTTTGCTTGGTAATTATTAGTATTATTGTAAGCTGGTTTCTTCATACTTTCTAACAGTTGATAAATGCGTTTATTTTGTTCCATTATTTCATCAATTTTCAAAAATAGTTTATCCACACCTTCCATATATACTATATTATAAAACTAAAGTTTTAAAACTAAATATTTTAATTTCGAATGTCTCTGTTTCTTAAATGTTTAAATTCTTCGCCTTCTACCATAACTCTAACAATGTTATCTAAATCTTTTTGAGTATGTCCACATACTAGCGCTTTGTCCAGATATAAATATTCATAGCTAAGACCAACACTAAGTAATAAACAGTTATATCTTTTAGTTTGAGTACGAGTTAAGACTATTTTACATCCACACTTACAAGTATAATAACTAACACCATTATAATTATTGTCTCCAATTTGCTTGTCTAATTCAAGTGCTCCAAAATGTAAATGTGTTAAACTTGAAAATTCAACCATATACTATATTATTCAACTATACTTTTAAAACTAAATGTTTAAATTATGTTAATTCTAGTCTTTAAATACTAATTTTTCATCATTTGTTTAATAGTTTCCTGTGTTTCGTTATCAACATTATCTGACGTTGTAGCTTCATTTCCAAATTTGATGCAAATATTATGAGCATCTGTTTCTAAGTTGATGCCGTCTTTAGTTTTATCAATGTTCATTTTCTTATCATTTTTAGATATTTTGAACCCTATTGGCACACAACTGCATTTGCAATTACCCTTATTTTTTATTTCTAATTCATTTCTAAGTTCTAACATCTTTTTACACATAGGACAAGCAAACTCAGTGACTGATGCTTCTTTAACAATTTCTTCATCAGTTGATGAAACACTTAAACCTGTCTTATTATTTTTGTTTTTCTTTTTTGGCATTTATATTAATATTTATATTTTTAATATATTGTATCAAAAACTTAATTAATTCTAAAATATAATAACATATTTTTTTACATCTATTATCAGTTATGACAACCCGTTCTATATTCTCCATTTCATTTATTATATTAATATAATCTGTATAACTCCTTTTCATATTAAATAATAAGATAAATTATTTTTCATTTCTGTCTTTCTTTTCTTGTAAAGTTTTTTCATTGTATCGTCTTTAATCCATCTATATTCTACAAATTTCTGATGATATTTTGAATTTAGATGTTTAAATAAATATTTGTCATCATAAGTTTTACCACAACTGCAATGGATAATAGTCATATAAATAATAAGATAAAATAATTATTTAATCTTATTATTTTCATGCATAATAGAATATTGGTGGGGCACAGCACTTGGGGTTTTCATTGCATACGCGAGCAAGACACAAAACTAATTATCTTCAATACTTATTGACTGAAGTTGATGAAAGAGCCTGTTCTACTACGATAGACACCATTCATATCATAGCAATGCTTTCATACAATAAATAATATTAATTTATTTTCTAAATATTTTTAATATTATTATTTTATGCCTGAAGTTCCCATTATAAAACCAATAAACATAACTGATTATGAATTCAAACAATCCAAATATGAACATGTACCAAAACTACCTTTTCGCTCAATTGTTGTTGCTTCATCAACGGGTGGCAAAACAGTTTTAATTCAAAACCTTATCCTAAATGTTTATAGGGACTGCTTCGCTCGTATATTCATTTTTAGCCCGTCTGTTCATAATGACCCTACCTTCGTTGAAGTCAAGAAATATCAAAAAGATAATATGAAGGTTGATGATGAAAAAGAAAAGTTATATTATGATACCTACCAACCTGAAGAACTGGAAGAAATAATTAACACGCAAAGAAAGATAATTCATTATATGAAAGAACAGAAGATGAAGAAACTACATTCAATTTTAATCATAGTTGATGATTTTGCAGACGACCCTAAATTTGTTAGATACAGCAAGTTATTACATGGACTGGCAACGAGAGGCAGGCACGACGCCATTAGTTTTTGTTTAAGCGTTCAAAAATACCGTGTCCTTGCTCCAATCATTAGGTTGAATTCTAGTTCGTTGTATATCTTTAAGTTAAAGAATGTATCAGAGTTAATGTCATTCATTGAGGAAAACTCGGCCATCGTTGATAAAGAGCAACTGTTAAATATGTATCATCAAGCAGTAGATGATAAGCCCTACTCCTTCTTTTATGTTAATATGAATTCCAAAGATGTTAATAATATGTTTTATGTTAGATTTGAGAAAGCTTTTAAAATAAAATAAATCTATTATATATTATAGAATGTTAAAAATGTTTCAAGAAAGAATATATGAAGAACCAGTAAGGTTTTTCGGTGATGACGGACGTAGTCCCTCATCAGGGCGAAGCCGTGATGACATACCAAAACAGATTCAGGAATATCGGAAGCAAAGACTACAACAATTAGTAGAGTGTGAATGTGGTGAAACTTTTTTAATGAAGGATGCTGCTAACCATATTGAAAGTGATTGTCATATTACTTTTAAGGAAGCAGAAAGAATGAGGAAAGAATTAGAAGAACATATTCGTATAGAAAATGATACTGATAGTGATAGTGATAATTATAGTGATGGTGATTCAACAAGAGTGCCAGATGATTAAAAAATAACTAAATATGTTAGATTTGAAAAATCATTTAAAACAAAATAAATATTCAAATATATTATGATATTTTATGATTTACCAATAGAAATTAAAAACCTTGTATTATCTTATAGTTTAGGTGATGTTAAATTATTAAAAATAAAAAATAGTAATATTGTTAAAAATTATATTAATAAATATAAACCAGTTTATAAGTCTTACACATTAAATAACATACATTATTTAGAAATTGATAATATCAATATTAATAATGGATTATCATATGTTTTTAATTTAAGTGAGTTAGATAAATTACATCATAAATATAAACCATTAAAATTATTTATTGAATATGATCTATTTGTTACATTTAGCTCGTTTACTCGTTGGTTTAATGTGTGTAATCGAACTTTAATATCAATTAATTTATTTGATATTTATTATTTTCTTAATAAAGACCTTCATAAAGTTAAATTAGTGTATGCGGGCGGTATGGCTAGTTTTATTTCATTACAAGTGAAAAAAATAATTATCAAAGTTATCAATGATGGTGAACAAAATATTATTGATGACTTTTATTTTTATCTTTAAAATTAATAACATTAAGATTATGGCTTAATGTTATTAATTCAAAATAATGAATAACTACAAATTTGAAGCGGTAATCTATATATTAATTTGTCACTTTTTAAATACATAACTAATTAAACAAATAAAATTTAATATACTATATGATATTTTATGATTTACCCGGAGACATTAAACTTTATATAGCGTCATATATTTTAGGTCATTCTAAAATAATAAAACTAAAAAATAATAAAGTTTTTAGAAACTTTTTTAATAGATTTAAACCTATAATACATTTTGAGAATAAAGATAATGTATATAACTTTTGCATTTATAAATTTAATTTAAAATCAGTAGCACCATCATCATATTTAAAATATTACATTAATGATAAGGAATTAAAATATTTGATTGAAAAATATGATAAAATTAAATACGAAACAACAATTGATTTTTATATAAAAATGAATGATGATACTGAAAATCCTAATGGTGTATATGTTACTGGTATTACCTCTTGTGAAGTGTGTAAAACATTTGAAGAATTAAATTATCATATTAATAATTGTACTAGTGTAAATACATTTCATTCTAATAATCCTGATACATTAGTAGATTTTAAATATGTAAGATATAAAGTTAAAATAAGTGGAGTTAATGAAACACATTTAAGAAAGTTATATAATAAATTTGTTGAAGTATTCAATTAATAGCATTAACTTAATGTTATTAATTCATAATAATGACCAATTAATAATATTAATATTTTTTAATATTATTAATTCAGAATAAACTATAACTACACAAATTCAACGCTGGTAATTTATATATTAATTTGTCACATTTCATTGTCTCCAGTTTTTCTAATCTTTCACTCATTTGCTTAATTGCTTTCAACTGTAATTTATCAATATTACTTAAATCTAATTGTTCTTCATCAATATCATTGATTTTGTCAATACTTGAAGTTTCAACATTACTATTTGAATTACCCATTATATATTATTATTATTTAGATTTTTCTTTTTTAAATTCCTTAATTTCTTTTTCAAGTTTATCTACTTTATCATTTAATTCTAATACTGCTTTATGAACTAACACGGGTAAAACTAAATAATTCAATCCTAAATACTCTCTGTCTTTGCATACAATATTTTCAAACTCTTTAGGAATTGCTTTTAATACTTCGTCTGCTAAATAACCAATGTGAGTTTTACCGTTATCATTTCTATCGTGTCTCTTAAACTTCTTTGGCTTAAATTTCTTAATAACATTCATACAATTAGATTTGATATTGTCTATATCATATTTCAATCTTGAATCAGATGAATCCACAAACGTTCCGTTGATGGTTACTGTTGTTGCTGTTAAATCTATATTAGTTCCTGTTGATGGTTCAATTAAATTACACAACATTTTTTTCGTTCCTGCAACTGTTACATTTTCATTAAAAGTCGATGGAGCATTATTTGTAAAACTTTCAGTATTTACTGTCGTTCCGAAAGTTTTATCAATAGACAGTAGCACCGACGGCGTACTCGAGCTATCTGCTATTCTAAAAGCAGTGTTTGATGTTCTGAATATTACATCAATTGTAGATAAACTAGTTCCATCGTAGTAAGTTGATATTTCACTCGTACCAAGCTTTAAGTCTGTTCCAGTGGTCATTGAAATATTATTCAAAAATGAAACTGTTGTTAAATCAAATGATTGAATGGTATTAGTTGCTAAATATGCATTTTGAACTGCTAAGTTAGTATCAACAGTTACTAATGTTCCACCATTAGGTGCTATACGATTGCTTCTCAATGCTCCATTAGTTTTAACATAAATATCATCAGCAAATAAATTGCCCATAACATCAACAGTATCAGTGTTAAAAGTCCATCCAGTAGAAATATTAACTGCTCCAACTATATTAGATTGAACAGCAGGGTCTCCACAAATAAATCTAATTGAAGAATTAGCATCACTATTCCTCATATCAAAAGATGAAAAAGCACTAACATATCTATATAATTCACAATTTGTATCAATTGTTAATTTACCATCAGTATCAATATTAACATTATCACAATTAACAGCAGCATTCGTATAAATATTTCCTAACACATCTATAGGCTTACTAAAAATAGTTTTATTCACTAATCCATCACACATCATATATTGATTAGAAGCATTACTAACATCGCCAACACTAATGGCAACAAAATCATCATGAGACATATATAAACCTTCTATAGCATCAGGAGTATATCTTCGTATTGAACCATTATTATTAAAATTCAAATATGAACCATTGTTAAAACTTATTGCTTTGTCAGTTCCCATAAATTGAACTGCATCAGTAAATCTTGCTTGTCCAGCACAGTTTAAAACATAACCATTAACACCGACAGCACCTAAACCAAATCTATCTTTAACCCACACTCTTCCAACATTAGCATCTCCTATTTGAGTTTCCCATTGACCACCACTTGAACTCATCCACATTCTACCATCTCTGTTAATATTAAATTCACGATTGAACATTTGAAATGTCATTTGCAATCCAACATTAGGTGATGGTGTAGTACTAAACTTATTACATATTATAGAACCAGTAGTCAACATATTTAAATTACTGTGTAAAGTTGTATTATCACTAAAATTAATAGCACCTGCTACTGATTGAGCGTTAGTATCTATTTTATCTAACTTTTGTCCTAATGATGTATCCTGTGAATTATTACTAGTAATTATTGAATTAATTGTATTTGTATTTCCTGTTATTAATCCACTTAATCCATCTGATTGTAAAACATAACGAGAATCTGAACCTGCTACATCTAAAATAGACGAACACGAAAATAAACCTGATACTTGTAAATTAGATAATATTGTAGTATTATGATTTAATAATATTTTATCATTTTGAAAAGTTGAAGAATTATTAATTTCTACATCTCCAAAACCTCTTTGATTTAAAAACATAGTTGCTCCACTTAAATTTCCATAAACATAACTATCAAAATAATTATTATACATTTCAAAGAAATTATTATAATTTCCAAAATTTGCTATTTTGAAAATTGAAGTAGTTGTTATATTATGAATTAATGTATTATTTAATACATCAGTATTTAACTTATTTGATAATAAATTATTAGTTGTTATTTTATTATAATAATCTGTTTCATTAAATGAACCTCCATTCTGTAAATCTAAAATTGCAGTAATATGTGAATTTACTGTACTATTTAATCCTGTTATTAAATTAGAATTAGAACTAATATTATTAAAATTAGTTGTTATAGTTGAATTTAAATTATTTATTAAATGTGTATTTAATGAAATATTATTGAAATTTGTATTAATTAAGTTAGAATTAGAACTAATGTTATTAAAATTAGTTGTCATAGTAGAATTTAAATTATTTATTAAATTTGTATTTGATGAAATATTATTAAAATTGGTATTGGAAGTTATTGTCAGATTACCTATTAAAAATGTATTTGAACTAATATTATTTGATAATACATTAACTTCTGTCTTATTGTATGATTGAGTTATATCATAAAAATTAGCATTTATCTGCTCCTTTGTGTAAGTGTCTACTTGGTCTGCTTTGTTGTTGAGTAAATCAATTATATCTGATTGATTAGCATATATGTTTCTAATGTTTGTCACCCCGCTTGTAGAATTGATTTCGCTAATTGTGTGCGCTACAACATTCTCAAAGTTTGTTAAATTTATTGAAGGCATTATATATTAATAGTAGAAAATGATAATATTTATTTATTTTTAATATTATCATTTTTACTTATTTTTAATCGAGTATCTGCACTCCGGCGTCTCTAATGGATAATATTTGTTCTGATACTAATGTTATGTAAATCGTGTCAGGCATATTTGCTGTTGCCATATTTCCAATAGGTTTCACACGAATTAGAAGCTGTTGTCCGGCTTTAGTGTTAATTCCAGAATATGAAGAATCCGGCACCTTTTCGAAATTCATAGCAAAGATAAACTTATCAACACGATAAGCAGAATATTCAATTGATAAATGGTGTTGATGGAACAATGGTAAATTTAATGCTTTTCGTAAATAATAGAATGCTTGTGTTAATGAACGACAAGGATACTCAGGATATAGTTTTGAACCTAATTGAAGTTGAAATTCTAAATCAAGGTCGGCATTGTAGTATCCACTGTCTTGATAATTCAAATTATACATAGGATGATAGAAATTGTTGTATTCTTTCATAACGTGAGTATCGCCTACTCCACTTTTGTTGAAACTGATGAACGCGGCAACGAGTTTAGACACTGAACGAACAACAGTAGTGTTAATTGACGACGAACCAACGGGAACTTGATTAGATTGACAAATATAAGTATTATACGTAATAGGTAATTCTTTTGAATCGAGGAGGTGAGCAACATATTTATTGTGGAGGTCGTTGTCCAAGCTAACCAAATCAGTTTGAAGGAATGCGTTACTAATTGAGAACTGCTCATTTGTATGAAGGCTTGAGTCTGCGTTGCCACTTTCTGGAAACCTCGTACCACCAACTGTAACAACACAATCACTAAAATTTGAAACTAGTTCAAGTTCTAAAACAAGAGGACACGCTTTTAACGGAATATACTTAAATTGATTGAATAAACCAAGCATCGGTTTAAATCCAACAACCATTTTTCTTCTAAAACCGGGAATTGTGTAAGCGTCATATGCAGGACCAATATGACCCGATGCAGGAACTGCACGACGTGTGTTTAAATCATCATCATATCTATAACCAAAACTCTGGGCGTCTTCATTGTCTCTTGCTCCTTTTGACATCAAACAACTCATCATATGATGATTTCGGTTGTAGTAATCAATGTCTTCAACAAGTTGATTACCAGCAATTAGTCTTACTCTTCTAAAAAAGGAATAAGCAGGAGACAGAGGACGCAAGCGTTTATTGTCTGTCGTGTCAGTGTTTTCAACAGTGAAATAAACCATTACACTCTGTGGGTCTAACCAACTATTATCTTCAGCATTTAACGCTATTTTCAACACACGCTGGCCTGATGAAGGAGTGTAGATATTACTCCCAGAAGGAAAAAACGAGACAGAACGACGGTCGTTGATATAACTTGCACCTTTATTTAATTTAAATGAGAGGTTGTCAATTAGAATATCTTCAGCACTAAAAGTTTCCATTACTATATATATAATCTAATTTAGAAATAATTTAAACTAAATTAAATAATTTAGTGTGATCCTTTTGATTAGAATTATTATTTTTGAATATTTTCATTTTCTTTTTCTTAATCTTATCTTCAACTGGAGTATTACCTTTTTCTTTCTCCAAGACTAATTCTCTAATTTCTTCATATGAACTTTTCTTATACTTTTTATTTTCATTCTTAATCATATCATCCGTTGTTTCATTGTCATATTTCTTATGATGTATCATTAATATTATTTAGATTATTTATAATATCTCCTTTACTGGCTCAATACTTCTTGAAACATCACGCCCCATATCACCGTATCCAGTTATGTAATCGTGGTTAGTAAATGGATTTAATGAACCAGTATAAACAGTTATAGCGCCACGATCAGCAATACTGACAGGGTCTAAGATACTTCTAAAATTAATGTAATCATCGGTAATTTTAGACCTTCGTGATATAAACGGCGCTCCATAAGTGGTTAAAGTTAATTCTCTTTCAGGGTAATCTTTTGTTATTTGTGCCCCTACACTTGAACCGAGACTATGTGTTATAAGATGTTTAACTTCATTGTTTTCATCCAATGCTGTTGATGTGTCTTTATATCGTTGTGAATATTTTGTCATTTTAAAGGGAAGTCCTACATCCGCCAGAATGTCATTAACAGCACCTCCAAACGTTCCTTTTCCAAATGTTCCGCTTATATACATTTTATCACCATCAATATAAAAACCTTTACCATTGCCATATGCTCTACTTAACCCTTGTGCATCAGTTAAATTTGAATTAGGATAATAACTATTTAATATTTTGTCAGTTTGTTTCATAATGTCAGTTATTTTAATTGATTTCTTGTAAGGTTGATAATCTTTAATTTTACCATGCTTCATTTCATAAATTAACTTTTTATTATTAATCATATAGTTAAAGTTATAAATTAATTTCTCAATTAATTAATAATGCTCACCTATAAAAAAGTTTATATTGACAGTGCTCACAGAATTAGTGGTACATCATCAAATTTTAGAGTTGAATTGCCGGAAACATTACAAACAGACAACGGAGTTCATTGCTACATTCACGAAGTAACATTACCTAACTCGTGGTATTCAATACAGTCAGGATTAAATAATATATTATACTTTTATTCTTCTCCGTTAGTTCCAGATGAAGATAACACAAATGTCCATTATTTAGCGTTACAATTGGACGAAGGAGTATATACTGGCACAGAACTAGCGACAGAATTAAAGTCAAAAATAAATGGTGTTGTAGATAATACTAATTTCTCAAATACTTATGAAGTTACTTACAGTGTGAAAACTAATAAAATAACAATTTATTCAAACTATGCCGATAGAAAGTTCGCTGTGTTAACTGATGAACAAATGAAACTAACATATGCGGATTATATATGGAATGGAACTTTTGATGCTAATAACTTGCAATCTGCTAATGAAGTTTTAGGAAATTATCAAATGGTAGTTTATCAATATAATAATCCTTATGTTTCTGGTTTCGTTAATCTTCAACCCATTAGAAATATTTATATTCATTCTTCTCAATTGTCTAATTATAATCAAGTAAATTTAAGAACCGGGTGATAGCACAGTTGTTAAGAAAGTACCAGTCACAGCACCACACGCGGGAATTGTCTTTGATAATGAGTTGAACCCTCTTGATTACTTGGATGTATCAAATAGAAGCTTTAAACAATTAGATTTTTGGATTAGTAATTCATTAGGAAATGAAATTAATTTAAATGGAGTGAATTGTTCATTTTCATTATTGTTTGTTAAAAGTGATATTATTTAAATATATTCTTTAATTTTTCCATATAGAAAATATATAGAATATATTATATGTCAAGTATTGAGGTAGTAGATGTTAATAATGAAACTAAAACAGAAGAAGCACCTATTAATAATGAAGTTGTTGAACAAAATGAAACAGTTGATGAACCAACGCCAGAAGAAGTTAAACCAGAAGAAGTCAATCCTGAACCAAAAGCAAAAGCATTACCAAAAGCAAAAGCATTACCAAGAACTAAAAAAGAAGTTGAATTAGTAGAATGTGAACAATGCTCTAAAAAGATGACATTGAAAAGTTTGAGACACTCACATCCTAAAAATTGTAAAGGGGCACCTACTGAATTATTACCAGTTAATCCACAAAAGAATATTAGAAAAATTCAACCAGAAGTAAAAGAAGAAATTAAGAATGAGATTAAACAAGAAGTTATTAAAGAAACCATTAAGAAACCCACAGCGACAGAACTATTAACCCAACATTATGAAGAACTGAAACAAAAGAAAAAACAAGATAAATCAGATAAAATAAATAAATTAACTTTATCAATGTTTTAAATAATAATCTAATTATTATATATAACAATTATGCTTATGAGAAGTCATAGAAATGTCGAATTTAAAAGGGCTCCACAAGTAGAACGTTACTACGACTCAAATGATTTGTGGGGCGCTGCTTCAAGAAAGAATTATTTTAAACAATTAAAAGAAACAATAGAAGCGAAACAATCACAAGGAGCACTAATAAAGTATAGAAATGATTTAGCTGAAAGCAACAGAACCGAAAGTTATAGAAAGGAGTTAGACAAGATAAGACGAGAGTTGGACAACACACGCTCACCAGATGGAATACAGACAACAGAACAACTCACAGCAAGAAAGAAACATTTAGAAGAAATGATTAAGAATATTTCGGATTAATTTTATTTTCTAAATTAATTAATATAATATGATTAAATCAATAAATAGACTGAATACAACCAAACCACATGCCATAGGTTCATTAAAATCACAGCTACACTTAAGACCTTCTTATGATGAATTGTTAAAAGAAACATTAGTAGAAGATGAGAATAGACCATCGATTGAAGATGTAATAGATAGAAAGGCGACGAGATACAGATTAAACCAATATGGAAGTCAGTGGGACAACAAGGACAGCTTAGGATTGCTAAATCAGGAAACGATGAAAAGAAAGGAGGAATTAAGAAAAGCAGAGACAACAGCATCGTCTTCTAGAATAACCAGCCGGTCTTCTTCAAAGTCCGCTTTTTCCACACCAGACAGTCCACTGACAGAATATGAAGAGTATGAAAATGATATACAAGCATCATTTGAAGAACAAGATAGACAAGTCAGAGAGAAAAGGGAAAAACTCAGTCCAAGCATACACGAAGATTTGAATAAAGCATCGTCAAGTTCAATACCTGAAGGGGTAATAGTTCATTCAATGACATCAGATGACGAACTGCCACCTTTAGAACCCATAGAGGAAACAGCAACAGCGAAAAAGGGTAAAGACAATGATGATGATGATAAACAAACAACAATTTCTGATACTGAAATAATGGAAATGCACGAAAAAGCGAACGAGATGGAATTACAAAATGTAGAAAACGAAGAAGTGGATGATGAACAAATTTTCAAAAACTATTTAGAAACCATAAAGTGGATGTGGCCGGTGTATCTTTCGAAAAATCCAGGAACTATGATGGATAATATAATTTCAAAACTACATCAATTCAATGTAATAAATGCTGATAAATACGATGAGTTCAAAGAATTATTAGATGAATATAACAATGCAAGCACAACAGAAAGAAAAGGAATTCGTACTCAGTTAGAAACATATTACAAGGACAACGTTTATAACAAGTACTTCAAACAGAAACCAAGTTCATCAACTCAACAATAAAAAAATCTATAATATTTAAATATGACTGATAAATATTATGGATTAAGAAGAAGGAAAACTTTTGATGAAATGCTGAAAGAAGCGATGACACACAGATTGAAAATTGAAATCATCCCCGAAAGACGGGCATTTGACACATCAATTAACGATATAGACTTTGACGATTTTGACCTTTCAAAATACGACAGGAGACTACGGTTGAATGCTAGGGTTCAAACTGATAAACAAGTTTTATTACATGAATTGACGCCAGAAATGTTTGATGAAATACCGCCAACATCACAGTTGTATGAAAACAATGAGGCAGACACACAAACAACGCGATATGTAGCAAAGGAGTTAGATGATGAAAAATTCAGTGATGTAATTACAGACAAGAGTGAGGAAAATAGAAAGTCAGAAGATGAACCAGAAGACGAACCAAAAGACGAAAAGCAGGAAGATTTACAAAGTCTTCATTTAACATCATCATCGTCAGCATCAACCGAGAAAGAGGAAGAGAAGAAAGAGGAAAGTCGAGAAATAAGGTCATTAAGAAACTTATTCTTAGGCGGAGAAGATAAGAGTGTGTTTGAATTATTCCAACGAGATAAGAAGTCATCCACTTCATCAGAACAATCGCGAGAACAAGAAGAAGAACAACCGAGGGCTTCTTTCTGGTCAAGACGACAGGTAGAAGCGAGAAGCAGAAGCCACTCACCAGAAGAAAGAGCAAGAGGTAATCAAATGAACAGAAGACAATTAGAAACAAGAAGCAGGAGCAACTCACCCCAAGAAATAGCACGAGGTAGTGAATGGACGAGGGAACAAATGGAAACAAGAAGTAGGAGCAGAAGCCCAGAAAGCACAAATACAAAAAGTAGCCGAGGCAAGAAGAAAAAATAAAACTACTTAAAGAGAAAACGTGATAATATAGTAAAAATGACAGGAATTTTCATTAATGGTAATAGAAAACAGATAATAACGAATGACGAATTTGATGTAATGGTTGAACTTATGAAAGCGGAAAACGACTTAGTCTTACAGAGAATGAGCGAGAAGGTTAGCGAGAGCGATGACCAACTAATGAGATGGAAGGACGACCAGAAGACCTACCACCAGAACTACTACAACAAAAACCTAAAACAGCCTTACACCTGCGAGGACTGCGGAAGGACGATATCAAGCAAGTCCAACCTATCCAAACACAAGAAAAGCAATGTATGCAATAAAAACAAAAACCCCCCTTTATGAAAGGATAAATCATTAATCTTATTAAAACTCATTAATAAGATTAATGCGTTGAGTTTCAACCCAGAGCCCAGTTTCTCCAACAGGCAACCCCTACCCAAAACTACTTAAAGAAATATTTACTATATATAATATAGAGTATAGATATATGGTGTCAGTGTCAGAAGAAAAAATCATAGATTTCATTATAAAAAGTCAACAAGGTGAACTAATACAAAAAGAAGGGAAACAAACACAAAAACTCAAAATAGGAGACAAGACCTACAGATACAGTAAGAACAAACCCACTTCGAAGGTGTTGAATACCAGACTAAAGGAAGTGGCGAGAAGCGATGGTTACAGAAAACATAGTCTTCTAATGAAAGGGGCTAGCTTCATCAAACTAACACGAGGAAGACCCTTGCAGGATTATGTCA
The DNA here is from genome assembly GCA_963377175.1 of Effrenium voratum. Classification (NCBI taxonomy): domain Eukaryota; class Dinophyceae; order Suessiales; family Symbiodiniaceae; genus Effrenium; species Effrenium voratum. The sequence goes on along the minus strand of CAUJNA010003287.1, from coordinate 183,560 downwards.
AGCGTTTCAAATCCAAAATCACAGATGAACAGCAAGCCTTCAAAGGCTACGCCAACACATATTCGGTTAGTGATATAAGATTGAAAGGAATGAAAGGCTTATCATACTTAAAATATCAGAAGCAACGAATGGTAGAATTCCTGAACAGAAACCCGAATATGAAAATCATTGTTGAAGTAGATTTGGCGTTAAAGAACACTGACAACGAAGAGATACGACGAAGGCTGAGAAGCAGGAGATACAATGTCCATAACCCAGAAGAGATAAACAGTGTTTTAAACAACATAGCCCACGACATAGAGGTTCAAATTGAGATAGCCGAATTCATTCAATCGGGTCTTGTTCTTCTTCAAGTTCAAAGTCTGGTGATAAGTTATGACAGATACAATCCTACCCGTGGCTCTTCTTATATTCCATTGCCCGACTGGGTGGCAAACAAAAAGGCTTGTATCAATATTAAAAACAATGATGAGTTGTGTTTCAAATATTCCGTCCAATGTGGTTTTTATGAGATATACAAAAAAGACCATCCCTGTGATATGTATCATTATAAAAAATATGTTAATGATAGTTTCATCAAGTGGGACAATATAAACTTTCCTGTAGGCAATGATGAGATTGAACAATTTGAAGAACAGAACAAACACATATCGGTCAATGTTTATTACATCAATCCTGATGCCAATAGTAAAACAATTTTATTATACAAAAGAAGCAACAACCCCCAAGCACAACAAAAGATTGATTTAATAAAGCTGACTGGAGAAAATGCCAACTCGCACTATGTCTACATCAAGAACTATAACAAGCTGATGGGAAGCCAAACCAACAAATCAAATAGGAAAAAACATCATTGTAGGACGTGCTCACACGGTTTCAAGTCAGAAGAGTTATTAAAACAACACGAAGAACAGGGTTGTCTAGCGGTTGAAGGACAACAAATAGAAATGCCAGAGGTAGGAGCTACCATTGAATTTAAGAATCATTTTAAGAAACTGAAAGCGCCTTATGTCATATATGCAGACTTTGAATGTTTAACAGTGCCCATTGATGTTAAAAGCAAATCGACAAAAGCGACAACCACATCATATCAAAATCATCGCCCTTGTGGTTTTATGATTAATGTAGTCAATGCCATCACTGGAAGCAGTGAGCCCTATTTATACAGAGGCGAAGATTGTATGGATAAGTTCGTTGAGAAAATGAATGAAGTCAGAGATGATGTAATAAAGAAAATGAAGGAAGTGAAAGAGATAATCATGACTGAGGACGATAAAACAGATTTTGACACTGCTACTAAGTGTTTCGTTTGTGGAAAGGGCTTTCAGGAAGGGGATAAAAAAGTTAGAGACCATTGCCATTTTACTGGTAAATATAGAGGTTGTGCTCATGATGATTGTAATCTTGCTTTCAGTATGAGATATTATAAAATACCAGTCTTTCTTCATAACCTTAAAAACTATGACGCTCACTTAATCATCAACAAGGCACACGAACTGAGCAAGAATGCTAAAATCGATTGCATCGCACAGAACAGCGAGAAGTTCATAACCTTTGGTTTTAAAAACCTTTGTTTCAAGGACAGTTTTAGCTTCTTATCGTCTTCGTTGGATAAGTTGGTAAAGTTGAGTAAGTATGAAGATGATAAAAGGCGTGAGAACTGGAAGAACAATTTTAGATACAGTGTTAGAAATCCATATGTTAAAACCGATGAAGATTTGGACTTGTTGACTGACAAGGGGATTTATCCTTATGACTATTTTGATAGTTTTGACAGATTTACTGAAAGAAACTTACCACCAAAAGAAGCGTTCTACAGTAAATTAAGTGAGGAACATGTCAATGACAAAGATTATGAGAGGGCACAAAAGGTTTGGAAACACTTCGGTATTAGAACATTAGGACAATATCACGATTTGTATTTGAGAACCGACGTTTTATTATTGACTGATGTTTTTGAAAACTTTAGAGACTTATGTATGGAATACTACGGTTTGGACCCCGCTCATTATTATACGCTTCCTAACTTCGCTTGGGAAGCTATGTTGTTGAAAACTGGTGTTGAAATTGAGCAGTTGCATGATAAAGAAATGTATGAGATGGTTGAACAGGGAATGAGAGGAGGCATGTGTCAGGTCAGTCACAAACTGGCTGAGGCAAACAATAAGTATATGGATGAAGCCTTCGATGAAAACAAGCCGTCAAGTTATATCAATTACTTAGATGCTAACAATCTGTATGGTCTGGCGATGTCTCAAAAATTGCCTTTAAAGAACATCAAATGGACGAAGAAAACACCTAACATTGAAAAGTGGGATGAAAAAGATGAGTATGGTTATATTATGGAAGTTGATTTGGATTATCCAGAAACACTACATGACTACCATTCGGACTATCCACTAGCACCGGAAATAATGAATGTCAATGCTAATATGTTGTCAGACTATCAAAAGGAAATCTACAAAATCTACTATGGAAACAAAGAACCGAAGGATGAGAAAACCAGCAAGTTAATATTAAATTTGAAAGATAAAGAAAAATATGTTGTTCATATCAAGACTTTACAGTATTATCTAAAAATGGGTATGAAACTCACCAAGGTTCATAGGATAATAAAATTTCAACAGAGGGCTTGGTTGAAACCGTGGATTGACTTCAACACAGGCAAGAGGAAAGAAGCGAAGAGCGACTTTGAGAAGGATTTGTTTAAATTAATGAATAACGCAGTGTATGGAAAAACCATGGAAGACAAGAGAAAACATATGGATTTTGAACTGGTAGATAATGATGTTAGGTATGAAAAATGTGTGAATAATCCAACATTCAAAAATAGATTTATCATAAATGAAAATCTGGTAGGAGTGGAAAAGACAAAGTCGGTCTTGAAACTTGATAAACCTATATTCTTAGGAATGACCATTCTTGATTTAAGTAAATTACATATGTATGAGTTTTACTATGGTGTGTTGAAAAAGAAATACAACGAAAATATCAAATTGATATATACAGATACTGACAGTTATGTAATTCAAACCTTCACGGATGATATCTACAAGGATTTTCAAGGTATCAAGCAACATATGGATTTTAGTGATTATCCTGTTGAACATCCATGTCATGACACAACAAATAAGAAGGTCTTAGGAATGTACAAAGATGAAGTCACTGGAAAAATCATTACTAGATTCATCGGGTTGAAACCTAAATCCTATGCTTTCACAATCCACGGCGAGGATGAGGAACACAAGAAATCAAAAGGTGTAGTCAAGCACAAGGTGAAGAAGGAACTGACCTATCAGAACTATCATGAAGCACTGCATCACAACAAAAAGCACGAAATCTCCTACAACTTCATCAGGAGCAAAACACATCAAATATATTCAATGTCTCAAGTCAAGCAATCACTCAGTAATTATGAGAACAAAAGGTTTTATATTGATGCTTTCAATTCAATCCCGTATGGACACTACGCTATTGCGAAGCAATAGCCTAGTGAGCTTCGCGACACTACACAATAAATTAAATATCTAAATAATTCTAATAATATGAAATTATTAGAATTATTTAGTGGAGGGTTTGGGCTTGGGCTTGAAACTTGAAATTGGGGTCGTTGGTGATGAACTTGAAATGGATTTTGTGATTTTTTGGGTTTGGATTATTTGGGAAATGGCGGATTATGCCCTTGTTTTGGTGGGTTTTCAGAAAGTGGAGTTGAAGGGTCGAGAGGGAAGAAACCTTGAAAATTGGGTTTGGGGACAAACATTGAAACAGAAAATTGGCGATAGTGTCCCCTTTCAATTAAACAACAAGTTTAAGGAAAGAACCCTCCCTCCCTACCCTCCCATCCCACCCGACCCAGAACCTAGAAGGCGACAGCATCGTAGTCGATGAGGACGATGACTTCACAACCTCAGAGTGCGGCAGGTGCGGAGACTATCAAAAGTAGGGGAGGGTGTGGTGGGTTGGTGTCACAGAACAAAAAAAAAGCGTGTCCAGAACGATAGCCTCACCTATCAAACCTCAGAACCTCCAAGCCTTCAAAAAAAAAAAAACAAAAAAAAAAAAAAAAAACTGCCTTTCAAGGATGTCTTGAACATCGAGACCAACCCTGTCAAATGTCAGATGAAACTGCTCGAACTCTTTTGTTTTCCCTGCAACTCCAAGTCTGTAATCATCTTTTTTCAGATGAAGTAGAACCACCAACACTGTTCATTTTGTTGAGTGGTAAAGCGAACATGTCAATCAGTCATTGTCGATAATTTCATCATCGCACTCATCATCGCACTCTTCCTGCTCGCTCTCTTCCTGCTCACATTCGCATAATCTGTTGTAAAGGTTCATCTGGATAGGGCTGTCAATCAGCCTCTCCCAAATGTCACCACTATCAAAGCTGAGTTCAGAGCTCTGCTGTGAATTGACCTGCAAATACTTCTTGCGGTGTCTGACGGAGAGGTCGTTGAAGTGTCCCCCGAAGTTTTCAAGCTCGTCATCAACCTCGCTGTATCTGGTGTTCAGGAGCCTCAAGGTGATTTCGTGCTTGCACCAGCCGTTCTCCTTGAGCCACACGTTCTTTTCCTTCTCCCAAAGCACCTCAAGGATGTTTTCGGTGGTGATGTTGGTCACGTAGAAGCCGTTGCCAACAGTGATGCGAACATCAATTCTGCGAATGGGAGGATTGTAGAAGTCGCCCCTGAAGAACAGCACGCATACCGGAAAACCTAGCACATACCACATAGCGTCTCTGGCGTAGTGCTTCAAGTCGTCAAAGTCACCCTGCGCATAGTCAGCCTGTGTTGCGATGCACTCATTGAACCGGTCTTTGACGAAAACCCATTCCTCATCACTGAAGGACTTGCCACCCCCAAAACTTTGGAAATACAAATCCTCACAGGCACGCTTGGTAAAGACAAAGCTAAGCCCATAGTCTTCTTCATACAGCGGGTTTTGCTGAAAGTTGTTGGCTATGACCAAGTCCTTTGCTCTCATCTCATTTTGGAGTGTCTCAATTTGAGCACGTAGTTGGACACATTCATCACAAGCCATAGCTAAGACGGGCGAGCAGTGAGGCAGGTGCTTTGAGTGTCAAAACTAGCAGGAACTCTCAAATGTCAAGTGTGTCAGTCAAAAGTGTCTAGTGCAAGCATCACTAATTGCAAGCTCCAGCTATTTTTCAATCTCGCGCAAAGCCGTGGATGTCTTTCATCCAAGATGTGGTCAATCAAAAAGCCGTGTTCTCAGACACACCGATGAGACCACGTGGGCTCAATCCTCACAGGAATGTTTCAACAGTGGTAATGTGTATTCCTATGGTAGGAATATGTATTTGCTTGGTTGAAATATGTGTTTATTTCACTGGTGGAAATATGTATTTCCTTGGTTGAAATATGTGTTTATTTCAATGGTGGACATACATATTTCCATGGTGGAAATATGTATTTCTGTGGTGGAAAGAAGTGTTCTTTTCAGTGGTGGAAATATGTATTTCCCTGGTGGAAATATGTATTTCCGTGGTGGAAAGAAGTGTTCTTTTCAGTGGTGGAAATATGTATTTCCCTGGTGGAAATTGAAACTTCTTTTTTTTCCAAACTGTCCTCCTCAGGAGACAGAGCAGTTGGTCCCATTCTCTGACACGTCGGATTCCGAAAGCTTCTGCGTTGCTACCCTTGTCAAAGCAGACCAAGCGATGGAACCGTTGGGCTCGGAGTACTCGCAAACGATGGTAACCAGCACAACATTGGTCAGCAAGTTCTGGGTCATCTCGCAAAAGTTCTTGATGTTGTTGATGGTCTTGAACTCATCATCAAAGACATTCTCCGCGACAAACTGTGCCCTTGTTGCCACCCTTGTCGAGTGGTTCAAGGTGTCAGTGATGATGGTGCTCAACTGCTTCTTGCCGAGCTTGGAAATGAGCGTTGTGGCGCTCTTCTTTGGGTTCTCATTGATGGTTTCCATCAATTCCTTCACCTTGCTGACGATGATGGCGATGAACGGTGTCTCCGTGTTTGTCTCAAGCTGTCCGATGGTGTTGGTGATGTTGAAGCGCAAGTCCTTCTCACTGACTGGCTGTTCCCGAGAGGAGTGTGCTCGCTTGCCACCGCCACGCCCTTTGATTGAGCAAGTAATGGTGATGCCCTTCTGAACTCCGACCTTGCCCAATGACTTGCGTCCATGGCGGTTCAGGTCAAGGATGTCATGGGTAAGCTTAATGGATTTCTCCATTGCCTCCTGCGCCTTCTGGGTGATCCTCACCTTCTTCACCTTCGTGAGTTCCGAAAGAAGACGGGAGACAATCAACTCACGCAGGTTGGAGAACGTGGTAGCCAAGCAAACCATCAGGGTGAATGTGGTGGAGAACCATTCAAAACCAACAGGGCGGATGAAAATCTCAAACTCCTCGTAGTTCTTCTCTAGGAGCGCTTGGGATGCCTGCTTCTTCTTCTCATCCTTCATCTCATCAATCACCTTCTTCTCGAATGCCGTGATTTCCTTATTCACGTTGGTCAATGCCTGACGCAAGTGCTTCTGATGCTTCTCAAGGTAGTCAAGGTGGTTCATCAACACCACCTTCGAAGTCTTGAGCGTCTCCATGTCGATGCCCTTGAGGTTCTCACGGTTGGTGGCAATCTCAAGGATTTCCGAAATCAGCATCGCGTCTGGATACTGTTCCAGTCCTTCATCAATCTCTAACTCTTCACTCTCTGACACCGACGAAACTTCAAGGGCTTCAATCTCCTCAAGGCTCATGCCAAACTCTGACCCGCTCTCGGAAGCGATGACAGACATGACTGCTCAAAGATAGAAAAGTGCTTGGACGCTTGGAATGCTTGAAAGCAGAAGGCTTCGGTTGTTTCAAGTCAGTTAATGCTCAAGTGCGTTCGCTCAAATGTCCTCATCTCAGAATGCACAACGAATGGTAAAACTCAATTCAACCAAGTGGTCTCAAGCTTGTCTGCTCAAACGTCCATTCGAAGTCTGAGTCTCCCGACGGAAACAGAAGACGATGTCAATGAGGACGTGGCAACGGGGCGAACGGTGGCAAAACAATGACAAACCAGAAGACCCGACCAAAAGCCAACCCGTGAATCCACAGAAAGTCCTAACCTCTTTCAATCAATAAAACTAAAAGTTGAAATCTGGAACGAGACAGGGGACCAAATCATCAATTCGTTACCACATCCATATCGTTATTTCATGCCCCCAAAATCAGCCTTGAAAAAACGGATAAGGTGGTTCACGCGTTGAAATGTGAAAAAGAAAACAGAACAGGCAACCATCTACCCCCCACCCCCTAGGACAAGCCTTTTCTACATTTTTTCCCCCCCCCCACTGTTTTTTTTGTTTTTGCTTTTTTTTTAATATTTGTTTTGGCCCTTTTTGAATCATCACTTCTTCAATCATCATGGGGGGGCTGCCGTCGTCACTTTTTCAGGGGGGGCTGCCGCCACGTTTTTACATTTGCTGGTGATGCTGGGGATGTTGGCTGGATATGCGGGGGATGTTGAAAACGATGCTGATGATGTTGACGGACTAGCGTAAAATACGTACATTTCGCGAGAAAATGCTGTAAATTACAGCATTTTAGTAGCCAGGACGGAAAACAAAAACAAATCCCAAAATAAAACAACAAAAAATCCCAAATTAAATCTCGACCCATTTGCTGAAATATGTTTGTTCATTTTCCCCTGTTGGTTTTACAGGGAATGTATCACTACGTGAAATATGCTTTCCAGGGGTCTTAACCAAATGGAAGTTTGTGGAGTCCGCATTTGACCCTTTCAGAAGGGGGTGACCTCTTTCCTTCGAGTACTGACTTGTTCTTAAAAGGTCAAAGCCATGGAGACTCCGGGTTGAAACAGAACCAAACATGGTTCAGAGTACTGCAGATGCGGGCCAAGACACCAGGGTTGGTTGCAGAATTTGTGTGTGTGTGTGTTCTTTTTGGAGGGTGTCTTTCATTGAAATTCAAGCGGAACCACCCATTTGGAAGGGTTTATGCAGAGACACCTATTTGTTTAAGACTCGAAAGTTTGCAGGATAATCTCTTGATGTGGAGATCGGGGCAGGTTCAGCTGGGTGCTTTGGCTCAGTCAGAAGCAGAGTTTTACTGTAATATTTCCTTATTGTCATTTTAGACAACGCACCCACAATTTGAAATATGTTTCCTTTTGTTGGGGTGATCTTTAGAGGGGAATATAGGGAAGTCTCGTGAGGGTTGATTCCCAATTCTCTACACCCATCGTTCTTTTCAGAAACCACCCAAGTTCTGAGAGTTTGGCCAATTGTTTGAATCATCTCTGACGAAACTATCTAACATTACCAAGTTTAGTCTACTTGAGGCAGTTTCAAGGGTTTTAGCACCAGTTGGTGAAACGTAGAAAGGGTTTCAAGGATTTCAACGAGAAAGGTGTTCCAGTTGGTGCCGTCACGGACGCAACCGCCGCCACCGGCGCCACCACGGCCATCGCGCAGGCGCTGGTGACCCTCTGTTGGTCTTCGGGCGCTGCCGGCATCGCCTTTGGCCGCCTGCCCGGGACCCATGCCCTCGCTGGGCGTGAGGTTTCTTGGGGCCCCCTGGTTGTGTTCTGAAATATGATACCATTATTGTTCAGACCCTGTTTTTTGGGGCCCCCTGTTTTTTTGGTTTTTGTGGGATACTATGATGCCCTGCAGTTTGCATTCCGAAATGCGGAATGAATCTAGGGGTTACTTCCTTTTCCGTTCTTCTCAACCATCGTTCTTTTCAACACCAGCTGTTTCCCCTGGGGTTCTGATGGTTTTCTGGAAAGAAGGATCCCTGGAAAGAATGGGGAAGTGTCCCCTAGAATGAACCCAGGGTCCCCTTAAAGGAAACCACCAGTTGGATGGTTTATAAGGGTCATTTCAACTCATTCCCTGAGCACCAGCTAAAAAATGTGGCCATGCCTATTTTGTCTTGAGTATTGGCTTTGTTTTTGAAGAGTCATGGAGACGCTAGGGAGACTAAAGATGAACCAGAATCTGAAAACTTGTTCAACTAAAGTTAAATGTGAACCAACAGCTGAAAAGCCTCAAAGTCGATATGATGTTGCATTTGGAGGCAAATAAAAAAGCGACCACCCCAGATTTGAGCAAAGCTTTGGTGGAGACCAAGCAAATAATTGTGGAATGGTGTTTGATTGAGTCGTCCGGCAAAAGGAGAGTCCTCTGCAAAGAACCTGGGAGGGGGGTCATGTCAATCTGCAAGAACTTCTTGTTTTTTCTCCGGTTGAACCGTTTCTTTTGGACCCTCCTCAAGGTGCAGACGCTCTTGGTGGGGTCCGTTTCTTTCCCAACGGACAGTGGTCGGACCGCACATGCTGAGCCACTCAAGTCATGATCTTGCACCAGCAAATAGGAACTGCCCCCACTCTCACCTGGTCGAACTGTACAGAAATGTAAAGGCGGTCTGGTAAACCCTGATCTTCCCAACAACTTAGGCTTGCCCCCCAGCTATGGGTTCCATCCGGCAATTCTGGGGTTGATAGTTGAGGGGTTCCGGGATGCAAGGTTCCAAGAAGGTGCGAGGTGGGGGATACTCTCTGGGCTTATGTTTGTTTTGTTTGGCCCCAAAGGCAACAACAGATATCAACTGCTTTCATCGTGTGTGCGTGTGTGTGTGTGTGTGTGTGTGTGTGTGTGTGTGTGTGTGTGTGTGTGTGTGTGTGTGTGTGTGTGTGTGTGTGTGGGTGCGTGCGTGTGCGTGTGCGTGTGTGTGTGTGCGTGCGCGTGCGTGTGCGTGTGCGTGTGCGTGTGCGTGTGCGTGTGCGTGTGCGTGTGCGTGTGCGTGTGCGTGTGCGTGTGCGTGTGCGTGTGCGTGTGCGTGTGCGTGTGCGTGTGCGTGTGCGTGTGCGTGTGCGTGTGCGTGTGCGTGTGCGTGTGCGTGTGCGTGTGCGTGTGCGTGTGCGTGTGTGTGTGTGTGTGTGTGTGTGTGTGTGTGTGTGTGTGTGTGTGTGTGTGTGTGTGTGTGTGTGTGTGTGTGTGTGTGTGTGTGTGTGTGTGTGTGTGTGTGTGTGTGTGTGTGTGTGTGTGTGTGTGTGTGTGTGTGTGTGTGTGTGTGTGTGTGTGTGTGTGTGTGTGTGTGTGGGGGGGATTGCCAAAGACAAGAGACGAACTTCAACTGCTTTCAATTGCTTTCATCAATCCATTTATGTACGTGTATGTTTTTCGGGCTACCCTTTTTGAGGTGAAGGTTGAAGGGGAGATTAAACCGTTTGAAAGGTTGTTGAGAGGTTGGTTTTTGTGGCTACTAGGCAACCCGTTAAGGTTTGTTGCAAGGGTTTCCCCCAAGTTGGACTCTGCCGATTTTTGGTGCGCTCCACCCACCCACCCCTTTCTGGGTTTCTTGACGGAGGCTCGGGCCCTTGACGGAGGAGCTGTACCGGCGACCGGACGACTTCAACGCCACTCGAAAGGGTTGGCAGCGGGAAAAAAAGCAACAACGCCCCCTGGGCCCTCAAACTAGCCATGAAAAAGGGAAGTCACCCAGCAAGTTTGGGGCAATAAGCCATTTTGAAAGGAATTTGGAGGAACATTGGGCAATAGGCAATTTTCAACAGGAATCCGAGTAAGGAATCTGTTCAGTAGAGATCGATGTCATTGTTAGGTGTTTCCAATATGCGCGCGACTTAATATTGGTTTAGTGTTAGATTAGTATGGTTCTGAGGGTCTCGAAATAAGATTGGCTTAGTATTGCTTAGAGGATTGCAATTTTTGATATTGACTGTGGGAAAAAACATGTTCGTAGGGAGTACTCTGTGTCATTGGAAGGGCTTTTGCTCCATTTGGGAGGGACATGGGGGACGAGCTCTGAATTTCGACCACACAAACCAGCCCATGCCCAGTGAAATTTGGGTGTGGCTCATTTGGCTCCCTGGATTCCACCCGTTCCTCTTTTTTTTCTTTCCGGGTTCGTTGGCGCCACTCCAATAGGTCCCCCAGCTAGGTGCCCTTTTACAGTTTTTTTTTTGGGGGGGGAGATCCCCTACTAAATTAGACTACAGAAAGAAGTTGGTACCCTTATTCTATCCTCTCTACTGGAGGACCTGCTATAATCGGATCAGCTCCAAAGAGAAGACCAAGTATTTTTGTATTGGGGTCACTGGGGCTCGGAAGGTACTCTTGTGATTCCATGTTCATAGACCCCAGCAGGGAATTCTGAAGGTACTCAGCCAACCCGCCGAGGTATTGGCGAACTTTATGTGGCTGATTTCTATGTAGGTACAGCTTCCTTTTGTGTTTTTGGATATGTTGTATTTTCCCCTGTTGGTTTCAAAGGCAAACTATCACTGCTGGACATATTTTTCCTGGGGACTTAAGCAGTCGAGTCGTAACATATGGAGGAGTTGGAGCTGGGATGTACCCCATTGGGGTTGGCATTTGCTTTGCGGGCAACCATGTCCTATAACGAGCATCCTTCAGGGTAAGACGAGCTCATGATGTATATAGGTCTCTTACTTGGGGATCCAACGTGTATTTAGCTTTCAGGCTTTGGAATCGTAGCAATATGTGTGACGACGTGTAAATGCCGGGCCGGGGCTGAGCTGGGAGGTAGGGTAAAACAATGTTTAAATCGGATATTTCAAGTGGCTGGCCGGGCCCTCACAGGCCCTGGCGTTATGAAAGATTCGTTTTCATCGGATCAGACCCCTTCTTTCGAACACGGGACGGCATAAAACTTAAGCCCTGGCCAGTGCCCTCCCAGCTCGCCCTCCAGCCTCCAGCCCTGCAGCCTTCCAGCTCTCCTCCAGAGTTTTGCAGCTTTCCAGCTTTTAGCCCTCCCGCCCGAACATTTCCGCGTGTTTAAGTAGCTGAGCCGCGCCAAAGCAACTTTTCAAGAAATGACACGAGGTACCTATTCAAATCGTATGTTTGAATTCGTGGGCCGGGCCGGCGGCAACCCTTGCGGAGGTAGAGTAACATCCTTGTTGGCCTATTTGAATTAGGTGTCCAGACATTATATTTAATTGGCGACGCCGTATGTGTCTTATGGGGTTTTGTTGCGGCGCCACATTTGGTGAGTTTTCTTTGGTTTATCACACTGTGTCATTGCTTGAATGTGATAAACTGTATTTTTTGTATTTGCGGACTTGGACATAAATGGCTAGCCCAAATCACGCTTGACACCAATTCACCAGAGTTGCTCCAAGTTTGCCAGTACCCGTTTTTCGTGAGTTTCCGTTGTTATGTTTAAACCGACAAGCGGCCGTTGCCGGCCCCGTGGGTTTTTGTTGGCTCCAAGGACAAAGACCTGGCGACGCTGGTCTTTGCCCTTAAGGACCGAAAAAAATCGGGAGTTGCCGTGGCCTCTTGCCTCTTAGGAATTCGCAGGCAAGTCAAGGGACCCCTTGCGGGGATACACTTCGTCCGAGGAGAAAGCATTTTTCCGGGGTCCAAAACGGAATGAGAAAGAGTCCTTAGTGGGTGGTTGTACCTGGTGTCAGATACCGTTTTTGGCATATCGAAAGCTTCGCAACCATGTAGGTAGCACCAAAAGTCAATGGGTTTCACTACAAATGCTGGCCCTTTACTCAGTTGTTCAAAGACGACCTTTTGACCTTTTGGTTTTACAATTTTGGTCCACTTTTAGCAGGTCATTTGGGCAAGTGAGTTTACGTGATCCAATTCTTGCATTTGCAGCTCCGGCAGAGGCCTGTTGGAGGGTACCTCCGCTCATTTGAGCAGCTTCTCAGACACTTTGGATGTAGGCGACCAGACTTTTCCTCGCACCCCAGTTCCCCCCTTTTGGTGTGGGTTCCCGAATGGCTTCCCAACCTCAAAAAAAGGTTCCTTTCTTTTCTTTTGTCACTGTGGATACCCTAAAATCTGGTCGATTAAAATGAACATCTTGAGTTTGCCATGGGTTCATAGCAAAGTGGCTATGGGTTGTCTCCCAATGGGTTTGTCTCAAAATACGGGAGCCCAACACAACTTGCTGGTGCTCAGCAGGGAATGAGGGGGTTCATTCCCTGGGGATTCCGTTAAAGGAAATCACCTTCTACGGGGTCATCCCATTTCTCATTCCCTGCATCTCTCGCATCAGCAGGAAACTTTGGCTGAACCGGGCAACTCATTTTTCCCTAGGGTTCAACCCCATTAAAAGAAAGGTTGACCCAATTAGGATGACAACCCTTGGGTAAACTATGTTTGGATGGTGACAACCCTTAGATAAACTATGTTTGGATGATGACAACCCTTAAGTAAACTATGTTTGGATGACAACCCTTAGGTAAATTATGGTGGATATATGAGCCCCCATTGTTCTACTGGTGGCTTGCACCCCAAAAAATTGTCGATGCGCAGGGCTGGTGGCCTCGGGAGCAGCTCCATCTCAGGCAAAGCGGAGGGGGCCCGGATTTTTGTTTGGGGGTTGCGCGGGGGTCGCTTTGGCTTACAGACTCCTTCCATTTGCGTTTCAGGAGTTTTGTTTACTTTTTTCCTGTTGGTTTTACAGGGAAATCGGTTTTGCTGGATATATGCATATTTTTTCCCGGGATTTGAGCAAATGGAGGACTCACTCCCCGAGTTCCTGGCCTTGATTTGGTAGTAAATAACAAGTTTAACGACTCGTTTGGGCCAATTCACTCGGGAAGTGAGTTCTAGATCACCCTCGGTTGCGACGATGCAATCGTAACCACGGCAAACACGTTGACCACGAACATAGACCCGCCAACCTCTGTCCCATTTATCATGGTAAACACGCTGGGATTCCACTTTTTGGCTAAGACACAACCAAGCCAGGTACGGTTTGCAGGACATCCCCCCCTTGTCTTGGCGGGTGTTTGCAAATTGCTTTTCCTAACATGGAGCCGGGTTGCGCGTTGCGCTTCCGAGAGCACCACCCCGTTGGCTCCGCAGGGCGGACATCGTCTCTAACATGGCAGGGATTTCTCAGGACCTATGGTACATACCGTTTACACACCACCTCAGAATCAGACGTGTTTTTGGTTGCAATATGGCCCGGATCTCCAGAATCAACTATGGTGTCCATGACTACTTTGTCAATGTGGAATTCTGCTCAGACCGGTAGACTCGCGTTTGGAACTCACCTAGTTCCCAGAGACTGGACTGTTTGGCCCCCCAAGTGGCAATGCGGCAGTAACTTTTTCTTTTGGGAAGTAGCCTTCGCTCCGTTTTCTGGTTGCGCCCAGGGCAGTTGACGGGCCATCTTCGCCATGATCTTTCACCCTTTCGTCAGGGGGTGACGTCAGACCCACATGGGGTCATTGGAGGTCCCAACGGATTCGATTCGGCGCGCGGAGCGGTTTTCGGCTCCGTTCCGAGGGACGCGGCCATGCTGCGGGTGAAGACGGAGGCATCCAGGCGATGGATGCGGTGGCGGTCCAGAGTTCTATGCAATTGGCCAAGGAGAAAATTGGGTGGTTGTTTTAGGGGCACCCTCCCCAAGACCACGAAACGGGTGTGAAGAAGCGTTCCCCCGAAGAAGAAAACAAACTGCAATTGAACTCAGTTGGTGGAAAAGCCCACCAAAAATGGTTGGGTTTGCTGAGAAATCAAGCAGGCCACTGGTTTTGGACAGGAACGAAGGGGTCTTGTTAGCTATGCTTGACGTTTTTCTTGAATTGCGGATTGAGCTTGGGTCGATCATATCGGTATTTGGGTATGTCTCAAAATAGGGAACCCTCGAATTCGCGGTTTCCCGTTTGTTTCCCTGTATAATCATCCCAAAAAGACTACCCTCAAAAAGACACTCATTTGGCTATACTGGCTGCCAGAGATTCTAGCCATCCAAAGGAGCCCCAACACACCATCACCATAAAACTCCAACACGCCGGCGTCCACACACACACACACACACAGCAGCACGCCAGCACACCAGCGCGACAACACACCAACACACTAACAGACCAACGCACCAACATGCCAACACACCAACACACACAGACACATGCGTTGCTCTGTTTCTAAAATGACAGGATTGGTCTTCCAAACAGAGCTGAAAGTGAAATTGCACACCATGTTTGCAGGGTAGATCGGCGATTAGCTGCATAGCCTAGGACTTGCCAGGCTCATGTGCTTGGGCTTGCTTTTGTCTATCCCCGCGCCCTAAGTCATCCTCCAACAAGCAACTTTTGAACATGGATTTTACCCATTGGTGGGCCGGGCAATCATGTCTTGAGTGGGTACCCACCTGGAAAAAGCGTGGGGATGGGGATGTTTGACTCCATTTTCACCGCGTTTCCCGGCCGACATGGCCTCACCTGGGCTTTTGGACATGGCAAAGAAGCTGTGGGAGGGTGCCTCCATGACAAAGTTGAGTCTTTCTTTGGGGCCTGCGCATCTCAGGCTGATGAATTGTGATTTGCGCAGATGTGTGTCCCGAAGTCGCCCCTTACCACTCGGGTTGGAATCCTTCTCGGATTTCAGAACTATCCTATTGGGCCCTATAAATGGGGGGGGTGTGAAACGGATTTCCGTAGGGTCCGGACCTCCTTTTGAGGTTCCAAGATTCTTAAGGGAGGTGCTCTTACTTGGGTCGGCCAAGTTGCGAAGCGTTTAGCCATAGGTTATGACCCCCTGCAAAACAACCTTGGAGCCTGGAAGACATTTTTTATTTTGGCCGTTTTATTTTCCCATTTGCTTGTGCGTGGAATGAGAAGTTGTGAAATACTACGGCCGAGTGCAAAAGGAATTTGTGTTTGTTCCCGTTGCTTCCCCTGGTGCTACATGCATGCCACGCAAGGCTTCTGAGACCAGAAACGCTCCGGTCGTGCGCCAACATGCACTAGCAGACATGCTACTCTTGCCGGATGGGACACAGTAAGCCTGTTCTGACGGCAAGACAGTAAGCATCACTGCCTGCAACAATTACGGCCGAGTTTGGAAGGTTCTCCAAGCTTTCTGAAACAAGCAAAAACCAGCTTTTTCAGGCATTAGGAAGGCGAACCTAAGTAACCTAGGCTACCAGCAACTATCTTGGCCGAACACACAAGTAGGGGAAAGGCGGAGTTCGTAATGACGCTTCATTGCGGGTTCTGGGTCCGAGTGGAAACTTGCGCAGGCGCGATTTGCCTATCACCGCGGACATGCTGAGGACTGGTCTCGGCGGGGTGAGGTGAGCCATGTCATCAAAATGGCAAGCCCCAACCAGAATCTATATTTTTGGGGTCGGACTATTTTAGTGGTAAGCTGCCAAGTTCAGACTGTTTTTGGCTACTTACTCAGGAAGTCGAGATTTAGTACCATGCTTTTGGTGCGCAACTTTAGTGCCTTGCCTCAATCGTGTTCGAGATGGAGTTGTGACAAATTCAACTCCCTGCTGCAAATTACTGTGGGGGGACAAGATCCTGCACCAGTTGTTAGAAGGTTCATCAGGCATTGATCCAGTTTCATCCATCAAGTGCAGGGACCCAGCCACATTTTGTGTTGTGGTTTTGTCACGCCAATAAATTTGGACGGGAAGCCCATGCCAGCATCAGCGCCATGATCAAAAAACACTGCGGTCACAAAAGAGCACGAACCTAAAAATAGCCAACACATGGTCATATTCCTAAGAATGAGTTGTAATTGTTAGACCCAATTTAGCACCCCAGGAGCCCTGAACCCATCGATGTACTTGGGCTACGGATGGTCGTCAACCTCTTGGGGTTTTGGACTCTACGTCGAGTTTTGACCACGGCACAGAAGGATTTCCCGCAAACGAAGCCAACAGAGGTGAGTATACGTAGTTGCTTGTTGTCTTCAAACTCCCATTTATCACTCGCAAGCTTAACCTTTTTGTTTGAGTTCGTTTTTGGATTTGTTTTTTTCTCCACCTCTTAAAAGCGTCGCGTTCTTAGTGTACTTGGCAAGCTGCAAAGACAAAAGACCAGCAAGCCGTGACGTGAGGAATATTTATTGGGGTTGCCTTTGGACACGGTAGGTGTCTATCGATTCATTGATCCGATCCGCAAGGAGGTACACCAAGGGCGACCCGGCGAGCGAAGAAGATAAAAGGGAAATGCGCGTTGTCCACGGGTGCTCAGCGGGTAGGTCTTACCCATCGGCGGGTAGGTCTTATTCGTTGTTCGTTTTGCTGATGTCATGGAGTCAACTGGGGTGGTTTTCCCTCATGCTCCCAAATGAAAGGAATGCTGGGGAACCGTGAAGCCCAGGGCTCTCAACTACCCTTGTCGCTTCAGTTCCTGGACATCACTTTTTGGGAAGACCGTTCTAGTTGCAACCAAAAAGTTTGGACTTGTTTGGGCCAATCTACGGGGGAGAGGTGAGTAAAGGTCCCGAAAGGCAAACCATGTTTGTCTGATCCTCGGGGCAACAGAGAAGTTGCGCATGTGGGGTGGATTCAACCGGGAACCCTTTTTGGATGGTGGGAAATCAACGTGGTGGACTTGGTAAGAGTTTGAGAAGCACCCATTTAGGTGTAACCAGAAACAGCATGCCCCCATTTGGTTGGTTTTACAGCTCCCTTTTTCAACCCTCAAAGGGCATCCCCGGTCGGACACACCCAAGGAATGCTGGAACCATTGGCGGTTCGACATCGGTTTTTTGTCCAACCGAGACAAACTTAGTTCCAGGTTTCGGTCCCAAAGAAAGCCTTCGAGACCTTCGATGAGGATCCTTCCGAAGTTGCCCTGGGAGGTGGTCAATGGCGTAAGAAAACCCCTCCAGACTCTATCAAGGGCCAGGGGTCCATGAACTCGACATCCTCAGGAATGCCCTCTAGATGGTGGCTAAATCCCATCTACAGGTTTGCAGATGAACATGGCCCCTGCCCAAAAAAGGAGGATTTGCTAGAGGATTCTCCTTTCAAGAACCTTGTTGGTCGGTAGCTTGCAGAGTAAAAAGTGGGCTGGAGTTGTGATGCGGCTTTGGTGGATCCACCCCTGCAGCACATTAAAGCGGCACCACAAGCGTAAATTGTTTCTCATTAGTTGGTGCAAAATGAGTGTTGGATCTTAGGACCTTTTGAGACCATCTCTTGGGCCAAAGTCCAACTTTCGGACCCCTTTCTTGGTCTTTTGTCAAATTAATCGCCGTTTGCTTAAGGTTTTGTAATTTAATCCTGGCTTTGAAGGGAGTCGATTTCGAACAATCAGTGATTTTTACGCGACCCCCCCCCCCGACGGATGAGCAACCGCTTCCCCGCCACCAGGGTTGCCGATTGACTCTGATTTGGTGGCGGAATTGCTGCGGGCTGGTTCAATTCGGTTGGCTTTGGAGCGTTGCCCTAAACCACCCAAAACCAGCCCAAAACTCGCGGGTTTGGGGTTCGTTTGGAGCTGATTTGTGTTACGTGTGCTGTTGGTTTAGCGGTGGCCTTAGGGTTGCTCAGCCCCGAGCAACTCCCAACTGCCATCCAATCCGAGCCAATAGGCAGCCCAGCTCCAAGTGACGCAGGGTGATGCTAAGGATGCAAAAAACCAGCAGGAAAAAACCCTCTAGCCTTCCATGACGGATGTCCTTTTAGTTTAACCCACAAACACGAGATCCAAATTAACATGGAACCTGACGTTCGGGACCCGGTCCCTTTTTTTGGGGACACTGGTCCAAACCCCCAAACATCAGGTTTCATGTGAATTGGTGGGAGTTGGTATCCACTTCCCAAACACTTGCTGGTGTTCAGTCGGGAATGAACGAGTCCGGGTGTCGGTTGAAGCCGGTGGGGAATCCGCCCGTCGGGAATGTTTTTCCTCGAGTTCTATGGCTTCCCCGATCGAATCAGCTACCAGCTGCCAGCCCAGGCCATGGCTTGAGAACTTGCACCAACCAGGTCCCCCTGTGCCCTTCTCTCCCTTTTTTGGTTGGGAGGGTTCCCCTACTAAAATAGACTACAGAAAAAAGGGTACCCTTATTCTAACCTCTCTACTGGGGGACCTAACCAAAATGGCACCTTGGGGGAATCGGAAGGACTAAAACCAACTTATCGTCTGGGGGATTCCTGAAGAAACGAAACCACCCGTTGGATGGTTTATGTGTGGTCATTTCCTTTCTCATTCCCTGCCTCTCGCAAACCAGCAAGAAAAGACACCCACCTTCCACTTGTTTTTTGATTTCGCCTGGTTTTAGAGGGATCTATCACTGGACATACTGTGGATGGGCGCAATCCTGCACCACCTAAGAAACCCTACAATGATGATTCCCCTGTAGATACCAACAAACGACGGTTTCAACCATGGTTTCCAAGTGGTGCGAAATGGATTTCGTCCATCCACGGTATTTCCTCATCTTTCAGGTTTTGGTCCATGTTTCCATTTACCATGATTCCAATTTTGGGGTTACCCTATTTTTGACCCAGAGCCATATTTTCCTCATGTTTTTCCCAGTGGACGAAGAAGCGAATGGACGCCACGGCCAGGCGTATCGCCTGCATCTCCCTGGCCCAGCGGGTGGCCTCATGCATCAAGGAGTCCATGTGCCTGTCATCCACCGCCTGTTCGCTTGAAGAGTTTCTCACCTCCTAAGTTGGTGGACGTTATTTATATATATACATATGTACATATATATATATATATATACACATATTAGGGGGGAGAACCAAGAACAAGTGGCAAACACCAAGTTCGTTTTTTTTTGGGGGGGTGACCAAAAACTAAGTGGCACACGCCAAGTTTTGTTTCTTTTTCAGCCAATCCACTCAGGGAGTGAGGAATATGGTTGAGTTTCCCCTGGTTTTAAAGGGAATCTATCACTGGACATGTTTATATTACTGAATAGGTTGGCACACTTGAACAACTTGGCAGGTTTCTTCATGTTTTGGGAAGGTCCGAAAAGTCATTTCGTCCCAATGCAAATTTCCCGGGAGCAATCCAGAAAGGGGTCATGACTCATTTAATCAAAGGAGCGGTCCTCTTGAATGGTGCTGTTTGTTCTTTTTAAACATGTCATAATAAAATAGTGTTTTTTTTGTCTATCTAAAATGTTCTGTTTTTTCTGTTCACATTTGATGTTGTCCTCCAGAATCGAATTGTCCCTTGATTTCAGCTTCCCTCTAACTGGTGCTTTGGAGCCGATTCGGTGGTGTGGTGAAATGGAGAGGCTTCTACCCACCAGAACCAGGGACCCGTTCAAATCCAAGTCCAAATCCCCAAACCACCCGGGCCGCAAACCACCAATCTTAACAACCCGGGACCCCTTCAAATCCAAACCAATACAAATCGCCCAACTGAGGGTTAGCTGCTTGATTTTGCCGTGTCCAATTCGGCGATCAGACGCCCAAAGGCCCATGGCCTCTTTTTTTTTTTTGCCGCGTGAATTCCACGGGAGGAACTTCAAAAAGTTGGCCACCCCTCTTAGAAAGGGGGGTTTTCCACTAGAAATGGCCGTGACTTTTAATGAGTTGAAGTCTCTCCCCTAGATGATCTTTTTCCAGAGGGTCCCTAATTAAAATGCATGCCCAAATGGTGTTCTGTCTGTTTGAGTTTCATGTACTAGAAAAGGGCAGGCTAAATATATAACAGAATCGGAACGAAATTTTGTTGGTCCAGATGAGTGACGCTTGTCAAGATGTGGACACATCTTTCCTCTATGTCTTCCACTCCCATGACATCCATTGAGTGGAGCAGTGATTGGGGCTACAAAGGTACCGTGGGCTTGTTGGTTCTGTCTAGGGGGCAGAGCTGCAAACGACATTTTGGCAAACCAAGGCTTGGCTTGGCAGTTCATGTAGGTGCTTGAGATGCAATTTGCCAACTTTGCGCAGCATTTGGTCAAGATGAACCTCATGACATACTCCAAAGTCAGTTCCGCGACATCCGTGGCAGATTTGCTCTTGCGTTTTGGACGGCCGGCATTCGAACTTTTCCACCATCCCACCATCACCAAAACACTCGAATGTCCAAGATCAGGAGACCAGCGCGGCTTCATCCCGTTACGTCTGACTGTCGCACTGTCGCCCGGCTGAATTCTTGAAAAGGACGGCGCACTGGCAACCCAGGCCTGAGGGTCACAGGCAACTCCTTGCCAGACTGAGCGGATGGCGAGCATGGCGCCGACACGCGGATGGAGGCAAGACAAACAAAAGCGGGGGGCTTGCGACCCAAGGCGATAGAAGGGGCATTCTCAGAGCCTGTGGTTGTTTGAGTGATACGATTGAGTTGTTGATGTAATCCAATTTTTTGCTTGCTGGTGAGTACTCAAAGTCGCAGGGCTGGGTGTCTGAAGATTTGTCCTCCTTGAACATCACACCGCAAGGAACTCAATCATTGGCCCAGATGTTCAATTCAAGACTATCCAGAAAAGGAAAGCATAAGGACAGGGCCGTTTCTTCCCTTGAGTACACAACGGAAAGTACAAGGACAGCTTGCGAAGGCAAGCGCTCTCTGGACAAACAGAGTTGAATCTTGCACACAGGTCCGATGGTGGGACATCCTCCGACACACAGACTTATCAAGTCCAACAAACGTCCTTGCATTTTGTTCAATTTGTGTAGACAGCACAGCTTGGCTTCTATTTTGTGCAGATGTCACGCCTTGGTCAGATGCTACAGGTAAACAGACACCAACTTTCATGGGGAGAAACTCGAGGCGCCTGGGCAGCCGATGGGCTATTTGTGTTGGACTTGGCACCTTGTTTTGTTTTTTTTGAAGGGACACCATGGTCATGTTGGGCTGGATAAAAAGGCGATCGCAGAATGGCTATCTAGGCTAGTTCAATTGGGTCATAGTAAAGCCCATATCGACCTTTATAGTCGATGTTAAGTCGATGTTAAGAGGTTTATATCAGTGTTAGAACCAAAGTCGATGGGTCAAACGGTCGCTGCCAGCGTTGGTCTCCTTTGCCTTTCCAAGCACAACCTGCAAACCACGCAGGCCTCCAAGGTAGAGGGTACAAACAACATGGATCCCGCCGCATGTGTCCGTCTTTGAACTTGGGTTACTCCGAAGACAAGGACGAAACAACAAGGGAAGGAACTCGGTAGACGGGGTCTTCCTGTTTTCTTGTTCCATGAAATGTACGAGGCTAAGTAACTACTACTGATAGTTTACGACTGTTAATCACGACTGTGGTTTTTGAAGTACCCCCCTATGATAACTACTTGTGTGTGTGTGTGCTTTTTTTGAGGGAACCTCTTTTTTTCCAGTTTTAACAGAATTCCAACAGGAAAACCGTGATTGTCCGCTCATTTTGAGACAACCCCACGGCCCCATGACCCACTCTCGCTTACCCGCTGCCTCGGCTCACTTGTCCAAAGCGAAGCGACCTTTAAGGACCTTTTGTGGTTCAAAACGGACCACTTTTCGTGGCCCCAAAAAGGTGATCAGTGATTGCTGGAAAGGAAACACCTCCCCAATCCAACAGGTTGATTCATCCGGAGGGGCGTACTGTCAGACGGCCAAAGTAGAGATCATCTGTCATTTCCAGGTGCTTTGGGCAGGTTAGAGTCGATTTTGCTATTGCGCTTTCGAAGTGTTGCAGAGAAGAGCCATCTTGAACTTCTCGTGGCTGACTTCCCGCGCTGCTTTGGCTTTCCCTCCAGTCAAAGCAGCACATGGCTGCAGTTGGCATGGGGGGGTTCCTCAAATTACGGTTTTGTTCAAGCAAAGGGCGAGAGCAAGAAGACAAGAACTGTTTCTTGCTCAGAAAGTTCTTTGTCCATCGCATCATGTGAGCAACAGTCCATGTCCATCCCCGTCAAACTTAGTACAGCAGTCAGCACAGCAGATGACATTGAGCACCTCAGCCCCAACCATCATGTGGGGGGTTTCTCCAACTGGGGACCCTTTTTGGACCTTTTTTCTGTGAAGCCAAAAGCAAGCTGGCTATCTGTGCTCTTCACTTTTGCGACACACCCATGTAAACTGTGTTTCTGTTTTCGGCATTGGCAGGCATCGGCTAGTGGCGGCAGCCCTTGCGACTTGGCATTTGGCAGTTGGTTTTTCGTCTTTGTTTTTGCTTTTGAGCTGTGTAGTTGTTGCCTTGGTTTAGGGGTTTGACATGTAGGTGCCTGTTTTCTGCCACAATCAGAGATGGAAGCTGACAGGAAGTTTTCCCTGTAAACAATGAATTGGAGCCAGAGGGGCATATGGCCCTTCCGATGATCTCATGCAAGACTATTTCTCATATTTTAGGGCACCTGACCCTTAAACTACCCAGACAAAAGGGAATTCACCCCCAGTGTGGGACAATATCCCCCTTTGAAGGTATTTTAAGGGTCCAGGTGGACTAAATTTGAAACCGGATCAGACCATCATATTTTCTATGTCCCCCGTTTAAACTGGACCAAGTTGCAAGGCGGCTTTGAATCAGTATGATTATACAGCATAATTATAGGGGGCTGTCAAAATAAGCTGCCAAGTTGTATCGTCTAAAGTGGAGATCCCGGCGGCACTTTTGGCACGAGGCAAAATGGCAAGGGTTTTCTTTTGGCTGCCCTTTCAGATACCAACCAAAACGAGGGTCCAACATCTACTTGGAGAACCTCGGCGAGATCTGTCACCTGCAACCGAAGCGAATCGACCCACCTTTCAGCCAATCCCCGTGTCCCAGGGTTTCGTTTTTTTTTGGTGAACCACCGCCTTTCAGGTTTCCCATTCGTCAATTGAGCCACACTCAAAACCTGGGTTAAGGTTTTTTAATGGACCTGCCAGAAAACCGCAGCGTACCTCCGCCCTTGTATTGCCTTCCCATGGTTCTGGCTCAACCAATTGGCAAGACAACTTTGTATGTTACCTCTGGCGAAAAACCTTTGGACATTTCTCCGTGTCTTGATTGCGACATCGACCCTTCCACTTCCGCTGGACCTTTCCCATCGACCCGACCCCACCCAGGGTGACATATCCGGACCGAGGTGTCCTTTGCCGCTTGGGCTCGGGAGCCCAGATGAAGCGGATCCGAGGATCCCGTTTTTTTTGTTTGAAGCATCTCGGCGAAGCCGAACGTGGAAGGTTTGCTTTGGTTCGGCTTGCTGTTTGGTTGGTGTTGGTTTTGGTTTGCCTGTGTTTTGCGTTGCTTCGTGTTGCTTTGTTTGTTCCAACTTGTGTTTTTCTTCCCCATGTTGACTGTTTTCGTGAAGTTCTACATGCAAGGAGGTGTTTCTGAATAAGGACCCCAGCAGTGTATGGGCCTGGTGTCCCTTATTTTCTGGGCTTCCCATGTACCCTGAACATCAGCGATTCCATTCCCGGCCTCATGTTCTGCCTGATTGAGGCCCCCTCCGCATGGAAAATATGTTTTGCATGGAGCCGTTCTTGCTGTAACCAACCAGAACATTCAGAAGGACAAGCCGTGGACTGGTAGGAGCAATTATGTATTGAATCCTTGGTTCTCATGGAGCATAAAGATGGTTGTATTCCTTATCCACCTCTTTGCTTGAAGGGGCCTTGGAAGCGTGCCCTTTTTGGTGGGGATTCGGACCTTTTGGGACAGGCCCCCACCCCCAAAAGAAGGACGGGTTCTACTTAGATCCCGTGTCAGCGCTATTCAACCCACCTGGATCTTTGGCCAAGTTGGTTTTTGGCCAGCCACTTGTGTTACAACCCCCTACCAGCAAGGCTAACTCAGAGGTGGGTTATATGCCAGGTCACGACAACTTGCTCTTGGCAACGAACATGCCTTGAGTACGCCGGGAAATGGAGAGATCCTGAAATGCCAAGAGCTCGTGTGTTTGGAGATTGGTATTGGTCAGGAAACTCCTCAGGGAACCGAATCCATTTTGGGGACTCCAAGAAGCTGGCAGGTTTTCAAGGGGCTGGTCGCTGCAATTCGGTCTCCTCTGCTTCGCACTTTGCCAAACCGACCGATTCGGGCATGGAAGAAGGTTTCACCCACAAACGGATGTCTCCAAAGCGATGTTACGTATTTTAGGGTTGACTAAATATGAAACAGGATCAGAGCATCGATGTTGTTTTTCTTCTGTGTATGTGGGTCAAAGGAAGAGGCCCGGAGAAACCCGCAGCAAAAGTCCGAATTCGACCTTTCGATACCAAGGGGCCTTTCAGCGGAGAAGCAACGTATTTTCGGGCATCCCTGGGACTAAGCCAGCGTTAGCCTTGTTGGCCGAGGCATCTATGCACCGCGAGTCTGTGTCTTTTGCGCAGGCGCTCTCAACTTGGACTTGATGCGTGTCCCACACCTCCAATGAGGACCTTGGTCCATTTGGGCTTCTGTCAAATGAGGGGTCCCGGTTTTTGTTTCTCGTCACAACCAACAAAATGGCCCAAAGGTGGACGCTCAACCGACAACATGGTGACCTTGTTTTGTCCCATGGCAAACCTTCCGGGATTTGCTCCCATGGGGGGGGCTCTCCTCAGGTGAAGCAGCAGTCGCAGACAGTGTCCAAAACCCACCTTTGGACTTCGCTTGATGACTCCCAGCCATCCCCTTAGCTTCTTAGCCTTTTAGCGTTTAGTTGGGGTTTCCATTTGACCCACTAAAAGTTAAACTTTTAGGCAGTTTGGTTTCCCATGTTCGTCCCATGTTTTGTCAAGGTTTCAAGACTTTTATTTCCCGGCCCGTTTGGTTGCGCAGACCTGCCAGTATTATCGCGAACTGGGCAAAGGTTGAGAATCCACGCAGACAGTGAGACACGCAGCCTCTGTTTTGAGGGCTGTAAGGTCTAATCCTGCAAAGCTCCACGAGCTTTTTGGGTTCGTGCTTCCGGGCCGTGAAGCCAGGGGTCAGATCTCCAGTGCCCTTTTTTGTTGCTGGGTTTCCCCACTAGCAAGAAAGAGTGCCGATTCTTTTCCCGTACAAAATCCAGCGGTCTCGCTTACTTGACGTGGCAACGGAAATCTGCCCAGGGCTTGAAGCTTGCTGTGGATGTCAAACTTTTGGGGTGTCGACGTTTTTTCAGCAACCAAAGTGCTTGGACCTTTGGGCCAATCCACTCAGGAAGTGAGGTGTGCCACAAGGGCTGTTGACCGCTTCGGGCTGACGAAAATATATGATAGGCAGAGCATGAATAGGTGAGCCCGCCTTTTCGTTACATGTCTTGGGGTAGACATGTGCGTGCTCAGTTGCTGTTTCCAGATCATTGGGCAAGCGAGAAACAAGTGGCCACCCCCTCCTCTCTCCGTTTGTGTCTGTGGGTATGCCTGTGTTGTCTGTCTCTCTCTCTCTCTCTCCCGCTATCTTTCTCTCTCTCTCTTTCTCTCTCGCTCTGTAACACACTCTCTCTCTCTCTCTCTCGCTCTGTCTCCGTCTCTGTCTGTCTGTGTTTTTTTTCGGCAAAAAGCCACCCAGTAAGAAGGCGACAAGGCAGCAGCACGCGCGCTCCTTGGGGGGGGGGGAAGCAGCTAGTCCAGGGCGAAATTCCTCGCTGCCTTAAAACCACCCGTCCCCCTGCTCCCGCGGCGTGCTTGTGGAGGACTGAGGCCAAAGAGCCATCATGATCGGCGAAAGTCAGAGTGACGCCGGAATGCGTTGGTAATGCGCCGTTGTTAGCAGCCAGGGGCAAACGCACGAAGAGCCAGAACATGTAGAGGTGGTTCCGGAGAGCACCATCATGAACCAGAAATTGTCGGAGCAATGACCATGCAGAGCACTCCACGAAAGAGAGTCTGGGTCAATCGCAGAGTGCAGCAAGCACAAGTAGAATTGGACCTGACAAAAGAGCTACATAATGGTTGGGAAGCCTTATAGTGAAGCAGGAAAGCGACGGTGATGTACCGTCAGTAATGGCCTATATGCAGCAAGAAGCAAGTGCAGGTAGTAGAGGCGGACCTGGAAAGAGGACCATCATGATCAGGAGATACGTCGTGAAGGAGCCAGGAATGCATTGGACATATAAGTTGTCCGCAGCAATGACCATGTGGGGCAGTCCAGTACAGCGGTGCAGGTGGGCCCGACCAGAAAAAAAACACCATCATGATTGACAAAAAGAACAGTGAAGCACGAAAGCGTCAGTAATGTATCTGCAGTATTGGCTTAAATGTGCTTGTGCCAGATGCCTGTTTGTCATTGTATCGCTTCTTTTCCGTGTCACGTGGTCTCTGTCGCTCTCCCTCCCCCACTTTGTCTATGTTTTTCTTTCGTACTCCACCCCTCTCTCTCTCTCTCTCTCTCTCTCTTTCTGCGTCTCGTTTGTCTGCGTTGTCTTCATCCTCATCTCTGTTTCCGTCTCAGTCTCCATTTCTGTTTGATTGTTTGTCTGCCGATCTGCCTTTTTGCCTGTCTGCCTGCCTGCCTGCCTGCCTGCCTGCCTGCCTGCCTGCCTGCCTGCCTGCCTGCCTGCCTGCCTGCCTGCCTGCCTGCCTGCCTGCCTGTGCCTGCGCCCACCTACCTACCTACCTACCTGCCTGCCTCCTTTCTTTGTTTCTTTTTATCTTTAATTCTTTCTTTCTGTCTTTCTTTCTTTCTTTCTTTCTGTTTGTCATGCGTTAAGACTTCTACAAAAAGCATTGTGTTAAAGCCGCAGTGCAATATTCCCAAAAACACAATCATGGGTCATGCCCAGTCCGGCTTTTCAGAAACAGGCAGGCAGGCAGCAAGACGCCAGACAGACAGACAGACAAGCAGGGACCAGAGATTCTGCGTAATTTACGCTCAAGAGGGCAACTGACTGGCTGGGTGCATTGTCACGTGTTTGGTTGCTGCGAGAAATGCTGGACGTAATAGCATGAACTCAGTGCGCAGCAGAGCGCTGATGCCGTTTTCGGCGGTCGATCGTGCCTGTTGTGACTGCACGGCCCCCACCCTGAGCTTAAGATTGCAAAGGGCGGTTCTTAACCAGCGCAGCGCGTTCAGGCTGGCGCGCTGCAAAAGACACCCGTTGATGGCCCGGTGGGATGTTGCAGGGAAAGCTTCATGCCTTATGAGCTTCACGCTGCGCATCGCCGCGTCTAAGTGGCCGCGTGCGAAGCCGCGCGGTCCATGCTGAGAAGCTTCCACCTAAGGCATGTGAGGACACAAGCATGAAACGCGAGTCTGGTTTTCCTTATGAGGCTTGCTGCGCCCACGCGCGGGGGCGGATCCTTGCGCGTCGCCAAGTCTTTCGCTCGCATTCCTGCACGCAAGCGCTCGCCGCCCTTGTCCACTCGAGCCGTGGGCTGCGCGTGATAGCACAGATGTGAGTCGCGTAGCTTGCGTGAGTCAGCGCTGCTCTGAAATAGCGCTCGCCTACAAGATCCTACAAGTTGGCAGCCGTTAGGTAGATGCCGATATGCAAGCGATGAATCAACTTGCGCGCGCCTGTTTGCATGTGAATGCCCAGTACTGATGCCCAACTGATTTCGCGAGGTCAGCGGGCGGCGGCAGACGATGCGCGGCAGCCCAAAACTTGGGGATCCCGGGTGTCGGACGAGGGTCGTGCTGGCCGCGGTAGATGCGGGAGCCCGCCTGGCCTGCGCCGCAGCCATGGTCACACATCCTCAGGCTACAACGTGCGCGTTATCGCACCCGCGGCTTGGGCCATGTGTCTCAGCATGTCATCAGTGCATCCTCTGCAGAGCGTTGAGGCAAGGAGCCCTGCAAAGCGTCAAAAAGTGTACTGGGGAAAATCAAGTTCTGTATTTTGCCATGACCGCTGCTTGTGTTTGATGAAGACTGCATGGGGCAGTTAGGGATGTGAGGGGCCATGCGCTTTTGATTCTGAAACCAATCGGTCCGCCCCCCGTCTACAAGGGACACAGCGAAGCTGCAAATGCTGCAGCCGTCTTGAAGCACGCGGAAACTGAAAAAATGTCCAGCAAGAACGGGTCCATCCCTGGAATCATGGCGGCCTTAAAATTATGCAGCTCCGAAGGTGCCAAGGTCTGTGTCCTGTTCAGTTTCACGCCAACACCATAGCCGTGGTTTCGAAACTGGACTCGTGCATAGATCCCTTTCTGGCCGCACTGGTTAGTTGAGAGGCCCCCTGCTCTCGCTCTGAGGGCTTTGTGGGTTGCAGCCCCGGCTCCTGCATGGGCAGGGGATGTTTTTGCCTGGGATCTCAGTTCAGTCGGGGCGTCGAGGGCGCGGGGACACAGTCAAACATCCAGGAGGCAAAGTTCCGTTTTTGGGAAACATCGCATGTTTTTGGCCCGATGTGAATGGTGAGTTTTGCTGGTGATGTGTTTAAGGGGAATTGTGCAATGCATGTGGATCCCAAGGTTTGGGTTGTTTTAAACACCCTTTGGATCTTGACCCATGGTGAGCTTCCCGTGGAGGAACATAGGGCACCCAGAAAGCCCAAAGCTCAAACCGTTTTTTTTCATGACGTTTTTTTTTTCATGACGCGCTGGGAACGGGGGGTTGCCTTGGAGCCGGGAGAGGGGGGGGGGGAGAGGGGGGTGGGCTGTTGAATCGATTCTTCTGTGAACATCTCGCAGCGCCTCCTTGAAAATCAACAAATGCCATTTGGGTTTGTCTCAGAATAGGAACCTTCAGCATTTGGTGGTTTTCCTTTTGTTCCCCTTTTCAGACACCCACAAAAGAATACAGTACCTCAAAAAGGGACACACATCTACTTCCCTCCTTCGGGCATCAATGTCGTGAGGTCACAGTCACAGAGACACCCCTTTGAGACTTCACGAGACCAACACAGCCTTTGCCACTAGTGCCTCAACTGGTGTTTTTTGCAGCTTCAACCGTGCGCACCAGCAAGATGAGAAACGCTGGTTGAACCTCTGGTTCGAGCTTTCTTCGCATGGCCTCGGGAAGCTCAAGAGAAACCAATGGGATGCCATCCAAGCCTGACCCCTTTTTTCTTAGATGTGGTGGTTCAGCGAGTGCTATAACACACGCAAGCGGCAGGATTGTTTGTACGCGGAGGAAGGCCTGCGAGCTCTCGTGGCAAAGTGGCCCCCCTTTAAAAAAAAGGGCGGGGGTGGGTGGGGGGGGTCAATAGGGGAAAACCCAAACCAAATTCGGGGTTAGAGTTGGGCCTCAAGCCTCTCAGGTAAAAGATCATGTTTAGTACTGCTTAGTACTGGTTTAAAATTGTTTTAGTATTGGTTTGAGCTGGCACAGTGGTCCTTGGATTTGATTTAGTATTTGTTTAGTATTCCAAGGTACTAGCGCAGAGAGTTGACATTTCTCTAGTTCCTCCCCCGAAACAATGATTTTTGATAGCTTTCGCATGCTTCCCTGTACCACCCCCTTGAAAGTTTGTTTGGGCGTCTGTTTTAGTAAAGGGTGTCATATTGGTTTTGGCTGGTTGGGGCCTCAGTTAATTTCACTGACTCAAGAGTAACTTATATAGTATTGGTTCAGGATGAGTAAGTATTGATTTAGTCCTGCTTAGTTTTGGCTTAGTAGTATAGTTTAGTACTGGCTTAGTACTGGTTTAGTATTAGTTTTGCACATAGTCTTTAGCTAGTTTCGCCCCTTAAACATTCCTGGGGCTTCCCTGTACCACCCCCTTGAAAGTTTGTTTTGGCGGTAGTTTTAGTAAAGGGTGTCATGAAGTTTTGGCTGGTTCGGGCCTCATTAGTTTTGCTGGCTCAGGATTTGGCTTGGTATTAGTCAATATTGGTTTTGTATTGATTAATATCTATTCATTTAGTATTGCGAGGGCTCGGGATCATGTTTTCTGTCACCCCTGGATGGGCAGCCAAAGACTGTTTCCCGGTGAGCAAACTTCTCCGTATTTCCTCCCCCTTTGCTTTTCAGGGTGTTTTTTTTGGGGACGCTTTTCTGATTGCCTCCCTACTTCCTAATCGCCACCTGACATGACTCTGTCTCACTCATCTCAGGACCTGCCGCCAGGTACCTCAAAAGGGGCCTTACTTCCATTTGCTTAAGAATAGTTGTTATTTTCCATTGTTGGGTTAAAAGGAACCCTATTATATTGGTGGACATTCATGTTTGTTTTTTTTGGGGGAGGCTTAAGTAGCAAATGGAAGCTTCCCAAACCTTCCGCAGATCCGCAGGCCCAGAAGCGTTTGCAGAAGGCCAAGGAGATCGCGGAGCAGAAGGCGAGTCGCGAGTCGCGAGTCGGAGCCAAGCCGCCGCCCGCGCCATCGGAGTTGTGTCTTGAGCATACCTGTTTTGGGGTCAGTTGAAAGGGAGCAAACCCAGAGGAAAACCATTTTTGTGGGGGGTGGATCCGTGCCCTATTTTGGACAAACCTGCAATTGCGATTTTGGGTAGACTAAACGTGAATCGGAATCTGAGCATATGATTTGCCGTACCCCGGATATAGGCCAATAATCTCCGTCGTGGCATGCTGCTTTTTGTGTTGTTTTCTTCCAGCACCCTCCGACTGCTGTTTCCAAGGGCTGTCCAAAAAGCAGTCGTGAGGATGCTGGCTTGTTCATTTTCAGGGGGTGAGGACATATTGCCTGCGAGTTTCCGGACTTGATACTTTTCGGCTTCCAGTGATGGACTCTGGAAGCATACAGGTTGGACGGATTTCGCCATCTGCGGCGAACCCTCAGTGGATTATTTTTTTTTGGGGGGGTACTCGTTTAAAGGGAAATCACAAGGAAGCTCAGCATTTCTGGTTTCTCTAACGTTGACGCAGTCAAACGAGTAAGTCATATAGAGAGTCCCCTGTGTTTGTTTCCGAATCTTAGATTGTCCCCCGTGGATCCCCCAAATTGACCATGTGGACATGACCAAAACGAGGTTTGGGATTTGTCATGGGGACGCATTTTATTGGGACCCTGTGAAGGGAAAATGAAGGGCATGAGGGGTTGCAAATCTCCACCCTTGAGTTTCCTATTGATGTGTTGAGGTTAAGTCCGAAATGGACGCGAGCTCTATCGCACTTGTCCATTGTGTTCTGATCTATCATACCGTCTCCAAACACATGTTAAAAGTAGGTTCTGCGAAATGTACGACACCATTGAGAAATATGTGTCCTTCCGTGTACCACAAGTTTTGTCCCCCAGGGATGCATAGGCTTGCGTGTGTTCCAGAACGCCCATAGGTTTTGCATGAGTCGGTTAAACCTGAGTACCTACTATACTGCCTTGCCTCAAAGCACTGGGCCGAAATAAGTGCCCCTTGTTGCGCCGAGGGATGCATTTGGGAGCCCAACAGTCCCTCCAACTCCCCCCCTCCTTTGTGGGTGGAATCCAATCAACACTGCTTTGGGCAGTTGAAGTTTTGCAAAAGACCCAAGTGACCCAAGTGGCACTTTCTCGTTCATGTGGGCGACGCCTCTCTTTCCGGGAGCTTTCCAAAGATTTTGGGCACCGGAGGTGTGTTTTTTGGGGGGGTCGCACCCGCCAGTATGATGCCAGCGGGCGGTTGATGGTTGAGGTGGCACGGGCGCCCAGATGTGACAATCGTTTAATGAATATACCCGTTGTTTGTCATGTTTTTTTCTTTCCAACCTCGACGAAAATGGGGAAGACTACTCGAAAGGGGTCATGACCCCATTTGTAAAGGGTCACCGTTTAAGGGTCCTTGTCCTTGGCCCAAGTGGG
This sequence comes from Effrenium voratum, assembly GCA_963377175.1. Classification (NCBI taxonomy): domain Eukaryota; class Dinophyceae; order Suessiales; family Symbiodiniaceae; genus Effrenium; species Effrenium voratum. The sequence goes on along the minus strand of CAUJNA010003287.1, from coordinate 151,296 downwards.
GCGTGTCTCTTTCAGGGGACCCCCAAAATGGTGGTTGTCCTTTTGGTGTCCTTTTACACCCACACAAAAAGGTGCCCTCAAAAAATGACACACCCAAATGAACCAGGAACAGGAACGGAAACAAGTTCTAGGCTTGGGGTACGGTGACGCATCTGGGGTTTCAGAACATCTGTGGTTTTCTTGTGTGTGTTTTTTTTTTTTTTTCCTTTTAATGGGTTAATCCATTTGCCGCATGAAGGATCACCCGGAAGAGGGGTGCCTTGGGCTCATCGGGTGTGAAATCCAAGGCGTTCAAAGGCTCTGGGCTTTCCATTGCAAAAAGTCTAGCGACCTTTTGCTTGTTCGGGGGGCAACGGGAGCACCCCAGACATTCAAGGGCAACCATTTCTGTGATGAGTTTTCACCCCTCGGATCGCCTTTTTTGCGGCGCTGGTGTGTTGGGGTCACGGCTGTGGTTTCGTCTCTCAAATGGAGGGTTTCGTGTTGTATCCCTCTAAATACCAACCAACAGGGGTCGTTTCCTATTTTTTGAGGATCTCCCTCCCACTTGGATAATTTATAGAACTCGCAAACCACGCAGACACACACACAGAGACAGACACACACACACACACAGAGACACACACACACACACACACAGAGACACACACACACACACACAGAGACAGACACACACACACACACACAGAGACAGACACACACACACACACACACACACACACACACACACACACACACACACACACACACACACACACACACACACACACACACACACACACACACACACACACACACACACACACACACACACACACACACACACCCACACGCACACGCACACGCACACGCACACGCACACGCACACGCACACGCACACGCACACGCACACGCACACGCACACGCACACGCACACGCACACGCACACGCACACGCACACGCACACGCACACGCACACGCACACGCACACGCACACGCACACGCACACGCACACGCACACGCACACGCACACGCACACGCACACGCACACGCACACGCACACGCACACGCACACGCACACGCACACGCACACGCACACGCACACGCACACGCACACGCACACGCACACGCACACGCACACGCACACGCACACGCACACGCACACGCACACGCACGCACGCACACGCACACGCACACGCACACGCACACGCACACGCACACGCACACGCACACGCACACGCACACGCACACGCACACGCACACGCACACGCACACGCACACGCACACGCACACGCACACGCACACGCACACACCCGCACCCGCACCCGCACCCGCACCCGCACGCGCACGCGCACGCGCACGCGCACGCGCACGCGCCGCGCACGCGCACGCGCACGCGCACGCGCACGCGCACGCACACGCACACGCACACGCACACGCGCACGCACACGCACACGCACACGCACACGCACACGCACACGCACACGCACACGCACACGCACACGCACACGCACGCGCACGCGCACGCGCACGCGCACACGCACACGCACACGCACACGCACACTCACGCGCACGCGCTCGCGCACGCGCACGCGCACGCGCACGCGCACGCGCACGCACACGCCACACACACACACACGCGCACACACACACCACACACACGCACACACACGCGCACCCACGCGCACCCACGCGCACCCACGCGCGACGCGCGCGCGCCCACCGCGCCCAACGCGCACCCCAACGCGCACCCCACCCACCCCCCACGCGCACCCCCACGCGCACCCCCACGCGCACCCCCACGCGCACCCCCACGCGCACCCCCACGCGCACCCCCACGCGCACCCCCACGCGCACCCCCACGCGCACCCCCACGCGCAACCCCCACGCGCACCCCACGCGCACCCCACGCCCCCACACGCACACCCCCATGCACCCCCATGCACCCCCATGCCACCCCACGCACCCCACACGCACCCCCACGCACCCCACCCACGCACCCACGCACACACACCACCCACGCACCCACGCCCACCCACGCACCACCACGCACGCACACACGCACGCACGCACGCACGCCGCACGACGCCGCACGCGCGCACGCACGCGCGCACGCGCGCACGCGCACGCGCACGCGCACGCGCACGCGCACGCGCACGCGCACGCGCACGCGCACGCACACGCACACGCACACGCACACGCACACGCACACCCACACACACACACACAAATTAGCAGCTTCAAAAACCTTCTGACTTTGGGTTCTACTCAGATGGTTGTAAAAGTTTGTATTCAAATGGGTTTTGGGCGCTGTCAAATTGTCAACAAGGCCGCAAACAGGCACACCTCGTGCAAGGAGCCTTGTAAGGGAGAAATCTGATGTGAGTGCGCATTTGTAAATCCAGCGACTCCCAATTTTGCATTTTGTTGGGGTCTCTTTGTTGAGGTTTGCGCCCACTTTCAGTCATACAAATTGACGTGACAAAGTAGCCGTGGCGATGCATGAAATTTCACTTTGGGATCAGCGCAGCGATTTCGCACAGCTGGAGCCCCGTTCGGGAGTGTCAAAACATGGAACTGTCAGACATGTATGTAGATCCCCATTTTGGATGCTCTTCACTATCAAGGGAAATCCCAAAAGACGCCACCAACCTGTGTTGAACCAAACGATCCAACTTTAGACTTGCGTGTTTCTCAAGGAAAGCAACTACTTCCTCCATCAATTCCAGATCAATTCCCTTTCAATCAGAGCAGGTGGCGTGTGAGGAGAAGTGGAGGTTGTATGCCACACCACCCTCTTTTTGTCCCAGGGAAAATGTGTTTGCGTGCCGCAACCCCCGGCTTGTCGCCAACCAAAATTGGCACCCCAAAGTTTTGGATTTTCCTGGGGCCCCACACCTCAGCCTGTTACTTTGGTCTTCCCCAAGGCATGTTTCAGGGTGAGGTTTTTCCTTCAAGGGTACGGGAGGATTCCCCCTAAATGCACCTTGACTAAGTTTGATATGGGAAATGGCGCCAAGGGAATCCCCCCATGTCCTTGCTCCCTCCGTATCCCCGCTTGTTCGTTTGTCCAACTCGAGTGAGGCAAGACCCACCGGGAAGAAGAAGAAGTTGTACACCTATGCACCTCCGACGCGGTTCGCGACGAACCGATCTGGGTATCTCCTTGCCCAAATGCGACGAACCGATTGTCCAGGGTATGGAGGTGTTTGTTTTTGAGGGCAACCAAAGCAAAGCCAAAAATTGTAGGATCCCCCCATTTTTTTGTTCAACAAACCACAACATGTGTTTGTCCTGGCAAACACATTCTTTAGTCAGGGGTGGACAACATAGGTGGGTTCTGTTGCAATCCGCAGTGGGGTTTGTCTTTCTTTTTGGTAAGCTCACCTTGGGGCAAGCTCGTTTACGATGTGGGTCCTCTGCTGTGGGATATAATTGTCTTCTTGAGTTTTTTGCTTCTTGAGTTTTTTGGATTATTGGCATTTGCACCCCGAAGCATTGGACCCTCCGTTGAAGTGGGAAAGGGGCCGTCGAAACAGCACTTTCTCAAGATGATCTTCCTTCGCAGGGTTTTGGAATCAAGGGGTTTATTCCCACTGTGATACAAGGGAATCTCCCCCTGTCTATGGGGTGTTAGTCTTTGGGAATCCCTTTTTGTTGTATCACAGAAGTGGTCATTTCCCACAACCCTGCTTCAAACCAATCCCCAAAGAAAATGGTACCCTTGAAAACAGACGAGCCGCCCAAATGGGATTCTGTCCTTTTGGTCCAAGGCGTCTAAGAAACCTGTCTGAGAACCCTGCAGGTTTCTCAAAATCAGGGACCATGTCCTGGTGCTTGGGGAAACAAGGGTGCTCCCGACCAACAGCCAGACCAAAGGGGTCCAAAATGCTGACAAACACCCATGCTAGGAAATTTACTTGTTTGTTTTTTAGATTTTTGTCCACCAATGGAGCAAGCAGCTCGTTTTGCGGCAGGATGACGTGCTCTTTTGGTCAAGAGCACCGATGTGTATGCAGGTTGACCTGTCAATGGGCTTCGAGGGCACATGGCCCTTCCGGCGACGCCCCGGAATTTTCAGAAAAAAAACACCCAAGGAAAGAAGAGAAAGGAGAACCTCTACTGGAAGAACTGGCACGCATGGAAGAAGCAGAAGCAGACGGAGAACGAGCAGTGGCAGAGCACAGATCCTGAGCACGGCCAAGGAGTACTTGTAGATTGTTTTTAGACACAATCCTCCCCGTTGGCTTGTGAGAACGCCATCGAGTGGTTGATTGGGTGTGGGGAGCTGGCATGGGAAGCACTTGTTGAGATTCCGAACCATAGTCTCCAGGCGTGGTTTTCTTTTGTCCCCGTTGACGGCACCTTCTTTGGGTTGTTGCAAAGGCAAACTAAGAGATCTACTTATTTTGGAGAATCTCCCAGTTTGAGACTTCTTTTTTTTGACGACTTGCCCTTTGGGGGACCCTGCTGTTCACTTCCATGATCGTCCATTTGCGTTTCAGAGTATGTGTTGTTTTCCCCTGTTGGTTTTGAAGCCAAATAATTTTACTGGTACTACTGCATGGGAATGTGTCCCCACTTTTGGCTGGGGACGTCTTTGCAAATGGAGGTTTTGCGGATCATGGCATTGGGTACGTTCCACCAAATTGCCATTGCCGGGCCGGACAGCTTAACCAAATTCCCAGGTCAAAGTGGGCAAATGAGCCCAATCAAAACCTCGGAAAGTGCAGGATAGCAATCAATAGTCCCAGCCAAAAATAGGTGCAGCCCCCTCTTCATTTTTTACATGGCTTTGGGACCCATTTTGAGGCTAGGGTTTTGTGACTCAAAATGAAGGTGATTGTTCTAGGGGTAACTTCCCCCTTCTTTCCAGCCACCAACAAAACCCCGGGGAAATGGCCGGTTTTTGAAGAAAACGATGGCTGAAAGAATGGGAAAGGAATCTAGCTGCCCTTTGCGCTTCGGGAATCCGCGAGCAAAAATCAGCCGTGGCCAGGATCTCCCAATCCCGAAGGGCCCGAGCCCCCGATCGGTTTGGAGTTTGTAGGTACCTCGAAGGTACGCAAAGTATTTGACACCTCCTTTTCTTTGGTGCGTTTTGCTTGGATGTTAGGACTTTATATTGTTTTGCCAACCAATGGGCTTTCCATTAAACCACTGATAAGTAAAACCTTTAGCAGGGGAGCAGAAAGCAACCGAGTCTTAATATTCACAATTCGAACATCCAGATTCCTGAAGAGTGTCCAATGCTGCTACGGGTAGGAAACACATGTTGCAGAATCTAGACAGACTTTTGGAGATCCAAGTTGAGGCTCGTTGTCGACATAGCCAGTCTATGGTCCAGTTCCGGGGTTTCGGCGCATGGTGGATGACCGCCACCCTTTTTTACGGGTTCCCTTTTAGAGGCAGGGTCAAAATGAGTTGTTTCATCAAATGAATTTGGGACTGGTAGGGCTCGTCCCCTGTGAAGATTGAAGCTCATGGAAATGTTGAGGTCTTTGGGTTGCTAAACTCTAAGTGTCCATGGCGCGGTTCAAAAAGGACCCTTTGGCGCACATCCAATTAAGGCGGGAGGCCTTTCGACTATGCGCATATATGTCAAGGATCAAAAGGAGATATGCCCGTTTGGTGGCCGGAACGGTCCACGCAACTTCAGAAAATATTCGGGGGGGTTCATGCACCTTTCCGAGTAACCCTGTGCAGATATTTGCTTCTTTTAAATGTAGGGCCAACCTGTGACCAAAAGCTGGTATTTACGATCTGCTTAACCATGCAAAATCGACCGTGCAACAAGTGAGTATATGGTTGGTCAGCATAGGGGGACCCTACAAATTGAGGGTGTCCTTTTGGTTTCCCACTAAAAACCAACAATGCAAAACAAACACACATATACACACACAACCCCGGCTCATATGCAGCAGGGTTTTTCTCCATGATTTCTATGTCACTCCCAACCCAAAGCACGAGGTGAATGGATCGCACCTGGGCTTTCATTTAGAGACACGTTACGAGCGGTGACTCGCGGTGCCACGGCACTGAGGACCACTAAGGGCTGCAACTTCCAATGGCCCAAGGTATCTCTAAACCGACAATGAAATGGCGAACCTTTGGTACAGGCTCTGCCCGATGTCTCACAATGTTTCCCATGGAGCTCGATCGGCTTGAGGCCAAATTTGGGGAGACTATAGCAAGCAGGACGACCCGGCCCAGCCGGGAGCGCTCTTCAAAGGCGGACCAAGCGCTTGATCGCCTGAGCGAATTGAGTCAGCGCCCAAAACCTTCTTTGAGTCTGGTCTACTAATTGGTTTAGTTGAGTATAATACGGCCTACATACATGCATAATATATATATATATATATATATACATATATATATATATTTAGAAGTGTTTTAACTGAGTTGATTAAACAAGGGCAAACTATGTATTTATTCTCCCCCCCTCTCCCATGATTCTCGCCTTGTTATTGTTTTAAGGACATGATTATGCAACAGCGATGTTTCTTCAGAGGGGTAAGCTTTATGCGTATACCATATATCACCACCCTAACGCAACCACACTTCCGCGGGCCACCAGGATTGATTGCAACCTTGCTTTTTTACAAGACCTTCATCCCCATTGAAGGGGCCACAAGGAGGTTGTTTCAGCAGATGGTCAAACGTTGTGAAACGAGAACCGGCGTTCTTCAACCGTCCGCTCTTCCACATCACCCCGTTAGAATGGCTTAGAACATCATTTCGACTGGTGTTTCGAAGGGAATTTCAAAGGAAACGGTTACCATTTTAGACCACAAAAATGGCGACGGCTTGCGTGGAATCCATGCGCTTCCCTGCAGGCCAGTTTGGGAACAAGACGGAGAATCAGGTGGTTCCCACCCAGGCGCGTGTGCGGATTCACTCGCTTTCCTTACGTAGAGGTGGGCAGGCGTGGGCGCGGTGGTCCGGTGATGCGGGCGATGGTGGGGGCTGCTGATGGGAACTGCCTTCCATGCTGAACAACAATGCGCAGTTTTGACGAGGTGAATCAGGCTGCTTTGCGTGGCATCCGGCTTACACTGGCCGTCGTTGCAAGCGCTGCAAAGACGCAGCCCGCGCACGCAAAAGCCAAACCAACATTTGCTGAAACCTGCGTGGCCCAATGCTCCGATGTGCCGCAGCCAGGCCCTGTTTGCGTCTCGCGGATTGGTTTCTTGAAGCGGGTTTGCTTGCCAAGGCGCTGCTTGCTTGGCTTTCATTGTCTTGCACGGAGCTCGAACGTAGAGTTGGGAGGTGTCTTTTGCTGAACCTGGTGCGGCAAATTGCATAGGTCTTCCATTTACTTTCTGCACATATTGGGGACTTCATGTATGGAATGCTGGCCACCATTTGGCCCTTTGCGGCCGAATGGTATGTTGGGCACGTCTTCTGTTTCCAGCTAAAACCACCCCAAAAGGGTACCCACCAAAAGCACAAACCCACATGAAACGCCGAAGGCCATCACTTTCAGAACCTTTTGTTGGTCGTCTTGCAAATTGGAATTACCTCCAAAAGCACGAAAGCGCCATTCTAGTAGGTGATCCTACTGCCTGACAAGGATGATAATAAGGCCTATACACAGCTTACAGCTATGTTGGCAAAAGCAACAGTCAATGAGTTTTTGGGCGCTCAAATGTAGATGAGGACGGCTTCGTTGGGTCAGGTCTTCTCTGGAAAGCAGGACCCCGAGTTCGCCCAGAGCGGAAGCCCAGAGTGTGCGCTGTCACCTGGGTAGCCTCAAGAATGGTACAGTTTGCGGTTGACCAAATACTCACTTGTCCAAAGCCCACCTTTTCACCTGTCCCTTGTGGTCTAGCTTAGTCAAGGCTCCAAAACATTGTATGTCCTGGTCCTTCGCGCAAGTGAGGGAAAATCGTCCCCAAAAACAAGACACACCCATATGAAACAGTTTTTGCACATCTTGCTCTTGGGAAGCTCTGAAAACTGGAGCCTAGTCACTTTAGTGCGTCAGCCGATTTTTCACCTGGCTTCAGAAAGTTGATGTATCAGGTCAAAGGGTTGTGGGCGCTCCCTGCGATTTCTTTGGAACTATGTTACATCTTCTTAAGGCTCAATGAACCCCCGAGGAGCAAATGGCAGGAAAATTGCCTTGAAAGAAGGGGCAATCTAAACCTTTCTTTCCAGTAGATGTTTGGTGGTAGTGGGGTCAATTTTAGATTGTTAAGACGAGTGTGTGTGTGTGTGTGTGCGCGGTGTATAGATTTGGGGGTTCAATGGCAAACTCCGTGCATCGCGGCGGGGGTATTCGGTCGGCTTGAACCCATTCATTGTGAAACTGTGCCCCCCCGCCATCCTGCCTACACGCCACTTGTTTGAGGCTTTATCGCAGTTAGACCGTTAGTCTGCTCGTAGCGTTGCTACGCCGACAGAGTATTAACATGGGGACATGTCGACCTCGATTTATCCGCTATTAATAGAAATACATGGTTTCCAAAAACTGATCCAGATTTCTTCAAAAAATGGGACACCCGTGATCAAGATCAACCAGTGGATTGCGGATCCTGGAATCCGATTCATCAACCTGGCAGACAAACGAAAATACATGGTTTCCAAACACTGATCCTGATTCTTCTTAAATGGAACACCTTTGCATTGCTCCTGCAATCCCACAATTCAGAAACAAGACATCAGGAATCCCCAGCCAGCGTTTGCCAATGACCGCAACCAGTGGACCGTTGGGGTTTTGGAGGAACAGGTGAAGGGCTCCAATGGGGGGCGGTCTGGGGAGCAGGCTTTGGCCATGAGGCCCAATATTTTTTTTCTGTCCTTGGCTTACCAGAGAGCCGGGGGGGTAATGTCAGAGTCAGACTTGTATAATTTAACATGTTTTTGTTTGTTTGTTCCTCTTTCTTTCTCTTCCCCTTTCCCTTCATTCTCGTAATCTTTCTCTTGCTCTTGCTTTTGCTTTTGCTCTTGTTATGTTTTGTTCTTTCTTGTTTTGTCCTTTCTCTCTCTTCTTGTTCTTCTGTACTATTCTGTGTTGTGTTTGCCTCTCCTTTCTGCATGGTTGTTTCCTGAATCATGATATTTGTTTGTTTGTTTGTCTTTTCTTTCCATTTATCTTATCTATGTATTGCTCGTTTTCCTTATCTTTTCTCCTCCGGTTTCCTTGTGTGTCTCAGTTTTTCTTTATGTGTTCTCTTATTTGTCCTCTTATTCCTCTTTCTTTTCTTTCTCCTTTTTGTCTTTATCTGTGTCTTTATCATTGCTATGTTTACCCTTATTTTTCCACTTGTGTTCTCTATCTCTCTCTCTCTTTTCCCGCATGGCTCTCTTCCTTATTTTATTCCTCTTTCTGTTTTTTTCTCGATCTTTTTCTGTTCTTGTGCTCTTTTTCTTTTTGTTTTTTTTTCTTTCTTTCTTTCTCTCTCTCTCTCTCTTTCTTTTTCCCTGACTCTGCAAAAGTGCTGCGCCTGCCACAAAATCCGCCCGGGATACTGCGCGCGTCCGTGCCCCAATGGCATTTCCGAAGCACTCATTCCATTGCCAAAGTGTTGCGCCTGCCACGCAATCTGCGCCTGTGCAAAAGTGCTGCGCTTGCCATGCAATCTGTACCTCTGGCTTCCGAAGTGCAACGCAAACTGATGCGGCGAAACGCCACGACGTTCCAAGACCGCTCCGCACCAGTTCCGAAACCGCTGCGAGAAACGTCGCGATCAGGGCAACTTTCAGCCAGCCGGAGACGCCAACACCCGCTTGGAGGGTCACTCTGTTTCGCGATTTCTACTACCGCGCCAACATGCCCGCGCATGTCTTCTCGCGTGCGTTCATCCTTTCTTCCTATCTGTGCGCAGCGCAAACGTCAATGGTTCCTTCTAACTTCAACTTGATCACAGGCTTAGGGCCAGGGTTAGCCCTTGGCATGAAGGTTTTTTGACCACAGTCCCGGGTGAAAAGCCCGGGCACCAAGGATCGTGCGAGAGGACTACGCGGCTGGTAACTTCAGCGCCGGCACTGGGGTGATCCGCTGGGGCCCAAAGGGGGTTTTCTACCTTCGTCACTGTGGAAGTTGGTGACTTCCCAGGTGAGCTGTTCGACGAGGATGTTCCAGAAGATACAAGCGGCTGTGTCATTTTTGAATTTGGAGTCATGACCCTTCATAAATGGGGTCATTACCCAAAATGGGGCCACAACCCCTTTTTCCACGGGTCAGAATGAGACTCCAGGAACATAAGGTGATCCAGCAAAAGGCCTTCTTCGGGGCGGGCACCCAGTTTCCTCGCTTTCATGGACCCTTGCGGCCGAGACTTTGCTCCATTGGTTTGAAGGGGCGTGGTGATGATGGGTAAAACCAAACTATTGTTCAGTGGCTCCTTGAGCGAACACTCTTAAGTTGGGTCTACCTGCTGGCACACCCGCATTTGTTGCACTCTGAGCAGAGACTATGATTTTCTTGACCTTTGAAAGGGCTGTATGTGTCAGGTTCCGTGTGGCAGTACACACGCAGCCTTACATCCGTGCCATTTGTTCCTTCCTTAAGGCGTTATGGAGTTCACCCAGGTGTCAGAGGTGAGGGACACACGGAATTGCCTCCGATTGGCGTTGGATGTAGCAAGGGACCGCGCCGTTCAGACAGGTGCCTTGTCAGCGAGCCCGCAACAGGAGATGTTTCTGTGGTAGAATCACATGGCCATGGGTCAAAAGCCCGTAATCTTAGTGAACCAGACTAAAATAGACTAAACTGGTTGGTGCACCTACCCCAAAATCGGATCCATGGGCTTTGACCCACAGCCACATGTCAGGATCTAGTTGGTAGAGCACTGTGACAGAGGCATCTCTTCGTGACAGGCAATTAGGGTATTCGTGTTCACCATAGATGTTGCCCGTGTCGTTTCGCCGATGAGTTTGTGTAGAAGTTAGTTTTGGTCAAGGTGAGGGTTTCTTTAAGGGAGTATCTGTTTGTTTGTTTCTTGCAGGGCTTGATTTTTTTTTTATTTTATTTTTTTTTGGGGGGGGGGCACACAAAAAAAAATAAACATCTGAAGTTGTGCTTCAATGTGTGGACGGACCATGTCCATCTTTTGACTTGCAGGCTCAGAAGCACGCGACAAGCAAGTTTGACGGAGCCGCGAAAGAGCGATTCTGCCTGTGGCTTGAAGGCCCCCTATTTTGGACTTGGTGCTCAAAGGGGGGAGTCCCTAAATCTGCAAACTGCCAGTTCTAAAACCAACGCTCTTGTTGGAGAGGCTTTTGTTGAAGGCATTATGTTTGGTGATGTATATTGTTTTTTGAAAAAAGAGGTTCCCTAAACCATTTTGGGAGTTGATTTTCGTTCAGGTCACCTTTAATTCGGCAGTGTTTTGTTTTTGCAAGCGTCTAAAACCGTTGACATGTTCTTGAAGTCACCTTCCTTCTTTGGCCTTCTGTTTTTTTCAACCTTGCAAGGTCTAAATGCTTCCCTCCCCCCCCTTTCAAACCCCCCCCCCCCCCACCCCCCACTCCCTCCCACCCCACCCCACCCCACCCCACCCCACCCCACCGCCCCGTCCGGATGCGCCTCTGGCTGGTGCTGGGCAGCCCCCGGGGTCGGCTCCGCGCCGCCCTGAAGCGGGCTGCGGAGGCGGAGGCGATCGCCAGAGATGGCGGCGTTTCGGTCTTTCTCTTGGCGTCTCGTTCAAACAAAAAGACGCACCTAGACTCAGTTGTTCAGTGGCACCAATGATTTTCCCTCTTGGCTGCCCCACTAAAAATGGTCTTCCCCCAAAAAGGGGTCCCTTTTTTCCAGGGTCACTGAACAACTGAGAGAATGTACCTAGACTTGACTGCTATTGGGTTGGATCTTTATACTTTCACTTTTTGGTTGAAATAAATGTGGTTTCCACTAAACCCCCAAGAAGTTTTCCACTTTTTGAAGGGGGGTCAACAGCAACCAAGTAGAGTCTACATGACCCCCGAGTCCCGTTTTGGAGCATTTTAGGAACTAATGAGGGTTTCACTTCCCAGTTGCCCAGTGGGTTGGTTTGTTGTTTTTTTGGAAGGGTTCCGATTGCTTCAAAGTCAACCAACCAAAAACAGGATGTTGTTTTTTTCTCCAATGCTCACTGGGTATCTGAGACTTGGACCCGATTGTCGGTTCACAGGAGATGTTTCGTTAACGTTAAGACACGTCTCACTTCCTGAGTTCCGTTTGAAAGCATTTTAGCCACTTTTCAGGTTTGGGCCATTTTGGGAAATAACAAGTTTGGAATATGTGTGGCCCGCCAACTCAGGAACTGAGTTTTTGAAAGAAACAACAAAAAAGGCTCGGTGCCCCACCTGTTTGGAGGTTACCGTTTTTACAGGACCCATTTGTTGAACGTGGTGTTGTTTTTTGTTTTGTTTGTCGCGCGTGTGTGTGTGTGTGTGTGTGTGTGTGTGTGTGTGTTTTAAGGTACCCTTGTTTTGGGTTGGTCAGGGTAACCAAAAAGACAGCCAAAGCCATTGGGTCTCGGCTCGATTTTGTCACGAGCCCAGCTTTCAGCGCGGCAATTGGCCAAGGTTGGGCAGGTAAGGGAAACCAAGGGCAGCCAGAGAAAAGGCCAAAGGACTCCAAACCGACATTGTGAGCTGGCCCTAATTGGTGATTTGGATTTGAATTCCTGGTTCTTGTGGAGGGTAGACAAGCAACCACCCCTTGAACACCCCCCAGACTGTTCAAAGTTTTGGGGGTTGACTTTGTTTGGGGGTGTCCAGTGGGTTGTCCCTTGTCGCAAAGCCAAGAAAGGAGTGGCATTTATTTTTTGTCCATGGCTGCTGGGGTTAAAACAGCGGTCTATTCCAAGGGGCTTTGGTGATCTGATTCAAGGGGGAACAATGACATTGCCAGGCTCAACTAACTGCTTTGCTGTTTTGCGCTGTGGAGTTCCACCATTTTACCTTGCAGAAGGTTAACCCACCCCACCCACCCACCCACCCGCCCGCCCGCCCGCCCACCCACCCACCCTTTCGGCAACACAAAACCAAACAGACCTGGAGGGTTCGGTTTGGATCCGCTCGCGAGGCGCGGCTGCGTGTGCTGTCGCTGGACTGCTACCTGCGCCCGGCCGCTGAAGTACCGCAGGCGAATGGCGGCGCCAACTGGCGCCTTCGCCCGGAAGGGGCGGCAGCCCAACCTGTCGCCGACAAATGGCTATGGGTCAAATCCCCGGTACACCCAGAAAGCCTTCTAAAAAGACAACAGTGGAGTGGTAACCATCCCCAAAAAGGCACCTTAGGTTTTGACCCGCAACCAAATGGGGTTAACCTTTTTAGTAGTGTTGACCCCGTATGAATCAACCCCAGTCTATTCTTTTAGGGGGTGTCCATTTCCGGGTTTAGTGGGGAATCAGACTACTTGAGGGGAACACCTCCATATTGATAAACAGGGGTTTATTCATCCGGGGTCAACATGAATAGGGGGCCGTGAGTTGTAGCCCAAGTGGCTAACCACTCCAGCGTGGCCGAACATCCGAGTAGGTTGAGAATGGTGGCGACCCCGGATCTTTGTAGAACCCGTCCCAGCGGGGCGTTGACCCTCCTAAAAGTGGACAACCCCGATCGAAAATATTCCAGTCTTCTTTTTTGTTTTCTTCTTTTTTCCGGGGTGGGGGACTATTCAAGTTAGCCTCAATTCGGTGATTTGGATTTGGATTGCAAGCCTTGGTTCAGGTCAAAAGGGAAGCCACTCGAAGGAACACCTATCCACTCCAAACCCGGCAGAGCGCTTCCGGGGCCGCAAGCCACCAGTGAAGCCTTCGGGTTCCTTAGCTCTAGGTTTTACCACGGATGGTTTTTCCGGTTACCTAGAATAGGATACGTATCCAGAAGCGTTGGGTATGTGCTATTGTAGGGCAGACTAGACTATCCTTGAAATTTGGGGTGGGCCAAGACACGGTTGTTGGCATCTCCCCCTAACGATTTATGTGCTTTTTTGTGTTTGCCACAGGGTTGTATGTGTTTCGGTTTGCCTGCAGTACCAACCAAAATGGGGTCTCCGCTCCGGAGAACAGAATCTAACACGGCGGCAAAAGGGTTACTAATGCAACACCCCAATCCCAAAAGGAAACCAACATTTCGGGATGGGCATTTCTTTCGTTTTCCACATCCTCTAACATAGCCTTTCGTTTGATCCGGTGCCCCTTTGTCCCTTTTCGCAGCTACCAACAAAAGGTACTCAAGAGTGTGGTTATAGCCAAGGTTACCGTTACAACTTTCTAGCTTGGCGACGGAATCCCAAGTTCGTGTTCCCTCGGTGTACAGTGCAACAATGTTTCTGTATGGAGTGATGTGGAGTGGGCTTTCTTCGGGATACTTTCAGTTGGCTGGGGATTTGAGCAGCTAAGTGATGAGTTGTTGTTGCATTTGGAGCATACACCGAGAAAAGGGCTCTTGCAAAGATCTCTAACATTTGAGATTGGGCTCCCCGTTGGTCGGATTCTCATTCAAGTAGCATCTGTGCGGGGGGGGGGTGGGCGGTGGTGGCGGCTAGAGTTAAGGAAATCCCAGAACATGGCTTTCTCAGTTGTGGCTGGACCTCCTTGGCATGCGGTGGCATTTGTTCGATTTTTAAAGGAGGGGTGGGCAGGTGGCTAGAAAACGATTTCCCTCCCAGCTTCATCTTCCAATAAAGTCCAAATCTGGGTCTCAACATGTCTCAAAAGAGCCCATGCAAGCGCTCAACAAATCCACCAGGACCCCCCTGCGGGATGCTTAGCCTGTCGAGTGCATAATGCCGAGGACGCATTCCGATGCCATCGACTTTGAGAGACTTCGGGTTGACTTGCGGGTCTGGAACGACCCCGGATGCGACCCTCGGCGAATCCGCGAATCCGTTCGATTCGTGGGAAGTGGGTGTGTCGTTCTCTAGGGCACCCCAGAATTGTGGGTTTCCTGTTGGTTTTCTTTACAACCACCCGAGAAAATCGGTACCTCGCCCGAAAAGGTCGGGGGGTCGCTTGTGACCTGTTTTTTTTCGTCGCTTGCTGTGTTTTTGGTCGCTTGTGACCTGCCGTAGTTTCACGCTTTTGATGCACGCACCGGCACACCTTGGCACTCAGGCACCCAGACACCCACGCGCTCGCGGACCCAGCCACCTGCGCATCCACATACCTACCAACGCGCCCACGCACGCACGGCGTCCACGATCTCACATGCATCCACACACGGCGTCCACCCCACCCCACCCCAACCCCCGCCCCCACCCCATGTCTTGCACGTGAGTGGGTGTGCTTATTAGGTGGCAGGGCGTGTGCGCAGTGCTGGGCGGGTGCACGTGAGCGGGCGTGCTTATTAGGTTGCAGTGCTGGGCGGGCGCGCGTGAGCGGGTGTGCCCCACCCCACCCCACCCCAACCCCCACCCCCCCAATACCCCACCCCAGCTGTTGTGCGTGAGTGGGTGCGCTTACTAGGTGGCAGGCATGTGCGGGCGCACGTGAGCGGGTGTGCACATTAGGTGGCAGCGTGAGCGGGTGTGCTTATTAGGTGGTAGGCGTGGATGCAGTGCTGGGCAAGCGCGCGTGAGCGGGTGTGCCCCACCCCACCCCACCCCACCCCACCACCCCCACCACCCCACCCCACCACCCCCACCACCCCACCCCACCCCACCCCCACCCCACCTCACCCCTCCCCAATACCCCACCCCAGCTGTTGCGCGTGAGCGGGTGCGCTTACTAGGTGGCAGGCATGTGTGGGCGCACGTGAGCGGGTGTGCTTATTAGGTGGTAGGCGTGGATGCAGTGCTCGACCCCTGATGGGTCGCAAGTGACCGCACGGGTCGCAAGCGACCTAGGGTCGCAAGTGACCGGATGGGCGGGTCGCAAGTGACCCCACAGCCCTCCGAAAAGACACCCACGGGAGTGCTCGAGCCGTTCAAAGGTAACGGTGTACCCGTCTTCGGCCGAGAGATCTATTGGAAACAATCGACTTTTTGCTGAGGGAGAAAATGAGTAAAAGGGGTCCTTTCCAGCCAGCTTTCGACCACAAGACGCGCTTGCTGCAGAGGATTAATTAGACTTCTATGACTAGGTCCTATTTTTTTGGCAACAGGGAACAAAGAAACGCAACGCCTTAGCCTGGCCGCAAGCAGTTCATGTGTGCCATGGTTAAAACACCCTGCTGTGGCCACAAACGCCTCGCAATCAACACCAGGACGCACAAGCAGCGGAGTTGTTCCCATTGCTCGTCTTCCATTTGCTTAAGCATATTGCTTATTTCCCCCTGTTGATTTTGAAGGGAATCTATCACTAGTGGACATATATGTTTTTTTGTTTTTGTTTCTTTTTTCCCCAGGGGACTAAAGCAAATGGACGTATACCGTGGATCGAACACATCCACTTTGCACCGGCTGGTTGGCAGTTTATCAATATGTTGTTTTTTTGTTACTGGTTCAGGGTTAACTGAATGGGCAACACCTACAGAGATGGTTGGACGCGAACCAATCGAGATACGATCCAACAGATGTAAAGAGGTTGACGAAATAATCTATTGATCAGTTCTAGAAGTTCTACAGTAAATACATCTTTCGATTTCTGGTGGTAACATCGAGCATTCACAGGAGCATTTACGAATCGCGGGACCAACAAATGGTGGTTCTCCTTTTGATGCCCCTTTGCACCAAGCTGAGATTGGCGTGCAGCCTTAAGACACCGAGAGGAATAAGGAGCCCCGAAACAAAGAGACACTACCATTTGCAGTTTGGGGATGCATGCCCAAAATATATTGTGACATCTATCCCTGTATATCCCTAAAGAACAATCAAACTCACACACACACATTACAAATGGGCTAACTAATCACTGTTAGGTAGTTTACTCTTTAAAAAGTAAAACATCGAATAAATAAAGCATTTTTCAACGAAGCACTGAGGTTCATCTTTCCCCACGGGTTCAATTTAGGAGATCTTGGTCCTCGCAGACGACCGCGTTTGCGGGTGCCGAGAGCTCCTCCACGACGCGGAGGAGATCGTGCTGTGCTCCTCCAGCGAGCCCGGCTGCGCTTCGGCGGCATGTTTCGATGGACTTACCTTAGCTTGGTTCAACCAGGCATCCGACTCGATTTGAACTTGTTTCTAGAAAACGGTTTGGATGTGGCGAATCTGTGGTTCCACCCCTGTAGAAGGTTAAAAGAGTACTAAAAGAGTACTAAAAAAGGAGCAACAGGCAGGTGAAATCCACAAAAGGCGCATCCAAAACGGTTTCTAGATTCTTTCCGCCGAATCTGAGTGGTCGAAAACTTGTCCTGATTCCAATGTGAGACAACACCTTTTGTTGCATATGCTAGGTCCCCCAGTAGTGCCCTCTCTCACCAACTTCTTTTTTGGGAGGGTTCCCCCACTAAAATAGACTGCAGAAAAAATGGCACCCCTATTCTAACCTCTCTACTGGAGGACCTAGTTGGTTCAACCAGCCGGTTTCTCAGCTGTTGGAGCTTTTGAGTTGGTAAGTTTGAGAAGCACGTTAGCTTTTATGTGGTTTGACCAGCACTTTTTAAGGTCATCGGTAGATCAGTCGTCGGTTTTGCTTGGTATGTGTCGTCGGTTCGGAGCCTTCTCTCTCCAGACTCCGAAGCAACATGAAGTACCCATGGCCTGACCTGTAAGCGACACAAGCCGCTCGCGACTGGTTTCGCATTTGCATATCTTGTGACACACACTGGACTGGTTGGTGCATCTACAACAAGATATGTTTCCCGTCAGCTCAGCAGGCGTTTCAGTCAACTCAGCAGGTCACTATTCAATCTCGTCTTGAAGGACTCATGCTTGTGTGTGACTGCGGGGAGAAACTTCTCACCAGACAAAATCTGGGCGATCCTCAGGAAGTCACCAAATTGCCACATTGAAAGATGTCACAGGGTTTCAACTTTTCTGGCTAACAAAGGCACCTTACTTCGGGACGCCCGAGATAGCCAAAACCATGTTGGTCTGTTTCAACGGAGAACCCGCACCAGGTCTTCCATTGAAGGCATCTTACTCCATGGATTGTTTTTGGTGGGCCTCAGCGGCCGCTGACATCTTGTGGAAAAACACGGCATTTTGCTGCTGGCTCAGTACCCTGCGGGTTCTCCTGAAAAGGGGTTTTCCCGGTTGGATGTTTTGCCCCTCGCTCTGCATGGTTGGTAAAAACACGTTGGCAAATGGCTCTTCTTCGACTAGGCCCAGGCGGTTGGACCAATGTCTTGAGGGAATCTCCCTAACATGTCGCGCCCACAACTTCCATTGTTTGGCCCTCCAATCCTTGGGATGGAGGTCCGCAACCTGAAGCGGAGGAGAACAACAAATCGAGTCCTGGGCAGAAAAATCGAGTGCAAGGGTCCTTGTCATCCATAGAGTCCTTGCATCCAGAGCAACAAATCGAGTCCTGGTCACAGCTCAGCCCTGGTTTTGGCACGTTCCTCGGGGAGCGTGGTACGCTCTTTGGGGAGCGCCGCAACTCGGCAGCTGAGGCTTCCAGGATTGCGTCCTGAGCCGGGTGACGCTGCAGGTGCGGCTCTTCGGGCTAAGTCTTTAGGGTGGGCCTTGGCGAGGTGAAACGCCGTTTTTACGGAGTTGTTTGGGGGGAGGGGCTGCGCGGGAGGTGGCAGTTTGAGAAGCAAAACAGTGTTTTTGGAGGTGTTAAGGGGGGGTACGAGGGTGGATTGCAAACAAAAAAGCTTGGAGTTGTCAGGGGTGAAATTAGGACTGGACAGTCTGATGGGATTACGAGGGTGCGCCAGTTTCTGGAATATGTCATGTGCTTTTCCTCTATGGGCATATATGCTTATATGGGCGGGGCACCCCCCAAAAATATATATTATACGTTTATGTCCTTTTTGGTTTCGATTGAAACCAACCTGACAAATCAAAGGGTAGACTTAGTATCAGCTTGCCGGGTGGGCTTCGTGGTTTGCGTAGAAACACCTTTTCCCTTTGAACAGGAGCTCGCACGGAGTGAAACGAGCGAAAGGTCCATGCTGAGGGTTCCAAGAAGGAGATGTCGTCTTTCCATGTGTGTGAATCTTCGCATTTGGCGACTCTTCTTTTGCAAGCTGTTGTTGCAAAAAACGGAACTCTCAATTGTGCGTGCGACTGTGTTGTGCCTGTAAGAAACTTGCTCCACGCGTGAATCTACGCACAGGAAATTGGTTGCATTCCTGTAGAACTTGGAGTGTTGGACTAGTGTTAATCAACCCATAATTCTTAATTTCCAAACGGAAAGCGGATCATGTGTCAATGTTTCCAGCCCCCCTATTTAGCACATACATATATATATATATACCATGCCCCTAACAAGCCCCCAACGACTGCTATTTCCCATGCTCCAAATCCAAAGATGGGAACGAGCAGCACTTGGATTGTATGACCGCTCAAACTTTCGGTCAAAGTGAGGTGTCCCAACCCAGGGGACCACCCCATTGGGTTGGATCTTTTGCCTTGAACTTTTCTGGTAGAACGTTTGTCCTGGCAACGTTTCACGCATGGTTACGTAAAACACTTACCAGATACGTCACTTGTCCAAGTGTTTCTTCTGGTATCGTAAAACAGCCACTTTGTCCACATTACCGTGGATGAAAGGAAAATCGTCTTCCAGGCCCCGAAACGTCATGTTCCATGTCGGTACACCTTTTGCAGTGCCAACAGTTTCAAGGAAACAAAATGGTTGGTGACTTTTGCTGGCCCATCCACTCGTTCGGAAGTGAGTAAATACAAGATTTGGGAGACCGTTTCAAACATAAATGCAAGGTTTGCACTTGTGTTTGTCCCATCCACTCCTCGGTCCCCGTTTTTTTTTTTTTTTTTTTTTTTTTTTAAACTTTTTGGCAAGACCATTTTGGTGGTAAAGAAGAAGTTTGGGCTTTCTTGGGCCAGTCCACTCAGGAAGTGAGGAAAGAGGGTATGCAGGGTAGCCCTCTAGGGTTCGGGTCATCTACTCAGGAAGTGAGAAACCAGCCACATCCCCTTAGCTTTGTGGACATTTCCATTTAACCCACTAAAAGGTAAGCTTTTAGCGGAAGATCTGAGGACAGCCCAGCCACAAAAGCCATGGCAAATTCGGAAAACATGGGGAGATTCCCTCGTTCCCCGTGGGGCATTCGTCAGGACTACAGCGCCCGGATTTGGCCCACCTACCGCGACCGCGCCAAGGAGTTTCTGCGGATGTCTGCAGAGCTAAGCCTCACCAAGAAGCTGGGGGCTGAGGTTTGACCCAGAGGTGTCTCGTTTTCGCTTTTGTCAGTACCTGTTGTTTTTTCCTCGAAGCCAAAAGGAAACGACCCAGATGTGTCTCGTTTTCTCTTTTGGCAGTATCTTGTTTTGGTTGTTGGTGGTCTTTTTAAATGGAAGCCAAAAGGACGCCACCGTTCGAGCGGGTCCCCTAAAAAGCGAGAGACCCATATTCATCAAGGATCCGATGGATGGACTTTGTGCTTCATGAATTTGAGAAGCAAGCAAGTTGGGGTGTGACATTATTGGACCTTCAGAAAGGACTAGAGAGGGACTACCCTTAAGCCTAGAGTGAACCAGTTGCCCTTAAGGTTATCAAGCGGTTACTAGGTAGGCCCCCCAAAGGCCCCTGTTGACGCATATATATATATATAATTATATATATAATATTAAATACTGAATCTGAGACAAAATCGCAGCATAATATGTTTGGAGTACCGCCGAGAACATGGTGGCTCCACTTTTGGTCGGTAGGGAAGCCAAAGAGAAACCCGAGACGTTGGCCAGGCCGCGCTCATCTGGTTGGTTTCAAGGGGGCTCGCAAGACCGTTGGTTTGACCGTTGTCGTTTTCAGTTCAGGTCCACCCCTAGAAAAAGGGGCCTGTAACCCCTGAATTTTGGGTAATAACCCAATTTTTCAAAGGGTCATGGAGACTCCAGGTTGATAATTTTCATTCGACTGTGGTTTTCAAAAATAGGGTAACCCCAAAATAGGTTGCCCTGGTAAATGGAACCACGGACTTAAACCTGCGGTCCATATCCTGGTGGTTTAATTTTGACCTATACCCAGGTGTGTTTGGTATATATAAATATATATGATTTCAGTGTTTCATTTCTTGCCGTATTCCAGAAACAAGAAGCGCGCCCCGTCCGGTCTTTGACACATGAACCCTTTTCGACAACGTGTTTCTTTTTGCTTGATACCTAGCCCGTCCCCGTTTGTTGATGATTTGCGCTTTGCTTTGGTTGTTCCTTGCCCTTACCAAAGTTGAAGAAACTCCTGCAAGTTTAGAAGCGGCGCCTGCGAGTGCAGACGCAATTGGCAAGTTGCCCGTTGAGACAACTTTTGTTGTTTGATGTGTGACCTTTCAAATCTCACGGGGTACCCGGAAAGTGTCTAGCACGTCGGGTAAGTTCAGAGTCATATCAGTGTGGGATCATGTGCTTCAACATATTGCTCTTTACTTTGGCCACTTGGCCTTGTCAAATCAAGCACCCGAAGGAGATCAAAGGAGCTCCCGGCATTTTCCATGTTTTCTGCTACAGGTCAAACGAATTAGCCACCGAGTCAGTGTTGCTGTAGACAGTTAAACTTATGCATGGACACGAGTCCAAAGTAAGGTCCGTCTGGCTGGTGTCTTCGCATCCCGATGCCTGCACAGCACACGTCAGACTCCCTGCCCACAGAAAGGTTCCTTTCAGGTTCAGATTTTATCAGAACCCCTTCGATCAAGTTCCTGTTGAACCTTTCCGGCGGTGGGTTTTCTGAAGCGGGCGAAGAAGCCCGCTTTGAGGGCGTCCCTTGATATTGCAACCCAATCCAATTAATGCTCCACCACCCCCCACTCTCCCCCCAAACACAAAAAAACAGAAGAAGAAGAAGAAGCAAGCTGTTGGCCCGTCGCCCAAAAGAACTTCCCCCTTTGCCCGCGTCCAATTTGTTGTGCCTTAGGCTCCGCATCCTCGACGAGGACGCCTTCCGCCAGGAGGCCCCAGCCCCCTTTCAGTTACACTCCCTCAGACGAACAGCTGGAAGCTCGAAGAAAGTCTTCCAAAGGGGTCGTGGCAGCTTTCATGCCAGCCTGAAAATGGGTACCGCCACAGTAGGTAAGCCGGCATTATGACCTCCAGGTTGTTCATGATATCGTTCCGCTGGTTGCCGACCATAGTGGCTTGACTGGAAGCACTCATGTTGCACCTGGTTTAATATCGGTAGTCCGAATTATGTCAAGTTTCCCCGGCTTAAACACGACCCTCCCACTGTTTCGGTACCATGATTTATGTCAAGTTCAGACCCAAAAAAATCCCGGTCCAAAGAATCTGAGCAACATTCTTAGGGGTGGTCGGGCTAGGAATCCCCAGATCAGATCTTAGCCTCTTGCTTAGACCTGAGTCTGAGAATTCCTGGTTTGACCCTAAGCCCCAACCATCAAAATCCCCTAGACAGTCCTGCACAGGCTTTCCCACAAGGGGCCCTGATCATTTTTCAGGGGCACTGTTTGGGTACCATGTTTAATGCCCATCAAGTCTTAGGCGTGGGTGGGTTAGGAATCCCCAGGTCAGATCTTAGCCTCCTGCTTTTAAACGGGGTTCCACATCTAGAAGCTTAGCAAGGGACTAGGCCAAGAGCTGAGTCTGATAATTTCTGGTGTGATGCTAAGCCCCAACCATCAAAAAGTCTGGTTTGATTTAAGTAGTGGCAATCCAAGAGGAAGTGCTGGCAATACTAAACCAAGCAGTGGCAACTCAGAAGGAAGTGCTGGCAATACTCAACGAAGTTGTGGCAATTCTTATTGCAATACTTAAGTCATCCAAGCTCCCTGCGTCCTGATTCAGGATCCCCGAGCATTGTTTTGACTGTTTGAGGGGTGGGGGGAAGGGGGGGCGGGCCCCACAGCAAACAAGGTCCAACATTGGGCTCAATGCAAGTCTATTTTGACAACATGTTTGCGTGCAATGTTATGTATTATCATGTTTCTTTTAGAAACCTTTGGTCAGGTTCCATGTAGGCAATGATGGCTTTAACGAACATATGTTCTTTAAACACAAGTGCCAATACTTGCAATAGGTGCAATAGTTTAAAGGGAGACCAAACCAATGCTTTTCAAGTCTGGTTCGAACAACCTCAACAAGGCAAATGGGACTTCAACAAGGCATGTGTTGAGGTCCAACTCATCCCTTTTCCCCTGCAATGGAGAGGGGCCGGGTCACTACTGATGCTTGGTGTGAAAGAACAAGTGGTTCCACCATATCCAAAGTCCTTCATTTGCGTTTCAGAACATCTTTATTTCTCCTGATTTTGGAAAGCAACCGGATTTCCTTTTCGTAGTTTCTTTTTTTGCCCGGGGACGAAGTGTTTGTCCCCGTCAGGTTCTTGCCTCTGACTTCGCAGACACCTTCTTCGGACAGCTGCTGGATGCCAAAAACGTACCGAAGGCGACTCAGGCGTTCGGGCGCGTGACAGACGTGCGCAACACATGGCGGGTCTTGGGGGTATGCCTCGCTCCCTGAGGTGCTGGACTTGATACTTTTTGGGAAGACCATCTCAGTGACAACCCAGAAACAAGGCTAGGTCCCCCAGTAGTGCCCTTTTACCCTTTCTTGGGGGAGGGTTCCCCTACTAAAATAGACTACAGAAAAAAGGTACCCTTATTCTATCCTCTACTGGAGGACCTAGAAGGTTTGTGGTTAATCTACTCAGGAAGTGAGATACAGTCGGAGTTTGCAGGTCAGGGCTGGAAGTAGGAGCTCTGCCCAATGAACAGTTTGTGTTTGCAACAAAGATCAACTGTGGATGCCCGCACAAATCAAGGCTCGGTTCTCTTTTCCGTTTGCTGGCAATGCCCAGTGCTTGAGCTGAATTTCAAAAAACGGCACTTTCCAACAGTGTGGCTCTTTTCCTCCGGAGCTTTTCCTAGGGCAATCGGCATGAACAACTCCTTGTTTGGCACAGGTCCAATTAGAAGGTCACTTTTTGGGGCTGGAGTCGGGGTCCGAAATTCGCCCAGGGCTGGCTTCTGGATGTCAAGGACTCGAGGAATGGCCTCCATCGATCGTTTCTTTACTCCTGACTACTAGTACGCTCCCTTCAACTAACATGGAAGTGCGCAGACCCCTGTAGAAAGACGATACTTTCCTCTTGGAAAGTCGCTTTGTGCACTTCCATGCTAGTTGGTAGGAGGGTAGTAACTTTGTATGGTTTTACGGGTTCATCCGAAGATAGCATGAATGAACTTGCGACCGCCTTTGACTAAAACCTGAAGCTTGCTTTTCTGGGGGATCCCTTGGTTCACCAGGGCGCCCCGCAAGGTGCTCTCTGCCTGCCACCCTTTGGACCATCAATGATCATGTGATCAAGAACTTCTGGGCAACCAGAGGTCACTAAGCGACCCTTCTTGAATCCCTAAGCGGCTTGGATCTTTCACGTTTAGCGTTTTGGGCGAGCAAAATGCGTTTCCCACGCACCTGCGAGTTTCGCCTGCGAAGTGGGACTCGGCGAAAAACACCGGGCAGAGATGTGGTGCAAACGGGGAGCAACTGTCCTGTCAGGTCACACCTAAAACACAAAGAGTGGATCCACCCATCCAACCCCCCCCCCCCCGGCACCCAGCAGCCGTTTGGACGTGGGCTTTAATCCACCCCCCCCCCCCCCAGCACCCAGCTGGGCTTTGGACCGAAAATGGAGTTGGAGGGGGTGGCCAAGGGCCTCTGTCAAGCGCATTCAGCTTAAGGGACCTGGTTCTCCCAACCTGAAATCCACATCTTCCGTGGGTTACAGGTTGAAGCAACAGGTTTTCCAAACGCAACTCCGCATTTCTCTTTGCCAATTCTTGTTATGGTGGTGCCAAAGTGGTAAAGTTTGGAAGTCATTTGGGCCAGTCCACTCAGGAACTGAGTAGTCTTGCTTGCTTTAGCAGGTCGAAAAACAGGTTGGGTTGAGAAGAGCTTCGGGACCCTCGGTCCCATCAGGCAGATCTGAAGCGCTGGGGCGCGCGCGTGGACGTGTGCCCGCCGGAGCGGAACCAGCGCACCTTTCAGCAGCTACGGAAGGAAGCGGCTCGGGTCTGAGAGCGAGGGCTGGGGGCAACAAAAAGTTCAAACGGCCCAACCATGGGCGCCTTTGAACTGGGGCTTATGTGTTTAAACCACCAAACCCTGATGGTTGCAAGCAAAAGTCTGAAGAATCAGAGGGCACTTTCGAGGGTACTTTTTGGGCAGGGGAGTTGCACAATTTTAGTTGTAAACCTAGGTCCCCCAGCTAGGTGCCCTTTTTAATCCCTTTTTTGGTTGGGAGGGTTCCCCTACTAAAATGGACTACAGAAAAAGGGTACCCTTATTCTAACCTCTCTACTGGAGGACCTAGACAAGCTCAGGAAGTGAGTTGTTCAAACAACCAAGGTCTGGTCTCCTGTAAAGGGACACCAAAAGGAGGTTGATTGAAGAATTGTGAATTCAACGTGTTTGAAGGTGTTGGCCCGGAAGCAAAATGCAGGTTTAGCATGTCGTATCCTCCCCCGACAAGTTCCTTTAACAAATGGTGGTTTACTGTTGGTTTGTTGGACATGGGCATGCTTTAAATGGCCGACTTGTATCTTTGGGGTGCGCTTTTGTGTCAGTGCTGAACAACCTACGAAAAGCCCTAAGTCCAAGCATGTTCCAACTTTCGCCAGAGAAGGACAACTAGGTCCCCCAGTAGTGCCCGTTTACTTTTTTTGGGGGGAGGGTTCCCCTACTAAAATAGACTACAGAAAAAAGGGTACCCTTATTCTAACCTCTGTACTGGAGGATCTAAACAAAGCGCCCCAGACCTCTAGCAAGGCATGTCAGGCGTTTGGACTCAACGGAGGAAGGATCAGTGGTTTGGCTTGTGGGGAATCAACACATTTTTTAGGGTATTCCGGTACTTGGATTGGAATGGTGCTCCATTTACAGTTGCGAAAAATAGATGGCAACATTTCTGGATAGTCACTCCGACAGTTGTTTAACCCAGACAAAAGGAATATCCTAAAGTCATCATTTATATGTGTTAGCCGATAACTTGTCCACTTCCCAAATAGTTCGGGGAGAGACCCTCTCCCAGACGTCCTGCGGCGCCCGTGTTTCCTTTGGGAAGGGGTTGTCCCTGTAAGGTCAACTAACCCCGGATCGAGGTAGAACATGTCCTCGAACCCCTAAAAAACGCACCCATAAACTCTCAACTTAGATCCCGGGTTCCCACTGCCGCTATAGGCACCGGTTGGTGGCATTCCCTTAGGGTTTCATCCATTCCAGCTGGGGCGAAATGGATTTTGTCCATCCACAGTATGAATCTACCCGGGTTGGTTCATCTTTTTTCTAGGTGAGCATCGGAAAAATGTGTGTTCTGTTCGGTCCGTGTGGCTGAGAAATAGATCCCGTGATTTGGTACGAAGCATCCAAGACTTCAAGAGAGCCACACAAAAAAATCCCCTGGTTTGGATCAAGATGCAGCACTGTCTACGGAGAAGTTCTCCCGAACTGCTGAAGGTCGGGCAACACTTGGTTTGGATTTGGTTGGATTTGGTGGGATTTGGTTGGATTTGGATTTGAACCCCTGATTCTTGTAGAGGGTTCATGGGAAACCACGCCTTAGCCAGGCTCCAAGCCACCCTTTTTGAGGGAGCTTGAGAAGGCTTTGGGGTCTTAGCCTCTGGCTCCGTGCTTTGGAGCGCCCAGAAGGCCAGGGTCCCTTTGAAGGGTTCCAGGGGCATAGGCCTTGACTTGGACATGGGCCAGATAAGCTGGCTGTGCCCAACCGACACAAGTCAGGGCTCAAAATCCCTGTTGGCCAGTTTAGCAGATGGTTCTACTACTTGATTTCATTGGGTTTCTAGTAAGGCCTAGGTGGCTGTGAGTTTTAACTGGGGACCCTCTGGTAGAAATCAATTAGGTGGGAGTGTATGTTCACCAACCATTTGGGAGGGAGTTCCTCATTGAATTTGATAGCCATGCGTGTGGTTTTTGTTCAGTCCAAAATGGTAATTTTGCGTTTGGTTTCCGTTTAAGGCCCTCGCTAAAAGGGTTCCCTCAACAAAGAGACACCCATCTTGCTGGTGCTCATTCGGGAATCACTCAGGGATTTGGGAATGAACCTGGGGATTCCCTGAAAGGAAGCCAACTGGAATTGTTGGGCTCCTTCCATTCCTCATTCCCTGCCTATCGAACCAGCGAGCCATGTAGAAAACGAGTGACCAACATAGGTGTCCTTTTTAGGTGAGCCTGGTTAAAAATAAATGGCACTGGTTTAGATGGGTTTTGTTCCATTTACCAGGGCCATCTATTTTTCCAAAAGGCCACCTAACACGACCTCACACAACCTCACCCCAAATGGTGGTTTTTGTGGGGAATAGCCCCCACAACCACCTTATTTCAGCTTGGTGAAGAATATGATAATTCACCCAGATGTAGAAAACGAGTGACCTTAAGCTAGGGGGGGGCTATCCTGGATAAGCCCAGGATAGCCCAAGGATAAGCCCTTAGTAAGGTCTTAATAAGGGCTTAATCAGGGATGGCCCCCCCGTCCCCATAGCCCCCTTGAAGGTCCATGAGTGGTTGGCGTCGCTTAGCGTTGCTCGGCTGAGGTCCTCTACCCCATCGAGGCAGAGGCCAAGCGCTTCGCCGTGAAGGTGCTGCGACTGCTAAAGCCAGAGCCCAGCAAGGCGCTGCAGGAGATCCTGAACTATCGCCTGCGCCTCCGAAGAATTTGGTTTTGGTTGTTGTGTGTTTTTTGATTTTGGTATTTTTTTTTTATTTTTTTGTGTGTGTTGTGTTGGTGTTGGTATTTATTTTGGTTTTTGTGTGTTTTCTTGTTTTTTTTTTAGTATTTGGTTTGGCTGTTGTGTGTTTTTTTGGTTGGTGTATTTGTTTTGCTTTTTGTGGTTGTTTTTGTTTGTTTTGGTGCTTTTTGTGCTTTTGTTTGGTTTTGGTAGTTGTTTGGGTTTTGTGTTTTTTTGGTTTTTGCATATTGTGTTTTTCTTTGGTTAGGTATTGGTTTTTGTTGTTGTGTGTTTTGGTTGTTGTATTCGTTGTTGTTTTTTGTGTGTTTTGTTGGTTTTGGTAGTTGTTTTGTTTGTTGTGTGCGTTGTTTTTTTTGTATTTGTTTTGTTTTTGTGTGTGTTTGTTTGGTTTGTGTATGTGTTGTGTTTTTGTGTTTGTTTTCGGTTGTTGTATTTGTTTTGGTTTTTGTGTGTGTGTGTGTTTTTAGTTTTGGTATTTGTTTTGGTTGTTGTATTTGTCTTGGTTTTGTGTGTGTGTGTGTGTGTTTGGGTTTGGTATTTGTTGTGGTTTTTGTGTGTGTTTTTTGGTTTTGGTATTGTTTTGGGTTTTGTGTGTGTGTGTGTTTTTTTTGTTGTTGTATTTGTTTTGGCTTGTGTGTGTGGTTTGTTGTTTTTGGTATTTGTTTTGTTTTTGTTTGTGTGTGTGTGTGTGTTTGTTTTGTTGTTGTATTTGCCTTGGTTTTTGCGTGTGTTTTTTTGGTGTTGGTATTTGTTTTGATTTTTGTGTGTGATTTGTTTGGTTGTTGTATTTGCTTTGGTTTTGTGTGTGTGTGTTTTTGATTGTTGTATTTGTTTTGGTTTTTCGGTGTGTGATTGTGTTTTGTTGTTGTTGTTTTTTTGTATTTGTTTTGGTTGTTGTATGTTTTTTTTTGTTGTTGTATCTGTTTTGGTTTTTGTGCGTGTGTTTTTAGTTTGATTTTTGTTTTGGTTGTTGTAATTGTTTTGGTGTTGTGTGTTTGTTTTGTTTTGGTTTTTGTTTTGGTGGTTGTGGTTTTCGTGTTTCTTGAATCATTATTATTACGAAAAACAACAACATTTACGCGGGAAAGGGGCAGGGTTCATCCAACACGCTGCTTTAGGATTCGAGTCCTCTCAAGTAGCTGATAAGATGATTGGGTCATCTCTGAACTGGCCCTAGATAGCCAAGTTGCCGCTTCTTTGGGGAAAGCCGCAGTTCAGACTCTTGCTGGCGTTAGGAAGTGAGTGAAAGATGACGAACCCACAAGGCTAGAAGATCGGGTTCATTTCCAGTGGTTATCTTAATCAGCAGAAGCTGTGGTTCTACCCTTGTGCTAAGATATTTGGAGAACCACTGATGGGTGTTACGCATTTTTCTGCGGGGGCAATAACCCATTTGGTTGTGCAAATCAAGAGCAAACCAATTACATTCCACACTTTGAGCAATGGCGGGACGGATGGTGCAAAGCAGGACTCAAAAATCCACACACATACTGAGGCACTTCTTTTTAGTCGGGTTCTCTATTTTGACCTGGGCTTTTAGATGCGCATCCAGACCCCTTTGGCCACTTTAGCCAGTCAGTTTCTTTGTGAAGCTTGGGTCAGTTTGGGCCCTGATCCTCAACAATATCAGCCTGTGCCACCGGCTCTCTCTTTAAAGGTTGCTTTGAAAGTTCGTCACCTCTCTCTCCACAGATGTGTCTTTTAGGGGACCCCGCAACATGGTGGCTTTCCTTTTGGTGTTCCCGTAAAACCACGAAAGTGGGCACCCTCACAAAAGTCACACACATTTTATGAATGTGTGGAAGGGGGGCATACACCTAGAAAGGCACCCTTCCAATCACACACACACACAAGTAGCACCCGGGTAATGATCAACCAACCAACGGTTCTACTTGGATCCGGGGTTCCCAGTCAGGGTCAAAATCTGGCCGTGAGATTGAGCTCAGGTCCATCAGGGCCATGTCCAAGGAGGAGACGTGTTTTGTCTTTGTTTTCTTTGTTTTTTTCCGGTCGCCTCGATGGATATTCAGAGTCATCCCGGACCAATGAGAGAATGAAAGAATGCACAGATGCTGAACATTGTGGACCCTGGAAAGAGGTTTTCTTGATGTTCTCTTGTCGGACAAAACACATCCTTGCCTCTGTACCCCCCAGAATGGTTCGATCCAATTCTCTCGATCAGAATCTCTTCTATGAAGGTTCTGGCTATCTTTCCTGGCTGGGGGAGGGTTTCCTTCGGTTTACCTCCTTGGTATGTGTTCAATCATCGACCAGGACCCATGTGGTTTAAAGCTTACCCAGGTGAATATATATATATATATATAAACCCATGCAACAAGTATGCCGCCCTGATGCTACGGTTTCTGCATTGGGTCTAAGGAGGCCATTGGAGCGCTGAGCTTTGGGTATCACATGTGAAGACCCCAAAAACCCATTCTCATTATTTAGCCCCTTATATTTCATAGATTCATTGACAGACTCTCACTTGCAGCCGAACGAACAGAGCAGCGATCACGCTTTGGGCAGCCTTTCAGCTCAAGTGAAGATTGAGCTTCTCGTTCCAAATGTGGGGAACGCCCGGGCCCTTTGTGTCCCTTCCCTTTCGAACCCAAGCGGGTGGCTCACAGCCCGGAGCCAAAGGTCCTTAGATGTGACATGATGTGACCACGTTTTGTCATGATTATAGGGGTAAACGATTGGCAATGCTTTTGCCTCCAATGTTGCGGAGTAAGAGCTGCTCCCCCAAGCCATGCAGTTGCCAGCTTCCAACAATCATGGAAGTGGACATGATGCCGCCGATGCTTGGGAATGAGAGTAGTTGACCCAACAAGAGGGTTCCAGCTGGATTTACCCACCAGACATGACCCCACCAGACAGTGACATTCGATTGAGCTAGTGATTGATTGAATGGCTGTAGTCAGGCCTGTATGAATCTGTATCACTATCTTGGAAGCAATCGCCTCGCGTTTCGGGCTGCTGTTAAGCTGGGATCATGTTGAGGCGGATGTGAGCATCGGTCAATATGTATCATCATCTACACTTATGTAATGACTGTTGAAACATGGGATTTCTTACATAAATCCAATGGGGGGCGCAATGATTTACGGTCCGTTTGCTGATCATGTTGATTCCCTTTCAAGGAAGTGTTTTGTGTGTGTTGTGTGTGTTGTGTTTGTGTGTGTGTTTTCTTCAGGAGCGTGCCAAGTGGAGCTCGGTGCTGTGCACTCGCGAGCTGGGGCCCTCGGGGGAGATTCTGAGCGTGGAGATGCTGCGCTGGGCCTGGCGCAGCCTCAAGGAACGGCTTGGGGTCCTTTGGCGCTTGCGGTTGTTGTCCGTACACGCCAGACGAACAGCCGGAAGCTCCCCCCCACTTGGCCTCATGGAACTAAGTCTTCCAAAGGGGTCCTGGGAGCTTCCAGTTCAGCCTGGGGGAGGGCATGGTTATGAATGGCTATTATAATCATCATCCTTAGTAGGAGTAGTAGTAGAAGCAAGAAGTAGTATCACTGGTAGTAGAAGTAACGGCAGTAGTAGTAGCAGTAGCAGTAGCAGTAGCAGTAGTAGTAGGAGGCGCGCCCCTGAGACACCACCCCTTGAACCCGCTGCCTCCGCGATTCACTGGCCCTGCCAATGTTTCACAGGGTTCCTTGTCCAAGAAGCAAAGAGTGCCTCAGATAATGTTTCGTGTTTTTGCGTGGTGGCGTGTGCTCCAAGAAACATTCTTTGAAAGTACCAAAGACCTGGCGAAACCATCCAAAGTCATGCGTCAACACAAGCAACCCATGTTGGTGTGGTTTCCCTATTGTTGTAAGGGTTTGTTTCACATAGGTCCTATCAGGCTTTCTTGAGGCCAAGGTAAAGGCAATAGCAGATTCTCCTGAGGCCAAGGTACCCTCTAATTCGTGTTTTGGATTGGTGGTGTGTAGCTTGGGGGGTAGCTTCCCATCTATCCTCAACAAGGACCATAATTTCACTCTTTAGTCATTTCATTTTGGATTAGTGGTTTGGGGATAGCCCCTTTTGAAACTGAATGGGAAGGTAACCCCCGCCCACCTCCGCCAATCCAAGCCACCATTATGAAGGTGCCCCAGTTTACTTGGATGCTCCGCCAAGTTAGTACGTGGTCAGCCACGTTCGCCACTTGGGTTGTAAAGAAACAGGTGAACCCAACTTAGGGACTTAGGGGGACTTCCAAGTGAGTATTCGTTGCCGTTTCAACTTGACTACTTACCAACAAACACCCAAGTAGAAACAAACACCCAAGTACGGGGAGTGCTTTGAATCCGACGCGTCGATTTGGCTGTGGATCAAAACCAAGGATACCATCTTAGAGTAGGTGCGCCACTCATTTTAGTCTATGTTAGTGGGGATTGGGATGTTCACTGGGGGTAACCGGGCTTTTGACCCATGGCCATTCTCGCGAGGACCTGCCACCGATGGACGCCGATGACTTGCCGCGGGCGGATCTGGTGCTGGCGCTTTCGCCTCCTTGCGGGGAGGAGCTGATCCCCTTCGCGAGTCTGCTGGAGAGTCGTGGGCTTAGGTCTATGTCATCCCCGCCAGAAAAAAGGGGTTCCTTGAAAATCAGCTGCCAAAGAACAGAGGGCGCGTTTTTCCATGGTCAGGGGTCAGGGAATCATACAGGTCTGGGTGAGTCATACAGGTCTGCCTATGTCCTATGTTACCTCTTTGTTGAGCTCACCAACTCGGGAGCAAAACGGGCTCACTGTGAGTCAACCTGGGGTCTCCTGATTTCAGGTTTTGGAACTACCCCCCAAAAAATGCAGACTGAATGTTGAAACCCACCAGTAAACTGCAACTTTAGGGGGATCTCCAGTAACCCCGAGAGAAGAAGGAGCAACGGAGCATGTCGTGAGGGTTTTGGATGGGTGCCTAAGTCTGCCCAGCCACTTAGGTTTCTGTTGAGTTTAAATGGTTCGCAACCCTACAAGGGTGGATGATCGTTGGACGGGGGTCAAAGGGGACCGCGTGTTTGTTTTGACCGACCTGAAAAGGGAGACCAACTCGAAAAACACACAAGTGGCAAAGGAGGGTCGAACTGGGTGTTGATCACTATCCCTCGCCCCCAAACAACTATGGGTAGCTTTTCCCATGTGAGTGGGAAATATCAAGTCATATCAAATCTGTTTTAGTGGTTTTCCAACCAAGGGCATTACGTAAAGGAGCTTTTGGTCAACCTTCATTCCAATCCACAACGACAAAAAACATAAAAAAGGTTGGAGGAAGTGGTGGTGCTTCCAGGATCCTGTTTCTTGTTTGAAGGTGTTTCCATTTTTGGACACCTCCGCCCCCCATTTTTAGCAACCTATGGATGTCCTGTGTTGGTTATTTGTTGTGTTTGTTTGTATATTTCCGGGCGACTCAGCAAGGCTCTGCCAAGGGCCTGGAGCCTATTTGCTTGGCGGTGGACACGGTCATCGACTTCGGGCGGCTGCACTTTTTGCGGCAACGCATGTGCCATGACAGCCGGGGGGAAGTGAGAAACTGGTTGGTTGCTTCCCTAAGCAGCCAAATTGCACAAACCATATGGGTATGGGTCAAAATAGACCCACCAGGATATGGACCGCAGGTTTCAGTCTTCCATTTATCAGGTTTTTGAGCCACAGTCATTTCACCCACATCTTTCGCCTACCACTTCGAGCGTGATTCTGATGGTGCCAATCTCTCTCCGAGTTCCTGGACTGATTTTGTGAAGACCGTGTGGCAAAAGCATTGTTAGACAACCCTTGGTGATTTGCATAGATGGTCTGTGGATTTGAACCTCCAAAATCTTGTAGAGGATAGAACTGTTTGACATATCGCCATTTTCGCACGCCCCGCGCTCCTACTATGTGCATCTTGCTTCTGTTGCCAACCTGTTTGCCCTTTCAGTTCTGACCTTCTGCAGGTTTTGCCTGTTCCCTGTCATTTTTCAAAGGTGGCTTGGGGATTGATCAGGTAACCCTTCGGTTTGGATTGGGGGGTTGAACCTCTATTCCTTCTGACGGAAAAGCACCCTGCGATTTTGACTTAGCTCAGACCATCTCCACCTTTTGAATCTCACATATTGGTTGCCATATTACGATCAGTTCCACTTGACGTTGAGAGAGAACACCTTCTTGCTAGATTCAACCAACCAAATGTGCCCTTTGGAACTTTCGGATTAAAGCAACTCCCGATCCACTGTTTCAACCCATCAACTGATTGAACCCATGAACTGTTTGAACCCATCAACTGTTTGCACCCATCAATTGTTTGAACCCATCAACTGTTTGAACCCATCAACTGTTTGAACCCATCAACTGTTTGAACCAATCAACTGTTTGAACCCGTCAACTGTTTGAACCCATGAACAGTTTGAACCCGTCAACTGATTGAACCCATGAACTGTTTGAACCCACCAACTGTTTGAACCCTTCGAGTGTTTGAACCCATCGAGTGATTGAACCCATGAGAAGTTTGAGGAATATGCGCCCGTCAACCAATTTTACAGTATTCCCGTGAACCGTTTTGTACCCCCTTTATATACCTTTATCAAAGGGGGTGGTCGGGGGGGCTACCCCCAATGATAAAGGTATATAGTAAGGGGGTACAAAACGGTCCACGGGAAAAAAAGTAAAAACAAGACACAGTCCACGGGAATTCTAAAAGCAGTCCACGGGAACTCCAATTTCCATGTGTCCGATTGTAGGATAACAGTGATGGATATTTCTCCCACCGGGACCTCTGTTTCAAAAACGGTTTGCGGGGTCAAGGGGAAATCCTGTCACAAGGAGACCCCCTCTAAGAGGAAAATCATTCATAATTAGACTAAGAGGAAAAGCCAGACCCCTCTGGGAAGAAAAGCCTTCATAAGGAGACCCCTGAAACAGGGAAAGCATCCAGGCGGAGACGACCCCTCTAAGAGGCAAAAGCCTTTGAAAAGACATGAGGAGATGGATCTAAGAGGAAAAAGCCTTTGAAAAGACATGAGGAGATGGATCTAAGAGGAAAAAGGTTTTGAAAAGACATGAGGAGATGGATCTAAGAGGAAAAAGCTTTTGAAACGACATGAGGAGATGGATCCAAGAGGAAAAAGCCTTTGAAAAGACATTAGGAGATGGATCTAAGAGGAAAAAGCCTTTGAAAAGACATGAGGAGATGGATCTAAGAGGAAAAAGCCTTTGAAAAGACATGAGGAGATGGATCTAAGAGGAAAAAGCCTTTGAAAAGACATGAGGAGATGGATCTAAGAGGAAAAAGCCTTTGAAAAGACATGAGGAGATGGATCTAAGAGGAAAAAGCCTTTGAAAAGACATTAGGAGATGGATCTAAGAGGAAAAAGCCTTTGAAAAGACATGAGGAGATGGATCTAAGAGGAAAAAGCCTTTGAAAAGACATGAGGAGATGGATCTAAGAGGAAAAAGCCTTTGAAAAGACATGAGGAGATGGATCTAAGAGGAAAAAGCCTTTGAAAAGACATGAGGAGATGGATCTAAGCCTTTGAAAAGACATGAGGAGATGGATCTAAGAGGAAAAAGCCTTTGAAAAGACATGAGGAGATGGATCTAAGAGGAAAAAGCCTTTGAAAAGACATGAGGAGATGGATCTAAGCCTTTGAAAAGACATGAGGAGATGGATCTAAGAGGAAAAAGCCTTTTAACAGACATGAGGAGATGGATCTAAGAGGAAAAAGCCTTTGAACAGACATGAGGAGATGGATCTAAGAGGAAAAAGCCTTTGAAAAGACATGAGGAGATGGATCTAAGAGGAAAAAGCCTTTGAAAAGACATGAGGAGATGGATCTAAGAGGAAAAAGCCTTTGAAAAGACATGAGGAGATGGATCTAAGAGGAAAAAGCCTTTGAAAAGACATGAGGAGATGGATCTAAGAGGAAAAAGCCTTTGAAAAGACATGAGGAGATGGATCTAAGAGGAAAAAGCCTTTGAAAAGACATGAGGAGATGGATCTAAGAGGAAAAAGCCTTTGAAAAGACATGAGGAGATGGATCTAAGAGGAAAAAGCTTTGAAAAGACATGAGGAGATGGATCTAAGAGGAAAAAGCCTTTGAAAAGACATGAGGAGATGGATCTAAGAGGAAAAAGCGTTTGAAAAGACATGAGGAGATGGACCTAAGAGGAAAAAGCCTTTGAAAAGACATGAGGAGATGGATCTAAGAGGAAAAAGCCTTTGAAAAGACATGAGGAGATGGATCTAAGAGGAAAAAGCTTTGAAAAGACATGAGGAGATGGATCTAAGAGGAAAAAGCCTTTGAAAAGACATGAGGAGATGGATCTAAGAGGAAAAAGCTTTGAAAAGACATGAGGAGATGGATCTAAGAGGAAAAAGCCTTTGAAAAGACATGAGGAGATGGATCTAAGAGGAAAAAGCCTTTGAAAAGACATGAGGAGATGGATCTAAGAGGAAAAAGCCTTTGAAAAGACATGAGGAGATGGATCTAAGAGGAAAAAGCCTTTGAAAAGACATGAGGAGATGGATCTAAGAGAAAAAAGCCTTTGAAAAGACATGAGGAGATGGATCTAAGAGGAAAAAGCCTTTGAAAAGACATGAGGAGATGGATCTAAGAGGAAAAAGCCTTTGAAAAGACATGAGGAGATGGATCTAAGAGGAAAAAGCCTTTGAAAAGACATGAGGAGATGGATCTAAGAGGAAAAAGCCTTTGACAAGACATGAGGAGATGGATCGAAGAGGAAAAAGCCTTTGAAAAGACATGAGGGAGATGGATCAAAGAGATAAAAGCCTTTGAAAAGACATGAGGAGATGGATCTAAGCCTTTGAAAAGAAATGAGGATGATGGATCAAAGAGGAAAAAGCCTTGAAACAGACAATAGGAGATGGATCTTAAGAGGAAAAAGACCTTTGAAAAGACATAGAGGAATGGATCTAAGCTGAAAAAAGCCTTTGAAAAGACATGAGGAGATGGAGTCTAGACAAGCTTGGCGTTCCATTATGAGTTGCTAAATGGGGTCTAAGAGGAAAAAGCCTTTGAAAAGACATGAGGAATGGATCCTAAGATGAAAAAGCCTGTGAAAAGAAGACATGGAGGAATGGATACTAAGAGGAAAAAGCCTTTTAACAGAACTTGAGGATGATGGACTAAGAGATAAAGCCCTTTGAAGAAGACAGGAGAGATAGGTTCCTAAGAGGAAAAAGCCATTGAAAAGACATGAAGAGATGGGATCTAAGAGGAAAAAGCCTTTGATAAGACATGAGGAGATGGAGTCTAATAGGAAAAAGCCTTTTGAAAAGTACATGAGGAGATGGATCTAAGATGAAAAAGCCTTTGAACAGACATGAGGAGATGTATCTAGAGGAAAAAAGCCTTTGATAAAGTACATGAGGGCGAAGGGTCTAGATGAAAAAGCCTTTGAAAAGACATGAGAAGATGGATCTAATAGGAAAAAGCCTTTGAAAAGACATGAACCTTTGAAAAGACATGAGGAGATGGATCTAAGAGGAAAAAGCCTTTGAAAAGACATGAGGAGATGGATCTAAGAGGAAAAAGCCTTTGAAAAGACATGAGGAGATGGATCTAAGAGGAAAAAGCCTTTTAACAGACATGAGGAGATGGATCTAAGAGGAAAAAGCCTTTGAAAAGACATGAGGAGATGGATCTAAGAGGAAAAAGCCTTTGAAAAGACATGAGGAGACATGAGGAGATGAAGATCTAAGAGGAAAAAGACCTTTGAAAAGACATGAGGAATGGATCTAAGAGGAAAAAGCCTTTGAAAGACATGAGGAGATGGATCTAAGAGGAAAAAGCCTTTGAAAAGACATGAGGAGATGGATCTAAGAGGAAAAAGCCTTTGAAAAGACATGGGGAGATGGATCTAAGAGGAAAAAGCCTTTGAAAAGACATGAACCTTTGAAAAGACATGAGGAGATGGATCTAAGAGGAAAAAGCCTTTGAAAAGACATGAGGAGATGGATCTAAGAGATCTAAGAGGAAAAAGCCTTTGAAAAGACATGAGGAGATGGATCTAAGAGGAAAAAGCCTTTGAAAAGACATGAGGAGATGGATCTAAGAGGAAAAAGCCTTTGAAAAGACATGAGGAGATGGATCTAAGAGGAAATAAAAGCCTTTATAGCCCTCTGGAAACGGTTCACCGGCTCCAACAAGGGCCCCGCTCTGTTCGAACGGGGCAACCACGCAGCCCAGATCATGCTACGAAAAGTCTCCACCCGACCCACACGACCGCGTGAACTCTTTTTCGACTGCATCCTCTCCCTGCATCTCTCCACCTTTGTCAACTCGACATCTTTGAGATAAGCATATCACTACTGGCAGGATCAACGAAGGTTGTGCAAACGAGGTAGCTTCCTAGCTTCAGCCAATCGTGATGCAGGGCCTACTGACTCAATTGTACTTCCAGTCTCTTTCTTCACCACCACTTCTTCTCCTCTCCTTGCAGATCGGTTCACGGAGTCATCTGTGAGTATGGCGCGCCCAGATGGAGACTTTCGGTTCACGGGAGACAAAGTGGCTCACCAGAGCCAACGCCATTGTACTCCAGCGCGTTGACAGATAGTTCTTCAGGAGGTCTCCTTGGGGCTGATGATGGGCTGTTCTTCCGTATTGGCATTAGCTCTTTTGGATGGGGAAGGCTGCGATGTTTCAATGCCTTGGAGACCTTGCTCCAAAAAACGGTCACTGGAAACTTTTGGGGAGAAAACGGTTTACGGAATCTTTTGGGGCAGCGGATGGACATATTTGTTCGGGAAGCCTTCTACAAGCTCAAGCGTTCCTTGACACTTGTCTCTCTTTCCTTCATCATGGCTCCCAAGCGCGGTAATCGAGGCCTTGGCGCCCCAGCGTAATCAAGTAATGACATATTTTGATACTAGGTATGGGCTGAGGGGGAAAATAGTTCACCAGGGTTCCCGCTTGCCAGGCCAACTGTTGTATATCCGTGAACTGTTTACAACCCCAAACGGCAGGGCCAAGGATGCGGGGGTCGCGCCGGAAGAAATTGCCAAGCTAGAGCTTCACTTGGCGGAGCTCCGGCGGTCATACCTCGCAGGGCTCCTCCTGTTGGGGTACTGCGGAGGTCCAAGAGTCTCCGTACCCTCACAGTGAACTGTGATATCTACCGCTGATGAGAACGGCAGGGTCAGATCTTGATCGATCCGACTCAAGACAAAACCACCTACCTCCGCCCGACCATTGATCAGGAGAGATCACCCCCAAAGCGCAGAGCGTCTACGAGACGTCTCTGTGACAGCCACTACCCAGTGCTCAGGGTTTCCGTGAACCGTTTCCAATCGGTAAACTGTTTCCTCATCGCTTCAGATGGGTGAGCCGTTTCGCTTGTTGCCCAACAAGGAAGAGTTTGGGATCGGCCGCAGCACATGACCGTGTTTCAAGACGGGAAGCACGGCCCCGGGGCCTCCAGGTGCCCCCGTTGTTTTCTGGCTATTGGCCTCAGAGTCGACATCACTCATTTGTCCTGCCTTCCTCGGGCACCAAAGAGCGTATGGCACGGGGCCTGCTCGAGCAGCAATTCACACCCGACCTGCGCGCCCAGTACGGCGCCGAGAAAAGTGCGGTGCTTTAGCATTTACACCACTCAGAGAAAACCTCTGATCTGGAGTACCGCAGAGGCATGCGCAACACAGGCAGCAAGCTCCAGGCAAAGATCCTGGAGCGGGAGGAGTGAGCAGCAGCATGATCGGATCAAAAACAGTTCACGGAGTTTATGGGGTACCAAAAAGTTCACGGGGTATCGACAGTTCACGGGATGCCAAGAGTGCACGGGGTTTAGGGCTCA
This sequence comes from Effrenium voratum, assembly GCA_963377175.1. NCBI lineage: Eukaryota > Dinophyceae > Suessiales > Symbiodiniaceae > Effrenium > Effrenium voratum. The sequence goes on along the minus strand of CAUJNA010003287.1, from coordinate 111,886 downwards.
CCAGTTCATGTCATGCCATGTCGTCGCGCCAGCCAGACTGCCTAGGTCAACTGATCATGGGTGCCTAGGCTTTCTTTTTGCCTTTCAACGGCAGTCCGCCTTCTCGCGGCGAAGCATGTGAGTGGCTACCATGGTTCCCTTTCGAGTGAACGTGAACCGTTTGTGAGAAGGGTTTTGAACAAGGGCCGGGGTTACAGCCTGGCAAAGCAGTCCTGGTCTGCCACCAAAGCAACAAGTGGATGGACAAGCGTATCTGACCTCAGAAAAAGAGCTGTCATAAGGAGACCCCCTCTAAGAGGAAAAGACCTCTTCTGGCAAGGTCTGCCTCGAAGGCAACTGTTTGCCTTTCTTCCGTGAACCGAAGAGACACAGGGGTTGTACTAAATCCATGCGTGACTCCGTGAACTGTTTTTGGCCGCAGACCACGCCCATTTCAACCGTTGACCCGCGAACCGTATTGAGTCAACCCAAGAACCGTTTCGTGGGACAAATTCTGACCACATGCGCGCATTGACGGGGCAAAACGGTTCACAGGTATTTGTTTTATGTTCACGGGGCCCGAAAACCGGGAGTCTTCCGCGTACCCATCGGCTGGTTGAACCCATCAACTGTCTGAACCCATCAACAGTTTGATCAACTGGTTGAACCCATCAACAGTTTGACCAACTGGTTGAACCCATCAACTGTTCGAACCCGTCAACTGTTTGAACCCATCAAGTGTCTGAACCCATCAACTGTTTGAACCCGTCAACTGTTTGAACCCATCAACTCTTTGAACCCACCAACTGTTTGAACCCACCAGCTGTTTCAACCATCAGCTGTTAGAACACATCGACTGTCCGAGTCCATCAACTGTTTGAGCCTGTCAACATCAACTGTGTGCACCATCAACTATTTGAACCCACCAACTGTTTGAACCCACCAACTGTTTGAACCCATCAACTGTTTGAACCCATCAACTGTTTGAACCCATCAACTGTTTGAACCCATCAACTGTTTGAACCCATCAACAGTTTGAACCCATCAACTGTTTGAACACATCAACTTTTTGAACGCATCAACTGATTGAACCCATCAACTTCTTGAACCCATCAACTTTTTGAACCCGTTAACTTTTTGAACATTAACTGTTTCAACCCATGAACTGGTATGAACCCATCAACTGTTTGAACCCAGCAACTGGTTGAACCCATCAACTGATTGAACCCGTCAACTTTTTGAACCCATCAACTGATTGAACCCATCAAGTGTTTGAACCCATCAACTAATTGAGCCCAACAACTGTTTGAACCGATCGACTGTCCGAACCCATCAACTGATTGAACCTATCCCGTCAACTGTTCGAACCCACCAACTCTTTAAACCCACCAACTGTTTGAACCCATCAACTGTTTGAGTTTGAACCCATATCGACTGTTTGAACCCGTCAACTGTTTGAACCCATCAACTGTTTGAACCCAATAACTGTTTCAACCCATGAACTGATATGAACCCATCAAGTGTTTGAACCCAGCAACTTTTTGAACCCATCAACTCTTTGAACCTACCAACTGTTTGAACCCACCCGCTGTTTGAACCCATCAACTGTTTGAACTCATCCACTGATTGAGCCCAACAACTGTTTGAACCGATTGACTGTTTGAACCCATCAACTGTTTGAACGCGTCAACTGTTGGGACCCATCAACTGTTTGAACCGTGTTTTGGTTAACATTTGTATTGTTTTTGCCTTGTTGGGCTTCACCCTCGTTCAAAGGGCGGATCCTGAGGTGGGACGCCTCACCGGAGGTCACCCTGGACTTGGCGCGACGCCTGCTGGACTGGATGGTCGGTGAGTTCACTTTGGAATCCACTCCCTGAGTTGTTTTTTTTTCTTTTTCTTTTTTTTGTCTAGGTCCCCCAGCTAGGTGCCTTTTACCCTTCTCTGGGGGAAGATTCCCCTACTAAAATAGACACAGAAAATACGGTACCCTTATTCTAACCTCTGTACTGGAGGACCTACTTGTGTTTTTTTGGCGGGGGGTAGTGGGTTTTTGGGTTTTGCGGTTTGAAAAAATCAAGTTTGCAAATTTTTTTTGGACAGCCACTGTGCGTAAATGTGCTGCCTGGGAATGGGCTTTGCCGGTCTTGGCGCCTTGTCACTTTGGGATCAGTTCAGCGGTCGGAGATTGCTCGTGACAGGGCTGACTCGACCAAACGAAGCCTCTCAAAATGTTGGTCTTCATCATCATGGTTGCACTTTTCTTGAAAAACTCGGGTGAAATGCATGATCAGGATGAGATTCTTGCCGGGCTTCACCTGAAATCAAACCCACCCCATCCCCACCGACCCGGGGCTTCGGGTTTTATTTGGGCACCGGGTCCGAAATGAAGTCCATCCCCCCGCACCCGCAGAGGAGCACAAGCACTGGCTGCTGAAAGCCTTGGGCACTCGCTTCGCCGGCCAGCTCTTGGACACTCGGAGCAAGAAAAACACAAATTCTAGGGGTCAATTCCCCATTCTTTTCAACCATCGTTCTTTTCAAAAACCAGCTGTTTCCCCGGGGTTCTGATGGTTTTCTGGAAAGAAGGATCCCTGGAAAGAATGGGGAAGTGTCCCCCTAGAAAAATGGTCCACAGACGGGGGGCGTTTTTTTTGGAGGGTGCCCCATATTGGTGGGTTTAGAAGGGGAGTCGTATGAGAAGCCATCGTTTTGTTTTGGAGGGTGCCCCATTTTTTTTTTTGGGGGGGGGCGACTTCTTTGACGTCTTCGAAATTTGGTGAGTCCCGTTTTTGGGGCGCGCCTTATTTTCAGACACATCCATAGGTGGACATCATTTACATGGGGCATCTTGGCCTCCTCCTCCTTGTTCTTTTGCAGGGTTCCATATGGGTGTGCTTTTTAGGGAGCCCCCCCCCAGGTCGTCGTTTGTTTTCCTGCTCATCTCCTACCTGGCAGGGGGTCCCTAGAGAAAGTTGATCCAGCCGCCCACAGGTGCCTTCTGTTTGGAGGAAGGTACTGTGGACAAGATCCCTTTGGATCAGTAGTTATGAACCAATACTTGTTGCTAGGGCTTTTACATATAGGTGGTGCAGGGTTTCGTCCACATGACTCGCCATTCTGCTTCTGAAGTTCCGTCTCCGTTGTGTGTTTTCCTTAGGACGCGGATGCTCCGCGTTACCAGGCGGGAGGGTCTCGCCGGATGCCTTCCGTCAGAGACATTCCTGTCCATTTGGCCCAGGTTTTGGGAGGGTGCCCTTTTTCGAGGTTGGTACGGGAAGCAAAAGGAGAACAACCCATGTTGGGGGCTTCACTATGTGCTCTTTTGTTTGGAGACCCCAACAACAATGTGTTTTTTCTTTAGGTTGTTACAGGTTGTTCTTCAAATCCACGAAAAAGGGGCACCTTAAAAAAGCGACACCTCCACTAATCGCGTCAGGTCTGCTTCCGTGACCTCACGCAGCACGGAGGCGTTCCCTTCGCGCAGACCTTGGCGCAGGCTTTGCTGTGCCTCTCAGCGCCTCTAACGGAGGAAAGCCACGTGGAGGACGAAAAGTCCCGCTTCCTCCGGGATTTGCAAGTCCACTTGGCAGCTCTTTGCTCCTGGAGTTGGGTACCAGCTCAAAACCGGACACCCTTGGGATGCACAGGAAAAACATCCAATGGTCTGCCTGGAACCTTGGAAGTTTCCAACCACTCACTCCCCAAGCAAGACAAACCAATGTGGTCCCGAGGATTAAACTTGGGTGCATTTTGCTTGGATGTTAGGACGTTAACTTTTTGCCAACTAATGAGTTTTCCATTAAACCACTAAAAGTTAAACTTTTAGCAGGGGAGCAGAAAGCCACCGAGTAAAGACCAGCTCACAGAGGCTCCAAAGTGAAGCTTGTGCTTGAAGCGCTTTGCGCTTTGCCCGCTCCTATGTCCCCTTTACGGGGGAAAGAATGTTGTCCGGTACAACAAGATCCAACGTGTCCTCAAAATGTCCTTCCAAATGGTGCAAGGGAAACCTGTAAAGGCTACTTTGAGAATCCCTCAAAATGCCCTGCTACTTTGGACACTTTGGCAATGGGAACCACGAGAAACCACGAACAAAGCCGGAGGCAAACATCCTATTAGTTGCCCGCTACTCCAAATTATAAACCCTTTAACTTTTTGCTATAGCTGATATCATTCCAACTTCCGGAATTGGAACAGGGCATGCCCGCCTTGACCCAGTAGAGACCCTTGCAAAAAAGGAATGCGTTCTTGGGTTGAATCCACCTCTGGCGGGGAGCCCACCAAGCAAAAGGTGTTTTGTATCGTTGACCCCGGATTAATAAACCTAGCCCATCAATAGGGTGTGTTTGTGCGGGAACTGATTAATCCCGCTAGAAGGCCCCCCCTATTAATCAACCACAGGTCCTACTTGGATCTGGGTTCAACATTCGGGGTTGACATCATCCCCTGAAAAGCCCGGAAACAACTTCCCATTGATAAAATCCTAAGATAGTTTGCAGTACTCCCGAACAACTATCCTCAGGGGGTTACTGGCAACCAAGCTCAGAAACCGGCAAAAAGCATTTCAATCCGGTTGGATCTTTGAACTTCTACTGTACCTTGTTGGTTGGATCCATGGTCATCATCCCCTAGGAAACCGGGCAAAAGCACACAGCTTCCTCACTTTTTCTGAGAATCCAAGATGGTTTGTTGTACCCCAGAACAGTTTTTAGTGGTGAATGGCAGCCAACCTAACAAAAACCGGCAAGACTCTGTTCAATCCAGCCGGATCTATGGACATCCCCTGAAAAACCGGGAAAAAGGGGCATAACTTCCTCACCCCAGCACCAAGGAGCGTTTCAAACCGGAAGGAGCTCCCCCGTCGCCAGGACACAGAGTCGTCTTCGGCGGTCGCCTTCAGCTCGGGCGCCTGGCGCTCCGTGCAGATCCGCTGCCGTCGCGGAGGAGAAGGCGGCGGAGAGGTGCTGGTGGCAGTGGACGGGAAGGCCAGCGGATTTGTTTTTTGGTTTCGGCGGTGTACCCTAAAACCCTGAACATCGGAGGTGTCGTTGGTTTTTCCCGGTTTCGGCGATCATGTGAAACGATAAACATGCGAGTGATAAACATGTGGGCCATATCCTTAAACAAAAAAAGCAAAAACAAAACAATGCGGGGTTATTGGTAAAGTGTGGACAAGTTCAAGGGGTTTGTTTGCTTTTTGCGGTTTCTTGCCGGTTTCGGCGGTAGGCAGGGCTCCACTTTTTGATTCGGGCCAAAGTGGCATCTTCAACACTGCCCTTTAGATGGTGAAAGGGAAGCAACCGCCGAAAGTAATTTTGAAAGGGGTTCACTTTTTGACTACAGGATGCACAAAAGCCCAGTAAGGTTTAGGTCTATCTTGGGTAGGAGGCAGCAGCGGAAAGGATGTTTGGGTTGGGACGGGCAATCGATGCTGCTCGATTCTTTGGCCGTTCCCTCAAAGATGATCCGCTCATTTGGGTCGGAAATTGCTAGGGGTCCTCGTTCGGAATTGGAGTTTAAATGGGTCACTTGACTTTCTGCATTTGGGCGTGATGGTGCGAAACAAACTGGTGGTTCTTTTTCGGTTTCCTTAAACCACCCATTTGGTTCACCCAGCTTTTCTTCGGTTTAATCCACCTCGGAGGTTCGGTTGGCTTGCCTTGACGAAGCCGCAAGGGTCCCTGGAAATGGGGCTTCTTCTTTTTTTTTTCTGCCCGAAGGCAAAACAGGTCGTTGGGATATCCAAGTCAGTGGATAGCCACTTGGGCCGTAGCCCACTTACCGCAGAAACGGTTGCAACTCGGTTCAACCCAATCCGGTCATAAACAGAACTGGGATAGCTGAGGTTTGTTTCCTTTACCGTGGCGACTCTTGTCGGAAGGTCAGAGGCAAGTCCAGAAGATCCGAAGGCGGGTTTTCAATAGGGATTATGTTTTGGACATTCCCCCTCAATCCAATTGGGGAAGGGTGATCCCGGAATTCCATTTATAAGTATTGTTCCTGTTCTTTTTAGGGGAATACAGGGAATAAAATAAGACTTGGGGGACCCCCACTCCCTTTCATCCCCTGGTAGAGAGGATGCTTCAACGCCAGGAACAGTGGCTGCCCAGCTATTGGGTGCGCGCCTCGACGCCCGGCGCGGTTCTCAGTGGCTTGTTTCTCTCGGTCGGAAAGAGGGCCAGCCTCCTACAAATACTCCAGGGAAGATGGCACAGTGGTATTCGCGTGGGTAAGGAGATTCAGCCCAAGTCTGGGAATGCCATCTACTTTCACCCAAGCGTCGCGTCCTTCATTCAAGGGATGATGCCAATCCCTGGCTGAAAAACGATACATTACGACGGGAAACCTGTTTCGTTTCCAACCCGGAAGGGCGGCTTCTTGGAGTAGCGGTTTTGCTCGGCAGCTCCTCAGAGTAATCAAAATCCGGACGAACACACTATTTAGTTGGGCCTTGAATCTTTAAGTGTTGATACGTGAAGTATTTAATTGCAACTTCTGAAGATTGCCTTTGAGTGTGGCCGTGGCCCCAAGGTTAAGGCAAAGACGAAGGTTGACCATTCACAACTCTCATCTACGTTTTAGGATATGCAACACATTTTCCTCTTTTCGCTTAGGGCGTTTTTCTGACGTGAGCCTTTGGCAATCGGGAAAGGATTTGGAGGCGGCTTTGGATTGAATCATCCTGGACACCCGGTGGCCTCCTTTTTTGCCGGCTGCGTTTGGAGGGATTGGCCTGTAACATCAACCAACGAGGTGGTTTCCGGTCGTTTAGGTGTTCGTTTTTGCATCCACTAGTCGGAGATGGTAGTTGCATTCTTCCATTTGACTTACATACGGCTTGAAATTCTAACACCTGTCATGACCGTTTCCCTTCCAGGGACATGAAACCTTCTATCTCAGCAGCAGGGAGCAGCATTGGACTCTTCATTCAAGGGCGAATAGACCGCAAGGGTTTGCACACGATGAATTTCACATTTTACGTTGGAGGACCTTCTTGTGGTCTGGTCACGGTTCTCTGATCGCAGCTGCAACCTCGGGTTTTGCTTTTCCCTGCGATTCAAACCACCATTAAAGCAATGGGGGGCGCATATAACCACCGTTGTTTTACCTAAGGGTTGTCATCATCCAAATTGGGTCAAGGTTTATTTAGGCCACGACTACTGGCAGCGGCTGCGCGAGTGGTGGCTGGTGGACCCCTTTGCCCTGCGGAAGTTGTTGGACCGGGCGCCGGACCACTGCTCCAAGTGTCTGGAGGCGAGAATTGCCGGGGGAGGCGTGGCGTTGGTTGGAAGAAAAGTCTAACTTGTTGGAGGGGCAAAAGCCAACAGAGCAAAAACAAAGAGAGAAAAACAACAAAGCAAAGTGAATCTTTTGAGGCGTCAAAGTGAGGTACTTCTCGAATTGTCGGGGTGACTCTTGAAACTACCATTTAATGGGGGGGACGGGGGAGGGGAACTGTTGAGGATGTCACTTTGGACATCGGAAACTCGACCAAGGTGCTGAAATCAGGGCATCTCCCTTTGAAAATCGACCCTAAGCATTGGACCCTTGGGGTTCTAGGGATAGCCCCGGTTCAATTAGCCAGGGTCATTTACACGCCGACCTTTTGTTTTGCAATTCCAGTGGTGAAGCGTGTATGTTGGGTTCTAAGTGAAAAGCCGTTACCGTTTGAAACAAGTCACTATATTTGCTTGCTCAAACAAACGAGACGCTCTCAGGGAACAGTCACGACATATGCTACGTCTTAGAAAGTGCATGGAAAGTCATGGATATCAACAAACCACACGTATACTTTGATGTCGTGGCCCATACAGGTGATCACCTGTTCTTGGGTTTCCGACTTGGGCAAGTGAGGAACCATCTTGAACCCCTAAAAACGGGAATTCGCCAACCACAATTGTGGGTTGCAAGAACCCACGCTGAAGTTGGAATTTGGAGGTGTCCCAAAACCAGGAAATCACCCACCATAAGTTGGTTGCAGCACCCTGGTCCAGGTACACATCACACAGCCCCCGACCCCCAACAGACCTCCCCCCCCCCGACTCACTCGCCTCCGGGGAGTTCTGCGAGGCCTCCCTGGCGCAGCCCTTGGCGGAGCGCTTGAGCGCGGCCTTGCGCTCGGGGGCTTTGGGCCTGGCAGCGGAGCCTCGGACATGCTGGGTACAGGGCTCCTCAAAAGAGACGTTTTGCCACCATTTTGAAACATGCTGCGCTTTTTGAACACCGAAATAAAGTTGGAAACCACCATTGACAAGTTGCGATGTTCAGGTGTACAGGTGTAAGGATCCCTATTCTATGAAAGTCCCCTAAAAGAGGCAGATCCACAGGACTCTCAGCAACGCCCTGGTATTTGGCTGGTGCAAATTTCCTGGAGAGCGGGGGGAAACAAACACCATCGGTACACTCCCTCAGACTAACAGCCGGAAGCTCCCCCAATTGGCCTTTGTGAATGGAACCAAGTCTTTCAAAGTCCTCAAAGCTTCCATGTTAGCCTGGGGGAGGGTAGGTTCTGCTGGCTGGTAAGGGTTGGTTGATCTTGATGGGGGTCTACCAGAATGGTAGGGGTCAGGTGCTACTTGGTACTGGTTGGTACTGGTTGGAGAAGTTGACCCCGCATCTAAGTTGATCAAAAGGGCCGTAAAACATGGGGTGACCATCAGGGAAGCCACGCAAGAAGATGATGCTTCACAGGAATGTTGATCGACCCCCCAAGTAGAACCCGCCGGCTGATTTTGAGAGAAGTGGGTGTTCTGTTTTTAAGTGGGGATTCGGACCGCTTTTGGAGGAAGCACCTCCCTACTACGACGGGTTTATCTTGATCTGGGGTCAACATTAGGTTCCACTGGCGGGTTAGAGGTACCATCCGCTGGCTCCAGAGGTACCACCCAGTGGCTCCTTTGGAAACACCCTGAGGGTAGCATGTCCTGCATCTAGAGAGAGAGAGAGAAAGAGATGTTCCCAATATTTCCCCTTGCTGTCTTGTGTCTCTTGCAGGAAATTCTACCCTTGCGGTGTTGAAGGAGCCAAAGAGAATCCACTGTTTTTTATTCTTTTTCTCCGGTTTCCCCATTTTGAGGCACACCCTCCAAGAAACCGGGAAGTGTCCACAGAAATAAACACATTTCTTTGCTGGGTGTTTGGAAATCCAATTTCCTGTAGTTCCCATGTGTTTCTATGGGTTCATGCGGCCTTGTTTTGATGGGCTGATGTTGTTGGGGGTAAATTGAGCTGGGGGCCCTTTAATATTTGAACATGCCCATCCAGCCACAATCCAAGCCAACCAGATGGCCGATATCCAGACACCCGGTGGGTTGCGAGCTCTTTATTCCAACTCTGTTTTTGAGGGGGTGGACCCGCTAAGAACAAACTGGAAAGAAAAGTGGACCCCCTTTCTCCCATTGCCGCTAGGACCTGGGGATATGGCATATGCTTTGAAGCTTAAAATCATGTTCAAGTGCGCGGCTCCAAAGCCCTAAGCCGCCAATCCGACCAGGTTTGGTCTTTGAAAAAAGGATCCACAATTGCCGAAAAGTCGATCTTCACCAGAAAGAAGGTGGTTAGACATTGCAGGGCAATCGTTCGGGGATCTCAATTAAGTGTCTTATCAGAAATGTGTTTTACTTGTACCTCAGACTTTGGCCGAGACTTCATGGTAAAACAATCCAAGCCACCAACTCATAGTTCCCCTGTTCCAAGTACCCGCTTTCCAGGGAAAAAGGTTGAAACAGCAGGCTTTCCATGGAAAACACCTTCCTTTTTAGTCCGCGGTTGACATAGCCGCAACACAAGCTGGAGTATTTGGAGTCTGGGTTCTAAATTGAGCTGGGGCGCCTGGAAAAGCAGAAAAGGTCCCTTCAGTAATAAATGGTTCGACCCATTTAGTAATAGCATGCTGCGCCATAATTTGCAGGTTATATAGGTTCAACTTCTACTCGCAGGGTGCAATCAATCAAGGGGAAGTTGGGAGAAGGCATGTGGTGAACTGGGGTCTCCTTCTGACATACTTTATCATATCTGTATACCTACACATAGGGTAGACTAAATTCGATCCAGGATCCGAGTTATCATTTTCCGCGAATCCTAGTTGTGGGATATGAATACATACATTTGATCATGCAAGATCAGGATTTGGACGAACAGGATTGCGGGTTTCCCTTTTGATGTTCCTTTTCGAGCCAAGCTGAAACGGTACCCTTGAAAAGCGGAGTAAGCCGGAACAGGTAGTACCCTCTAAAACCAGCAAAAACACAACTGGACCCTCAAACCCATCCAAAGTTGGATATTGCCCCAACATGTTGGTGTTTCCCATTTGTATGGGTAGTTTGAGGGTCCATGTACCAACAAAAACAGCAAAGCACAACAAAAACAGACATGGGCGTGGCTCATATCTTTTTTGCCCCAGGGTACAGGTTTGAGTCTTTGCTTCCATTACCAAGGTGAGCCACAATCAAAACCCGGGTAGATGAAGGTTAGTGCGGGACACTCCCAACCATAAATAGCTGCGGCCGCCTGCTTGATTCTTTACATGGCTTTGATTAACCAGTTTAATACCGGCATTTGATTATGACTATGACTCAGGTGCCATTTTGGTAGTTTGAGGGTCCATGTACCAACAAAAACAGCAAATCACAACCAAAAGAACAGACATGGGCGTGGCTCAAAGTTATATACTGCCAGGGTTACGCAGGGTTTAGTCTGTGCTTCCCTCCCCAAGGTGCCATTTTGGCACATCTTTTTGAGCCCACAGCCTACCCATTCTTGCTGCCGCCCAGGAGCTCGCAGCCAGCCTCCTGCGCCTGGCGCGCTACGGGGCATCGAGCGCGAATTCGGATGCCACGTCCAGTTCCGCGAGCGCCGCGCGGGCTGGGACACTGATGAAGGAGAGCGACTGGGGGAGGGGGGGTTACGCACGGGGGGGAGGGTGATGTGGGGGGGGGGGGGGGTGACGTGGCTTCATCGTGACTTGTCTCTTTGGCTTTTTGCCTTGTTGGGTTTCCATCACTTTGTCTTTGCAGAGGGAGGAAACCGAAGACACCCTGACACTAGGAATGCTTTGAAAGGAACCTGCGCCCTGAGTAAGTTCTGATGTTCTGCGCCCCTCAAAAAGTCTCGGAACGTGATGTTTGATTTTTTTTTGTGAAAGTCTGGGCATTTGAGCACACTTCTCGCTCAGACCTTCGCTTTTCATCATTGACCCCCTTTGACCTGTCCTAGCAACAGATAAAACACTTCTTTAGACGGGGGTCAGTTCAACAAGAAGGCCAAGGAACTTTATGTCATCTTCATTTGTGGGATGCCAAAGTGTTTTTTCCATTTGAACCTTCACAGACCTCTTTTGTAGGACTGCTTTCCTGTTGGCCACGCCCAAGCGCAAGGGTGCTACATGCAAAAGGTGCTACTCCAACCGGCATGATGACCATGCTCATGTCCACTTTCTCTCACACATCGAGGGCACCCTTGGATGGACAATCAACATGTATGTCTCTTTTCGAGGGCACCCTTTTGGGGTTAGACAATCAATACATATATGTATATATATATATACATAGTCATGAGTTTCCCTTAAAGGAAGCCCAAAGGGGGGGGGTAAAATTTAGAACTAATTCTTGCCGACCCCTACCAACAGCAGGGTGGGTGCCACATAGATTGCCAATTTTTGGCCTATGTAACACCAAGCTGTTGGTGTTGTTTGAAAGTGAATCCAAGAACCGCCTGTGGCTTTGGGTCGGAAATGCGTGATGACGGACCTGCAGTTAGGATGTCTGAACTTGAACTCTCTGGTTCCCAAATCGCATCTAGCATTTTTTCTTAAGAGGGCCCCCAAAATGTTGGGTTGCTTTTGGTTTTCCTGCATTGCAATCCCAAAAACCGGTCCCCTGAAAAGCACCCACCCAGTTGAACGATCTACGCTTGGAGCCCTGAGCCATCCAGCAAGAGGACCTGCAACTATTGGTGGCGTCCTTGTCGGATCTGGGCATTGAGCAGGGCTTGGCCGAAGCGATGGCGCTGCTCGCGCTGATGGCACGGTCCAAGAACGTCGCAGCGACTTTGGAGAGAGCCGTGGAGGACGCCTGGAGAGGTCTTTGGCGGTTTGTTGTTTTTGTTCGTGGAAAATGATTGATATGTCGGTGTGTGGTTGATGTGTTGAGAGGGTTGGTTTGTTGAAGACGTTTGTTTGCTTGCTTGCTTGCTTGGTTTGTTCATTTGCTTGCGTGCCTGCACGACTGCCTGCCTGCCTGCCTGCTTGCTTGCTTGCTGTTTTGTTTGGTTCATTGCTTGCTTGCTGCTTGCTTGCTTGCTTGCTTGGTTGCTTGGTTGCTTGGTTGCTTGGTTGCTTGGTTGCTTGGTTGCTTGGTTGCTTGGTTGCTTGGTTGCTTGGTTGCTTGGTTGCTTGGTTGCTTGGTTCGTTGGTTGGATGTTGCTTCTTTCTTTCTTTCTTTCTTTCTTTCTTTCTTTCTGTCTTTCTTTCTTTCTTTCTTTCTTTCTTTCTTTCTTTATGTATTTCTTTCTTTGTTTCTTTCTTTATGTATTTCTTTCTCTGTTTCTTTCTTTGCTTCTTTGTTTCTTTGCTTCTTTGTCTTGGGTAGGTTGGTTGGTTGGTTGGTTGGTTGGTTGGTTGGTTGGTTGGTTGGTTGGTTGGTTGGTTGGTTGGTTGGTTGGTTGGTTGGTTGGTTGGTTGGTTGGTTGGTTGGTTGGTTGGTTGGTTGGTTGGTTGGTTGGTTGGTTGGTTGGTTGGTTGGTTGGTTGGTTGGTTGGTTGGTTGGTTGGTTGGTTGGTTGGCGTGCTCTCCAGTGTCCCCTGAACACACCAAACAAACATAGCATCAAGCGATTGCCTTGCGTTTATAATCACAACCGTGGTATGCGAGCAGGTATGTTTAGCTCTATGTTTGACATGACGGCTTCCGCCACCTTCTTTTCTGGTGGAAGCACTGGGATCATATTGAGCCCAGTCAAATACGGACTTTGATCACTTCATGCCCCGGCGGATGTGTATTTCATAGGCTGTCATTTGAGGCGACGCCACAACAAACTCTCCCCGGGAAAACCGGAAACGGGTCACTGGCAAAGGCACTGGGTGTGTTTGACCATTCTCCTATTACACATCACATCCCCACCAACGGCCGCTCCCCCCCCAAAAAAAGTGCGTTTGTTGCTCTTGTCTTTCCTTCTTTCCTTTTTTGGGGGAGAGTTCCCTGAGAAAAAACACAAAATCAAAGAAAGGCCCCACGAAGGACAGCGGAGAGTCGAACGCGCCGGCGTTCGCGGCGCCGCCGGCCTTCGCACCGGCTTCGGCGTCCGCGTCCGAGTTCCGGCTGCGCGAGGCGACGGAGGCGCTGCCCGGAGCGTGCGGGGGGAGGGGAGGGGAGGGCTCCCACTGGGGCCGTGTTTTCTAGGGGTTGGTGAGGGTGGGTGAGGGTAAAAGAATGGGGCCAGTCCCAGCAACATGGGAACCTCCAGCACCCGGGGCCCGACAACTGAAGTTTTTGTTTTTAATGTCCAAAATGTCAGAAGGATGGGTCCCTGTGGCGGCACCATCGGAGCCGCAGAAGTCTTGGATTCGGATGGTGTGCCTTGTTCCATGTTCCGCCATGACCCACATGCAAGTAGGTTGCAACTACGGTTATACTTGGGTTGTTGAACACTTATTGTTTTTGTTGTTGGCAAGTTCTGAATCAATCGAGTGAAGGCCGAACAAGTTTGCACTTTTGGCCAGTCAAGTCAGCTGATCGGTATGCTTGCCAACCCCTGTTGTCCCACTTAGAGCCATGGTTACAACCTGCTTGCGTGGGTTGAACGAATCGGATGTGACATAACGGGTTATGCGTGGCCATCTTGCAGGAACAAGCTAGAGGAAATCCCTCAAGCTACCCACGGCAAACGGAATTCAGCCCATCATTTTGATGCCATAACCCATGTTTTGAGCCAATTTTCAGGGTCCAGGAAGAGGTAAGCCCTGTTCATGAACTTGCGGCTGGCCTTCGCTTGATCACCCGGGAAGGCTCCTTGTGGAAGGGGACAGGAAGGGAACCCCGGCCCCCAACACCCAAGACCGCCAGAACGGCGAAGGGACAAAATTGAATAGGCAGACCGGAAACGCGAAATTGTTCACCTGGCCGGTCTTTGGTGTGACCGAATGACTGGGTGCATCTTTGGAAACACGGCTTTCGACAACCTCACTTGCCCAAAGTGAATCGACCTTCTGACCCTTCGCTGAACTTTTTTTTGTTTTACAATTATTGGTTTTTGATGGCCCCAAGAGGTGATCACCTTTATTGCGTCCCATCCGGGGCAGAGAAAAAGAGAGACTGGGCCTCGTAGCCCCCGGCCTTTGGACATCGATCCATCAGCTGGGAGGACCCGGGTCGGCGGGTGCTCGAGCTGATGCAGCTCAAAGAGCAGCTGAAGCTTTCGGACCAGCGGCAGGCCCAGCTGCAGGAGGAGCCATGGATTCATGGGGGCTGGGGGGGAGGAGCCAAATAAGCCCTTTTGAGCGGCCTTATTTCGGGCTCATTGGGGCTCCCCCCCCCACACCTCCATGATGGGTCGGATTGATCGCTCGATCGCCGGATCGCTGCAGGAGGATCCATTCGATCGATCGCTCGATCGCCGATCGATATCCGGAGCCGAGTGAAAAGCGGTACATCGCGCGGGTTCGATTGGGGGCCTGGAGTAGGTTGGTTTAGGAAGGTCGCCGGAGCGAGGGAAAACCGGTGAAACTGTTCTTGTTGTTGGTGTTCGATTGGCCGGAAATTGGATTAGCTATGTTGAGGGGTGCAGCTTGGTTTCGGTTGGTTTAGGTGGGTTTGGGAAGGAAGCCGAAATTTGGCTGGACTTGGGTTGTGCTGTTTTTTGTCTTTTTAGTCCACCATTTGGAGGGTGAGTTTGAGGATGGACCAACCGCATCAACCATAAATATTGCCATCTACGCCCAAACAGCCACGTGCAACCAATTGTCTGCACGGTTTGGCCACCTTTTGCAAGAAGCTAAGGGAAATCCGAGCTCATGAAGATTGTCCAGGGGATCAGCTTCTGAGAACCATTCCATCAGCTGTCCAGGTCCAGCTTCTCACATGCTTCCAGGTGAATCATACCCTCCAAATATGCTGACGTCAGGCATAAAACCCAAGGAAAGAAACGACCTTCATTACCATCGAGCTGAGCTTTTAAGCTTTTGGGAAAATGACGCCTGGGATTCAAACCACCGTTGACAACTGAAACAATGGTTAGAGAGATATAACCACTATTGTCTACTGTTCAAGACGAACTCGTCTAATTAAATTGGGCCCCTTCCCTTGGGCCATTTTGTTTTTGTGGGAATTGGTTGAACCCTGGGGCGACTGTTGCTCTATTGACTATCAACAAGTTTGACTTGTTGAGAGGTCTGAAAGCCCAACGCTGATCGTAGTGTTTTGACCAAAACATACGGAGCGATTCCATAGATTGGGGGCAACACGAGTGACTCAACTCATGATGAGATTCTTTGCGGATATTATATTTCCTTTCTAGACATATTGGGGGTGTTGTGTGAACATGTTGTGTGTATTTTTCCCCAACAACTGAAAGCTATGGGGTCTTTGCACAGATAGGCTCTGGGTTGGTTTGGGGCGGCCTGTTGGGGACACCACTGGGCTTTTCGTTTGTTAGATTGCATATGGGTGTGGGTAAAGCATCGGTTTCCCAAATGGGTTGCCCTGGTAAATGGAAACATGGCCCAGAATCTGCAGTCTTCTGGTGTTTCAATTTTGACCCATACTCACACGGAACAGAAGTAGAATGATATGCTGAATCTCCAGAGTTGGGCTCAGAAGTCAATGAGGCTTAATCACGTTTGGGGAGTTTGGTGCTCAAATGTGATTTTAGATCCTTTGGGTGAAGGGGTCCCCTCCGTTTCCCTCTTGGGTCTTCGTTGCCATGTTAATAAGTGGTTAGCAACAGGTTATGACCTACTTATAAGTCCACCAAGCGCTGCTAGCCTTGTAGATATGCTACCTAGGATACTAGCCACTTACCGTTTGCCTTGTAAATAGGTTAGGATGCGAACCACTTACTTGGCAACGGAAATGCCTTTGGGGATGGGCATGGGCATCTTTGAGAGGACAGTCGCCGCAAGGAGGCGCCTCTTTGCGACTGGATTCGTGAGTGAGGGTTTGTGGGTACGAGGGGCAGCTTCCAAGGAAGGCGCAATGGCAACAGGAGTCATGGGGTATCAATGTGTGTCTGTTTTTGCCTTCTGTTTACGGCCGAGGGGTGGGGGGCGGGGGGGTGATAGTTGTTGATAGTAGCAGAGAGTTAACGGGGTTGTTTATGTTTGCAACTTCCCTAGGAAATTCTTCCTACTTAACCAACGCTCTTGTAGCCGCCCCTGGTTATAGGCGTCATTCCATTTCTCATTCCCTACCAGCTCCGAAAATGGGTGGGGTCGAAAAGGGATGGATGGTGTGTTTCAGGGCACCGGCCTTAGCCAAGGGGGCTCGTTTCATTCATATACTGTTGTTCATGTTTGTTTTTTGTTGATTCATTGATTTCCTTATTTGTGTATGTATGTGCTTCTTATTTAAGTATAATTATTGTATGTGTTTATTTTGCTTACGTATTTATGTTTCCCCCTCGCGTACAGACAGGAGCCTACGGAGTTCACAGTCAACTTTCGTCAGATCTGGACATCAGCTGCCTGCGCCACGATTTAGAAGATCCAAGCCTCTACCAAAAGTCAGCATATTGACAACTTCGCTGGGTCTTAAGGAGACAACTATTGAGTGGGACTGGTGATTCGTGCAAGGGATCAATCGTTTGAGGTCTCCCGCCCAGGATCTAAAGGCGAAGGCGTCGTTCCCGCAAAAACACTCGACGGAGGTCCATGGCTCAGGTCAAAGGCCCGATCCGAAGGCTCCAGTCATTTGGCTGCGGATCAAAACCGTTTTGGGATCGATCCCATTTTGGGGTAGGTGAGTTCACCACCCAGAGAAAGGACCAATTTAGTGGTTGGATTGGGATGTTCACCGGGGGTACGGGATTTTGACCCATGGCCATTTAAGCTCCAAGGCACTAACCTGATGATTTACATCCCGCACACCACCGGCTAAAACCCTGGCTGCACTTACAAGTGTGTCAAAACCTAGATTGCTGAAGTACTTGCTTGGCAGTGAACACACGAATGAGATCATCTCTTTGTTCCCCTTTGAAAGCCTGCCAAAAGGGTGGCTTTCCCCAAAAACGACACCCCCCCGCTTCACAGGGTTCCCTGTATTTCCTCTTTATATCGTTAAGCCGCTACGAGCTTTCTTTTGGTGACCGTGTGAAAGGGGACATATTGAAAACCCTGCTTTAGGCTTCAGAAGGTTTGAGCCAAAGGGTTTGGGATCTCCTTTCAGGCGGAGGTGCAGCGGTGCAGGGATGCGATGGCCTTGCTGCTTGAAGAGAAGCCGCCTGACTCAAGTGCGGTTGCTCCAGGCACGTAGGCGTTTTGTTTTTTGCCCTATGCTAGGCATCACTGGACCATCCAATTGAAGGGGTGAGGATTTGGAAGGTTTTGGACCTCTAAAAAGGCCTTTTGAAGGCCCTAGCTGCTAAGGGTGGGTAAGAAATGGCGCTCCCCAGCTGGGAGCTAGCCAGCCTACAGGGTTGGTTCCGCTGGGCGGCGACTCAACCCCTCATCGTTCAAACCGCCAAATTGACCCAATATTTCTTTTTCCCCGACCCCTAACCTGGTTTTGGGGCCCCAGAAGGTAGAACGGAGCCGAAAAACCTGGTTTGGGTGGAAAAGCAGGATCAAACACCATTTTGTAGCCAATAAACAAACGGGATTGTTTCAGGCTTGGAGTGAAGAAGTGGAGCACTTGCCGAACCTCGAGAGGATTTCCATGTGAATGCGATTTTGGGCTGGGGAGTCACGACCCTTAAGATATGTGGTCACTCCGTTCTTTGAGTAAACAAAATGTTCAACGAGTCAGCAGGAGGCTCCAGTTATATATTCAGAAAACCAAACATATATGAGCGCGTCTTTCTTTTGGCACCCCTTCGTTCTTTCTTTAAGGCAAGCCAAGCTTTCCAGTCCGAAGCCCATTGTTGTGGTCTCCGTTTTTGTTGGCGGGCACCTTTTTTTTATGGGAAACCGCAAGCTGCAAACCAAAACCCAGCAGTCCCCTGGCCAGGAAGACTCTTGCGCAGCGCGTCGCCGACCTCGAGCTCACCCGCGCGGCTGCGGTTTCCGCGGCCTCGGCACCGCCCGCGCTTCCGATGGGAGCGGAGGCGGACGTCGAGGCCGAGGAGGACGAGACTCGGTTGGAGAAACGCAAGCGGTGCATATATATATATATACATATATGAGAGTTTATGTTTGTGTTTGTGGATTCAAAAGGAAAACCAAACGGACAACCACATTATGGGGGTCCCCTAAAAAATAACACCCACATGGGAGTGCGGTTGTGAAAGGGTAAAGAGTACCAATTATTTGTTGCAGGTTGGTTTCGAAAGGAAACCAAAGGGAAAACTGTGATTTAGGAGGTCCCCTTATTTTGACACACACACACACACACACATGTTTCCTTTTCGGGCGGTTTAGCATCGCCTGCTGCTGGTGGACCCGTAGTGGTCGAGGTTTCGTTGGATGGAGTGGTAGTTGAAAGGGATATTTGCGTCAGCGCCATGCAATCTATCCTCTAGCACCTTCCAATGGTTATGAAACGGTACCGTAAGTGCTCTTATTTGTGGATGTTTCGAGTAAATCTAACAGCCCTCAGAAAGTGCAGGGTTATTAATTGTTGTTTTTGCTTGATTCTTGGCGGATTCAATTCTCGTGTGATTGAGACTGCGGTTTTGAAACAGCTCCTTTCCGGGGGTGTGTTTCCATTTGCTGAATCGGGGGTGTTCAGCTCCTGCCGGTCCTAGCAAAGGCGCCCCACGGTCGAAACGTTTTTTTTTCTTTCTTGATGAACCCCTGATTTTTAAAGGCAGTTTGGACAATCATGGTAAGGGCTTTTTTTGTTTGGAGTTGCACCCCTTCGTGATTGCAATCCATAGGTGCTTTTGGAGTTGCAAGGGATGACATAAGGCATTCTGACCACACCCAGTATGAAGGAGTCATGAAGCGGGCTTCGGTCGGTCTGGGTGTACCGTAGTCTCTGAGATGGGTGTCTCAAAACAGGGATACCCACAAAATGGTGGGTTTGCTTATGGTTTCCTTTCGGCTTCCCTCTAAACCAACTCTAAAACGGGTACCCTCCAAAAAATGAGACCGGCTTCAATTTGCTTGGAATAGTTCAGGCAACCATTCGGCTGGTTTCATTGAAGACCAACCTTTAGCTTTTATATATACCTAGAGTCTCCATGACCCTTAAAAAATGGGTCCATGACCCCTTAATTTTGGGTAATGACCCCATTTTGTAAGGGTCACGGAGACTCCAGGTATACACACCCTTTTTCGGTTCCTACATTTTCCCTCACCTGCAGAAGGTTACCCTGCCAAGGCGCTGACGCTTCGTCCGAAGGGGGCTTCGGCTGTATCCCGTGAAGTACTTGTGTTCCTGCGATGGCTTGGCTGTCTTCATGGACCGTGCTTTTGGAACAGAAGCTACCCATTTGCAGAGGCTGCCAGCTGCCGTGGTTATGGCTGGTAAAAATTGAATCCTGGGAAGGTCCGCCCGTGAGATCCCCTGGCAACATGTTCCAAACTGCTGCAACCGGCTCAGCACTCAATCCGTTCCATCCTCAGAGGGCAGGTAGGTGCTTCTCAAAATTCGGAAGAACCCTAGCACGGGTGGTTTCCTTTTGAGGTTTCCCTACAACCACAGCTCAACCGGGGTCCACCGCCAAATCTGCGGGCAAAAGTCGTCAAAAGTCCGGTCCGAGGATTGGGTGCTGAAGGCGGATGTCGAGTCCTTGAGCGAGGCGGTCGCTAGGTCTGAGCTTGTGGGAGTGATCTCGAGGGAGCGAGGAGAGGAATGCTTTGTTGTTCCCTACTCTTGGGTGTTCGTGGAGTTAGTATGTGGTTGGGAACCATTCGGCCAAATATGTGCTTCTCAAATTTTGGTGGTTGGTTGTCCCCGTAGAACCATGTTAAGAAGCTCCCCCAATGAAAAATCATGCCCTTGAACTGTATTTGTCCCAAAATTAGGGGACCCGCCCAGGGCGCGGGCGCTTTTGTTCCCTTGGAAAAGGGCCCCAAAAGGGAACCCTCAAACAATCCGAGTTCCTGCATGTTGAACTCTTTAGGGAGCATGTTTAATTTTAAACAACAAGTGTATGAGCTTTTGTTGGCCAGTTTACTTTCTGGTGCTCAGGGAATGAGGGAATGAACCTGGAAATTCCCTCAATGGAAACCACCACTTGGCCAGATTTTCTTGAGGTTATTCCATGTCTCATTCGCTGCATCTCTCGCGCCGATCGCAAGTTCACGCGCTGCGAGCCGCGTAAGCCGCGCTCCGAGGACGCCCAAAGCTTCGTGGCGCGGCTGGCCAAGCGCCGGGACTCCGTGACCGCGTTGCGGAGCTCCTTGTGCGGGGCGCTGCGCCAGCTGGGGGAGAACCTCTACACGCGTCTTGGCGATGGAATGGCTTGGAAAGCAGCGGTACCTATATATATATATAGGCTGTAGCTCCAATAAATGCACCAAAATGGCATCTTGGTTAATGGTAGTAAATGGTGTGTACTTTTATATATATATATATGGGTGTGTCTTGAATATATGGGAACCCCGAAAAAATGCGACTGTGTTAAGATAGGGAGACCCCAAAAAATGGCAACGGTGTCCTGTTGGTTTCCCCTGTGAATCAACCTCCAAAACGGGTCTCAAAAAAGGCATCCCCATCTTAGGTCCTCCGTGCACTTTGTGGACGAACTGCTGCAGAACGCGGACGACTGCAGCTACCTACAGGAGCCACATTGAGTGTCTGGAAGCCTACTCTTTTGGTTTGGACCAATTAAGTGGCGAACAAACGTGTTGATGTGTTTTTGCCACTCGGGAAGTGAGGGATGGTGAACTCTGCATTGACATCAGTTCTGCATATTCTATGGCGCGACACTGGTCAAAAGTGAACCGTGATGTAGGGCTTTACACGCGGATCCCTTATTTCAAGTCTGGGTTCATTGCAAACCATGCAGACTCATGCAGATCAATTTGCATGATCTTGCTGATTCTTGGGCATCACAATTTGGGAAGAATCCGGATCCTCTGAAAGGACGCCGCAAGGAATGATTCACGGAGGTTGTTGTTCGATTGATTTCCTGATCCCCTGAGCACCAGCAAGGTTGTAATCTTTACGTCAACACATCAATATGTCTGCCACAAGGACCACAATCTAAACACATATTTCTAGTGGGGCATGTTGGGCAAAAGCTGAGGTCGCAGTTGGCTCCTGTTGTTGGCCAGCCTGAACACGCTTGACCAACTAGAACTTTGCCAACATGCTACATGCAACACACTCCCCTTTGAATGCACAGTGGGGGAAAGAAGTGTATGCCCTAAGTGTTGTCTGGAGGTGCAAGACATAGTCTTCCCTTGAAGCCAACCTCCAAAAACGGGTGCCCCAAAAAAGCAAGACACGCAAAACACCCACACTCGGCGGGACTCCGAAACGAGTCTTTCATGTCGATTTCAGGAGCCCAGCTTCCGACTCACCGTGACGGCCGACCAGGCCTGGATGCGACGGCTCCGCGAAAACTGACAAGCTGGTAAGGTCAGCAGGCAGTGGCCACAGATAAACCTTGTAAATCTTGACATGGTTTTGGGTAGACAATTTTATTAGACAGATTGTTGAGCAATGCAGAGGTTGATACTACGCAAGCATTCTTTTCAGGGATCCGAGTTCAGACAACTGCGGAAATCCCAGATATGATCAATGAATGTTCATTGACCATCACACTTTTTGTGGATCGAAATTCTTGGCGGGGATACCTGGACCCTCCAACCCATTAAGAAATGAGGTATTTACTCGGGGGGGTGATGTCTCCTTGCTTAAAGGGTCATGGGAACTCCGGGGACGCACCTTTGGAATGAAAGCTCGAGTTTTGCAAAGTCCGCAAGAGTCCTTCTTGCTGTGGTCCTGAGTTCTTGGATTTTACTGAACTTGTGCTTCCATTTGCTTGAGGGTATTTGTGTGTTTTTCCTTGTTGGCTTTAAATGGGATCTATTCCTACTTGACATGTTGTGGTTCTGGTGGGGGCTTGAGCAGATTGGGGTGTGAGAAGATTGGGTCCAACAAGGAAGTGAGTAAGGGGCTTCCCTAAACAGGCCTTGCAAAACCCGTGTGAAGGGCATCCAGAGATTCCCAAGAGGGTAGGGGTGTGGATGTTCAGAATGGTTGTGGCCAAACCAGCTGTGGTTGTTTTCTTTAGAGTCCATTGGGGTTGTTGCCATTTGGGCCTTTCAGGAAGTGCATTTGGCCAGCCAGCTTATAGTTGTCCCTGCCTCTACTTGAAAGGTTCTAAACAAAGTCTTGTGGTTTTGTCCCCTACCACCACTAGCAATTGCAGGTATGAAGTATGTTTCTATTCCCATTTGATGTATCATCACAATGGACCGTGGGGCTTGCGTTCACGTTCGCAATCTCCAATGCTGTATTCTAGTTCAACGTTGCGTTGAACAATTTCAGCAACGATGGCACCCAAACAGAAGGCTCATTTCAGCCAAAGCACCACCCCAAAAGTCTGAGCAATCGCTATCGTGCAGCTAGGCGCACTTCTTCTACAACGAGCGGGGCTTCCGACCCAAGGACGAAGTTCCGAGAACAGTCCTGGAATGACCTACTCATCCCTGTGGTACTTAGATGTTCAGCCAAGTTCATAGCCAGTAGCTTAGCCTATAACTCAAGTTGGACTTGTGAGTAGTTTAGTTGCAATGGCCTACGAAGTCGCCCCAAAGTGGATCGAGTTAGCCCGGTAGGTTACAACCTAAGTTAGCAGAAGTTGAGAAAATCTAACTTTGGTGCATTTTGCTTGGCTGTTAGGACTTTAACTTTTTGCCAACTAATGGGTTTTCCACTAACCACTAAAAGTTAAACTTTTAGCAGGGGAGCAGAAAGCAACCGAGCTAAGGTACCCCTTGTTTCTCGGGTAAACAGTTGCCGGGCAACTTGCTCAAACCGATCCGGGAGAACAGCCAGGGGCAGTCCGCGGATATCTATGGATATCCGCTTTCTGGATTGCTTACCGTGGGTTTTCTGAGATCTCTTTCAATTCATGTTATAGACTACCTACTGACCAGCATCTGAAACCATTTTTTGCGTGCCAGCCAGATTTGGACAAAGTTTCGGGTAGACCCACTAACTGGCTGGGTTCAAGAGACGAGCAACCGAGCAGGGAATGACCATGTACCCACTTACAGCAAGACAGTTGCAAGCACCCGTCCTGCCGCTAACATAGCACCTGTGGGTGCCTGGAAATTCAATTTCCGCTTGAAGGGTCACCTGTCAGGTGCCATTTGGTGGGAGTGAGGGTCTCAGTTTCTGTTCGCGACTTGCAGGACGTGCTGTCTTTGTGCAGCCTTGCGGTGTCCACGAAGTCTGGGGACGAGTTCTTGGGCCATAAGGGCGCCTTGGAAGGGGCGGTGCGTTCGTTTCACGGGACCCATGTTTTTGGTTAGTTTAAGAGGGAAACCAATTGGGTCCAATTGGTTCAAAGGAAGCCCAAGAGCAAGCGCTCATATTCTTCGCCCCTGACACCTACCCATGTCATGTACCCCTTGGGATTTGGGGCTAGTGGAAACCCTCTGAGACAGGCGAGTGTTTGCTGTTTTTCCTAGGCATGCTTTTCGATTGTTTGTTCAGGGGCTGCCATGCACCCCCGTGACTGGGATCTCTTTGGAAGGACTGACATGTTAAGGATCAGGAGAACGCCCGACAAAAATAATAAAACACAACAAAAACAAGATGGGTGTTTGGCTTTCTTGAAATTCACAACAAAGAAGAGTTCCATCAAAACCAGGCGCGCTCAGTTTTTTTGTTTCTCGGGGGGGGGGGGGGGGCAACAAATGAGGCTTTGCCCAAATGCAGGCGCAGCGGAAGACACACTCAAGCAAAGAGGCGCCGGCTTCTGCCACGATGCCGATCGTCCAAGGATTGGACCCCAACATCTCAAATAAGGGCACAAAGGCTGCCATTTGATAGCCATAACTAGGTCCCCCAGTATTGCCCTTTTCCCCATTTTTGGGGGAGGGTTCCCCTACTAAAACAGACTACAGCAAAGAAGGGTACCCTTATTCTAACCTCTCTACTGGAGGACCTAGATAAGGTATCACAAGCTACTGGTAGGCAGGTTTCCAAGCACACGTCAGCTCTGCTCGGGTTGATGGCCTTCAGGGTCAAGGAAAGCACTCAGACAATCTTTCCCCATGAAATCAACTACCAAAAAGGGGTGCCGTGTCTTTTCCCATGGCCCTCAGGTTTGTTTGGGTGGTTGAACCCCAACATCCTTCCCCCCTTAACATCCAAACCACCGTTCCAAAGGAAGCCACCCGGACACACCACCGAACCACTCGGGCTCCACCCAAGAGGAAGCTGAGTCCAGGTGTTGGCTTCAAGTCGGTCTTCGCTTGCTCCAACACCCCGTCGATCTGCTCCGGAAAGTTCCGCTTCAAGTTCGAGGCAGCGAGGGGTTCAACGATGGGTTTGGCCAAGATGGCTGCGGGTTACAACCGATGGTACCATGGTCAATGTTGGGGGTAGGTGCACCATCCATTTTAGTCTATATTAGTCGGGATTGGGATGTTCACTGCGGGTACAGGATTTTGACCCATGGTCTGATGAGGCTGGTACCCCTTGGTGGGTTTGGTTGAAAGGGAAACCTGGAGAAAGGGCAAAATCAATTTTGGCGTGTCCCCCGAAAAGCAGACACCCAGATCGGGGAACCTCATCGTTTCCTTTGGTTTCGCTCTGAATACCAAGGGGTCCATGGGGAGCAGGCTTGGGGGTGGGATTCCGAAGCCAAACCTTCACATGTTTCTTTGAACTGTTATTTGATGTTTTCGTTGAGTGGCTGGACTTAATTTCTGCACCTTTTCAGCCTGAGATTTGAAGCAGGGCTCTCTTTGAAGGGATAGTAAACTGAGAGGTTCAATAGTGGCATAAACAGGTTGGCCCAACCCTGGAATCTTGGTTCATGTTCGCATCCACGTTTCGGCGAATGAAACCGGGATCCTATTTCGAACCCATCCAGTTCAAGGCCTGCTTCTGGTATTTGTTTTGCTGTTTTAAGTAAGGTGTACTCATGTTGAATCAGAATTAAACAGCTTGTTGGTTTGGAGGGGGGGAAAGGTGAGGTAGCTTTGGGTGGTTTCAAACATCACCTTTTGGTATGATTCAAACATCGCCAGGATGGGTCCACATTTTGCAAAACACCCTCCTAAAAGGTCCATCCGGTTTTCGCGAAACTCTGATCGCATAACGCCGAAGGTTTACTTGCGCTCACTTCAACTCTAAAAAAGGGAATATTTACCATGGAAAGCCTGGGTTTTCGAAGATGGGTATATGGCAACAATTGTTTGGGAGCCCCCAAAAGAGAGCAGTTCCGGTGGGCTTAAACAAAGATACAATCCTGTTTGTATTCGGTAACAAAAGGGATCCTTAAAGGATACACAGCTGGGAAAGGATATTGTTGAGTGGCCCCCGTGTCCTTTAACCCTCGGATTCAAGCCACCATTAAAGCAACGGTGGAGACATACAATGAGGACCGCCATAGTTTACCTAAGGAGTGTCATCTAAACTGGGTCATTGCCATTGATTTGCTTGAACCCTTAAGAGGCACGCTACCAAACGTCGATGTTTAGCAACAGGTTGAATTCCCAGATTTCCCTTAAACCATGCAACAGAAAGCTTGGCACAAAAAGGCAAATACTACAAATCACACCAGCCACGGGTATTTATTTTGTTGGTTTAAGGGACCTTGCAAAAGCGACACGCGCCTTTGGAGATTAAAGACGGCAGCCACCATCAAAACCCGGGTAGATGAAGGTTAAGGGGCAGTCCCAGCCGGAAATAGTTGCGGATATCCGCCTTTCTATTTTTTTACTATGAATCTGGGTTCACCATTTTTGTACCACCTGGGTTCACCATCTGGGTTCACCATTTTTGTATCACCTTTTCTACCAGGAAACCAAAACGCCTAGGAAAAGGCCGGAGAATGAATCTTCAGGCAGGTTTTGATTGCGACTCACGAGAGGTGCCCGGCCCTGACGAGCTCGCCTACATCACGCCCCGCTGGCTGGAGCCCTGCGCGTTCGCCACGCACGAGGGAGATGGCACTCACATCCTGCGGCTCGGCCAACATGTGTTTTTTTGATTAAACAAATAGAATGCAATGGATCCTACTCCTCACCTTTGGCAACTTGAAACATAGAGGAAAGCACAACCCCCAGTTTAGGGGGGTGAAACCCACTCCTAAATCCCCCTAAGTGGGGCTAACCTGGTTAGGGGTGACAATCCCCAAAGTGGCCAACTACTTACCAACCTTGCAACCAACATCCAAGTAGCCACTTACCAACTCTGGAGGTCTCCTTCTCAACCATGTCGTATTTTAGGGTAGACTGAATATGAAGCATCTGACAGTCTGAACATCTGGCTTTTCTGAGCCCCACAGTTGAGGGCATGAAACTCCGCGCCTCCGTGCCACCGGCGATTGCATGCAATTGCCTGAGGCTGCCCTTCCGCCCGGAGCTCGTGGGGGATGCGGAATTCCTGCAGCCACTCGGTGGAAAAGCCTCTTTGAGTGAGCCCAGTGGCCCCTGTGTTGAGAATTCCTTTTCCCTGAGCAACTGTTCGGATGGAACAAACCCTACTGGGATATATGCCACCTTCTGATGCCTGGCGCGGATTTTGTCCATCAGTAGTTAGTTAACCGTGCCCGAATGCTTGTTCCAGTCTAGTGAACCCGCTCGTAAACAGGCTGCTCAAGCCAATCGGGCTTCCCTCTCAGAGGCTTCAACAGAAGGCTCACCAAGAATTAGTGCCTAAGTTGTTCAATTTGTTGGGTATTCCTTTTAGGGGGTCACATGAAACGAAGACTCTACATTGGTTGATTTGGAATGATTGGTTTAACAAACATAATCTCTTGTTTCTCATTGCTAATGTGAAGTAATTCTACTGTTGTCTCCACCCTGTCCCCCCAAAAAAAAATCAAAAAACGAAGAAGACAAAACAAGCATGTTGGAATTAATTCCCCAGGCCTTCCTGGATTTAGGACAGGGGTATTTGTTTTTGTTTGTACTCGGATCGTTGGTTTCCCTATAGCGGATATGTCTGGTATTCCTCAATTGGTGGTTTGATTTGGTGGAAATTCGAACCCCTGGATTCTGTAGAGAGTCAATCGGAAACCACCCCGAAACACCAATCCAAACCACCAATTAGAGACGCGGCAATTAGTTCTTGCCTTTTCTTGGGGGTGCCTTTTTTTGAAGTCTTAGAGGACACTCCAGGAAATTATTCTTTGGAAGTTGGCCCAAACGCCTGGTGTTTGGTGGGTATTTGGTGAGGCTGTCCTGGTTTGGATAAAACCTGGGGGTCCGTGAAGCTATGGACGCTTCACCAATTTGAGAGCGGTTGCCCTTTGGATGTGAGGAGTTTTAGCTCAGAAATTCATCGAAGTTTCTTCACGGGTGCATCCCGGTCTTCGGGGTCTCGATCGCTCGAGTTGGAATTCGCTGTCTCAAGTTGGAGGTTTAGACAGCTGAAGGGCCATTCCCTGGATAATTTGCTGGCTTGGCCCAAATATGGGGGCACACAGCCCAAACCCCTGGTTTTTGTGGTGGTTTTTGCCGAGAATTTGCTGGAGCTTTGGATAAAACCTGGGCCACTTGGGGGTAAGCCGTCAACAAATCGAGGCAACACCTGGTTCTGGTGTTGTTTTAGCCAGCGTTTCGTGGAGGCCCAGCCTTGGAGGTTGAAACTTTGCATTTCGCCATGTTAGGACTGAACAACTTTTTGCCAAAGGGTTTTCCGTATTCAACCACTAGAATTATGAAAAAAAACGTTAGCGGGGGAGCAGAAAGCAACCTTTTTGGTGGTTGTTGGCAAGATATTTTCCTGGAATTTCCAGCCTTGGTCCAAAAAACTCGCCGCGTGTCAGGAAGTTGGAGGCCGCCTTTGACCCCTTGGTGCTGCTCGGCCTCTCGCGGCTGCGGCACTTGGCCTTCGAAGGCGACGCCCTGAAGCTCTCCGCGCGCCTCGGGCTCTCGTTTCCGAAACCAGCGAAACCAGAGGCGAGGGGGCGGAAGACTCGGTTGCTCCCAGCCATCCGGTTCCTTGGCTTCTTGGGTTTTTTGGGTTTAGTGGTAGGTCCATTAAACCCGGAAAAAGTTAAACTTTGAGTAGGGGATGTGGGGACAGCCCAGAAAGCCACCAAGAAAAGGCGTACCAACTCATCACGTATGCGCCAGACGACCGGGATCATGGTGGCTTTTAGGGCCCACCATGTGAGTGTGTTTGTGTGTGTGCCTGCATGTGTACTTGAGCAAGTGTAAGGCCATTTCAAAGGACATTAACGCAGCAGCGGGCAACCGGAAAAGTATGCGGGCGGCTGCCAACGAAGACCCTCATATGTTTCGTGTAAACTGAAAGGGTCCTTACGAGGACAGCTGGAGGACTCGCCACAATTGAAAAGTCCAACTCGGCTTCAAGACTAACATTGGACAAATGTATGCCTGCCACCCTCGTGTGGGATTCATTGTGCAATGGAGCACGAACTTGCCAAGGCACAAATGCCAATGGAGCATTGTCTTATTATAAGAGGAGGGCCAAGGCCCCGACAATCGGTGGTCCGAAGCCTCCGACCCGCTTGTCGGGGGAGTAGACGAAAAGAGGGTGCAGGGATACTTTGCCACCGAGGATCCATCAAAGAAAATCTCAGCAAGCCAAGGTCAAGTCAACAGCACACGCTAGCACCAGCCACACTGCAGTCTAGCGTTATACATTCGGCCAAGAGGCATGAAAATTGCTGCAATCGCGCAGCTCACATAGAAGTCGGTTGTAGTATGCCACCTGGGCTAATATCAAATTCAATTGTTTAGTTTGCTTCGATATTGGACGAAGGATCCAAGTTCTGCCCCTAGCTTAGCCACTGTTAGTTTTGAAAGATAAGGCGCCACTGCCATCTGGGCAAAGTGGGTCACGCTGTGTGTGATACCACGCGATGCAAAAGCGGCGCCAATGGTTTGGGCTGCAGCCCTGGAACTATCCTCATTGTCCTTAGACGATTTTCGCGGTGGGCCAAATCAAATTAAATATAGTCTAGGTCGGGAAGCAAATTCAACAGAAATAGTCAATTCAACCAAAAGGCCGGACCAATTGAAGAACTCTGAGAGGGTTGGACGCCACTCCACATTGACAAAGCAGCATCACACATTTGGCTTCGTGTGTGGGCCACGAAATCTTTGCCTTTTTTGAACGCAATTGCGGCTTGCAATTTTGAAGCATCCCCCAGCTGCGAAGCATTCTCATCAATGATCTTGCACAATTGGGAAAGCAAACTCAAAGCCATTGGTTCGCAGAAACTGTGTTGCCTGTTTTCGGCGTCCACTCCATACATGATGTAGTCCATGATGCTTGGGGTATCAAATGATGACTCAATGAGACCTGCTCGCCGCTCGTTGCGTCGTGCCCAATTCCACTCATCTCTCAGAGAATTGCGAATGCCAGCCGCAAGGGGCCATACAGCAGAGCCATCAAGCAATACTGTTGGGCGCAAAACCACATTGTTCCAAGTTTGACTTCCGCTTTTGCGAACTTTGACAACTGCATCACCTCCCAATGTTGAGGCAAGCTTGCTCAGAAGAAGGCCCAAAAAGTTCTTTGCCCGGGCTCTGTCATTTGCCGACCTCTTGTTTTGCGACATCGCCCATGCTAGAAATGCAATCATCATGGATGATCTCATCGCGTTGTGGCTAATCCAAATCTTTTGTTGTGTTCCCTCGGATGTCTTGGAAGTTTTGGGCGCCAAGTTGGGTGGAATGCCGTGCCCCGGCCAAAGTCGCCTGTGCCAATCTTCGATTTTTGGCTTGGCTGCCTTGGCTGTAGCGCATGTTCAAACCTTTCCCTTCTCCAACAAATTTCTGGTTCAACAAAATGTGCAATGAATTGAAATGACATCCAGCCAAGCGACATAGTACCGCTCCATCAATTTCTTTTCCGTGTTGGATTGCAGAATGCATTGAGCAATGTGAACTGTAGTCCAGCAAGTTTGTTCGCCAGGGATAACCCAGGCAACCACATCATTTCCCGCAAGGTGAAGTTTGCCTAAGTAGAGCAGCAACTTTACTCTGTTGCGGTCTTAGGTTCATCGACTGGTCAAACTCAAGTAAGGTACTGGCAAATCTCGGGGGAAGATGGCTCAGCCATAGCTCCCGTCGAGCCGAAATGTCTCTTGCAGAATGATGATCTGGTTGGCATCCAGCGCCCTTAACTTTTTGGGGGGGGGAGCTTTGGGGGGGGTAGCATTTCAATTCCTGATTATAGAGTGGCATTGCTCTGTTTCCCGACATTTAATGGAACATCGGAACACACTCCCAAATGCTGTGGGAAACTTTCCGGGAGTTGTTTGGCCGTGTTTTGCGGGCAACAACATGGTTGCTTGATCCCTTGATCCGGTAAAAGGGGCGTTGGCCCCCTTTTTTGACCAGCGCCAGGTTTGCCTTTGTAGTGCCAACCCACGTTTTGGGGGAAACGCGCCGAGCTTGGCCTCCTTATTTTCTTGACTGCTACTGGGTTGGATCTTTAGACTTCAACTTTTGGATTTTTGTTTCGGGGTTTTCCACTAAACCCCCCCAAAAAGTGGTCCACTTTTTGCAGGGGGGTCAACAGCAACCGCAAGTCTTGGGCCCCCCAACCCGCGAACGCACCGCGCGCGCTAGGCACCTCACCAAGGGCCCGGAGGAGTCCTTTTTGGAGGCGGGGCTCACTTCCCGAGGTCCCGCTTGGAGCATTTTTTAACTTGGCTCCCAGCCGCCCGAGTCCTTAGCTTTGTAGATCCTTTTAGCGTTTAGTGGTAGTTTCCGAATTTAACCCACTAAGAGTTAAACTTTTAGCAGATCTGAAGGCAGCCCAGGGTAAATCACCAGATTGTAAAGTCTTTTGTTCCAGCTTCACACTCTTGGGGTTTGGACCATTGTAATGTGCTTGCATCATGTTTGTGGTAAGTCGAAAATTTCGACCTTTGTTTTGCCAAAACACTCAGTGAGTTCAGGGAATTACTCCGACTCGCCATTTTGGGTGGTTGTGCCTGGTTTCGTGCAGGTTAGGGTTGCACAATCCTTTACATTTCTTAATGGATTGTATAGTTGAACCAAAAGTGCGTGTACTCAAAACTAAGGTTCTTTACCAAGGGGCGATTTTGGGTACCCTTTTTTAGGCCAAGCCAGCAAGCCGTATGCCAGGTGTCCAACAATGCGATGGCCATTGAATGGGCTTCCAACTTGAATGGTACTTGCGCAATGTTTTGGGAATGTACCGCCCCTATTGTTTTGGCTTTGAGACTCGAGAGGCTCTTGCCAGGAGTTTGTCCGGTTTTGTGTTGTTTTTCTTGTGGTCTTGGCTTGATTCTGTTTTCTCCAAACCTTGCCGATTAGTGTAGCAGCATCGTTGGATCCCAAAAAGTCAGTATTGAACCTGTTCGACATATGAAAAAAGCGATGCTTCCAGCTTGGAAGAAGCAGCACTTTTTGTTTTCGAGTGGAAAGTCCGCGCGTCCATCAATCGGAAGATTCGGTCTTAAGATGTTCGGAATCCATGGTTCTTTGGGGAGGGGAGCGGATCCCAAATCTCCCACAAATGGCATTTGTTCAATCTCCGATGTGCTCTTGGGGAAGCAAGTAAGTTTGACCGCGTTCAGAAGTTGCTGGGCTTGAGGACACAATTTTTATCCGTGGCTCATATATGTGCCATGGTCAAGAGACACCTTTTCTCGGGCTTGACAAGGATGATCATCCACCTTGCAGTAGGGATCCTGAACAACGAGTATAATGGTTCCCATCAAATGAACCATGACCACAGGCTATACCTGGAAACTCCTTCCGGCCAACATGTTCAGCCGTTTTATGTCGAGTCAGGAATTTTCCCCGCAAGAAGGGAGGAGTGTCGGCAGCTCAGCAAAAAACCGGCAAACTGGCCCTTGCTCCCACATGTGCATTGGCGCCAACACCACCAGCATGATTTCGATGATGAGGTTTCTCGTTTTTTTGGCCGAAAGGAGCTTCCAGGTATAAGGAGGTGTTTGTTCCCGTGGACATATGATCACGGCGTCATATTCGTTGTTCAGGTTGCCACCTTCAGCTGCTGCCTCCGCACCGCCAATTCCAAACGCCTCTTCCGTGTCTTCGCGTCGGCGGATGGGCGGTGGCCTGACCCCAATTTGTGCTTTCCTCCGAAGCTGAGTTGTCGAACACTGGTCCATTTTGGGGTTTCTGATTCCTACTTTGCGACAAACCCATTTGCTGAATATGTCTTGTTCCCTCTCCCCCATCTTCAAAGCTCCGTCCCAAAAACATCCGGCTCCTGGGGGCGGATTTGGGCAACTTCGATGTGCGTTTCGGAAAATGCGTTTAACGTTTACCTGTTGGTGTTGGGAATCGATTTCTCCTAAGGGTTTTGTTTTTCCAAGGGGCTTGAGCAAATGGAGGAAACGGATGGAGCTTTTGATGCTTTCCCGTGGTCCATAGAAATGTCAAGCAAGGTGTGTTCCATACAATCATCTTGTGGTGGGGAAATACGGCCTCGAACCCTATTGGTCGCAAGGTCTAAGTTGAATCCCCAAGAGGGTAACCATGAAAGAATCAAAAGGGTGGCTGCACCTATAATTGGCAAGGAGACCCCTTCCTAACCTTCATCCACCTGGGTTTGATCGTGGCTCAAACCACGGGAAACAACTCGATTGGTGATTCCACTCATTTCCATTTCCTATTTGGGTTTCATGGGCTTTATCACGTACGGCTGCAATATGAACCTAAAGTCAACCGGTTTTCGGCACTGCTGGGTTTGGTGTCCCTGCTGCCGGGGCTGGTTTGAACCAATATTTTTGCCAAACCCTCTTTGTGCAAAGCCCTGAAGACAACCCTCCCTAAGAGTCCAGACGATTTTGGGTCCGACGTGGTTGTGGAGGGCCCTTGAGTCATTGAGGTGCCGGGGTTGTGCATTGGAGAGTGGGCTGTGCATTGCCGGGGTCATGACTCTTAGGGGATCCGAATCTTTTCAGGAGATCATCCCCGGTTGGAAACAGATCTGGTTTTTGACCAGAACAATGGTTGAAAAGCACGGGTAGTCAATCAAAATCCCAGGTTGAAAACAGATCTGGTTGAAAAAGGACGATGCTTGAAAAGAATGACCTGGTTCTTGAAATGGGGAATCACATTTTTGTTTAGATGATCTGGTTGAAACGATGTTTTTGTGTTTTTGGTTTTGTTTTTTTTTGAACAGAATGGGGGAATCAGATGGGACCCATAGACTTCGGAAAGCCCTGGGGCCCCACTGCGCGCGCGCGTCCGTCTCAGGCTGCGCCTGGCGTTCCCCGAGCTCCCGGGCCCCGAGCTCCCGGTCTGCGCGGGCCTGCCCTGCGCGCACGTGGGGCACAAGCGCCTGGCTGAGTGTAACTAGGCCCCCCAGCGATTGGTGCCAACTGTGACCGTTTCTTTTCAGGTGTCCTTGACCTTTTTCAGGTGTCCTTTTTTGGGTGGGAGAAATGAGGTGACTTCCTAGTTGCCATCTAGGTCCTCCAGTAGTGCCCTTCTCTCCCCTTTTTTGGTGGGAGGGTTCCCCTTCTAAAATAGACTACCGAAAAAAGAAAAAAAAGAGGAAACAAACAGAAACAAATGGTACACTTATTCTTAACCTTTCAAATCTGGAGGACCCAGCTCTCCGAGGTTCCTGCTGCAAGGCAAGTGGCAGCTCACCACCAGCCGCGAGGCGGTCCGAGAGAACGCCTTCAACGCGCAGCTGCGCGCGGAGGCGCGGAGAAGTCGGGCGGTCGGGTCGGCGGGTCGGCGTCCAACGCGAGTCCTTGGAGGTCTGGCGGCGTTTTGTTCCCCCTTTTTTTGAGGCGTGCCGGGGAGGATCAAACTTTGGTTTGCTAAAGTCCGCAGGAAAGTTCTTTTTTTCTCGGTAGTGAAAGATCCCCTTAAAGACCAAGAAAGGAAACCAACAAGTATTCTTACCTAGGCTTAGGTGTTCTTTGGCCACTTAGTAAGTTGTTGGTAGCCTAGCATAGGGTATATATAGCTTAGACAACACAATTATATAAGTCCTCGTTCGGTGAGGTTAACCTTGTCATTCGGGGGTGACAAATCCCAAGTGGCTAACCACTTACTAACTTGGCGAATCGAACATCCAAGTACCCTTAAAGGGACACCAACAGGGAACCAACATTTTTGGGGTCTACCTATTTTGACACATATCCAAATAGGGGAACCCCTCTAATGGGAGGTGTCAATTTCCCTTGACCATCCAAAAAGGGTACTGAGCCTCAAAAACGTACATTCATTTTCAAGCTCTTGGGGAAGGCTTTTGGGAATTCTACGGTTTTTAGGATACTGCAGATGCCTTTTTGGGGCATCTTGAAGCATTTTTCTGGTCTTTGGCGTGACCGCATGGCCCCTTGAGGCCTTTTGGAACTTATCTAGGTCCCCCAGGGGAGGGCTCCCCTACTAAAATAGACCACCAGAAAAAAGGGTAGCCTTATTCTAACCTCTCTACTGGAGGACCTAGTTATATGAATGGCTGGTCCATTAAGGTTAAACCTACAACAGGACTCACGACCTTTCGCCCAGAGGGGCTTGGAGCAACGCAACAAATGGAAATGCTAGCCTAAACTCCCAAGACGTGGACAGGCAGAAGCTACAGATGTTTGCCAGAACGTTTCTCGAAATGGTGGCCCCCTGGTCGTTTGTATGTAAAAGGAAGCCAAAAAGAAACCCCTCAAAGCTCCCCCGGTTTCCATGTCTGCGAGCCCTGCCCGCCTCACTCGCTCGGAGTTGGAGATGCCAGCGTCATACCCTCCCAGTGGATCTCTGGATGGTTTTGGAGCGAGGCTTTGAGTTCCATATCATTCCGCCCTCCAGAAGTGATTGTTATTCGTAAACTGGGGTTGATTAATCAAAGTGGTTGTGAGGAACCTTGACAGTCGACAGTGGTTGCATCTCAGCATGTCCCCTCACTCGCTTCTTTTGTGGGTGTCCCCCCTGCAAGACGCGGGTTCCTCCAAAACCCCTTTGGAGGGATAAGCGGCCCCACTGTCAGCAAGTGTTGGCCGATGAGTTTCTCCGGGTGCCTGAAGGGCATTGAGTTTTTCCCTGTAGGCAAGCACTGCGGCATTCGCAACAATGTTCTAGCGACTTCGCATGCAAGTACATCACCACCCAACCTTCTGAAGGCTTTTGGAGGAATTTGTATAAAGGGAATTTCACTTGGATGTTCTCATTGGCTCCCCTTCAGAGATCTCACCGACGCGGTAAGTTGCAGGCTCAGCATCTTGGTCCTGTGCTTGGGGGTCCGCTTTTGTATTTCACATTTTGTTGGAATTATGGTAAAAGGCCGGCCGCAGAGCAGTTGTCTTATCCGGAATCTGATGTCCAGCGGGGTTTTGGGAAATTATCGTGGGGTCCTCTAAAGACGGCATGACACACCAGCAGCTTGTGGGTGACACAGGCACTCGCCGTTTATGTGAGCAACCAATTTCACTGAAGAGGTGTGACAACTAACCTCCCCCCCCCCCCATCCCCCCCTTTCCCCCCCTTTCCCCCTTTCCCCAGCATTGCGCAATGTGACACCCTCCCCCCCCCATTGCCCCCCTTTTATTTACTTATTCAGAGCCGATTCGGGCAGCCTTTGCCGCCGAAAAAATCGAATCAGTCTTCCGATGGCTCCCCTTGCTCCTGTCCAAATCCTGCACCTAGACGCCTACCGTCTCCTGACCCCTAGAAAAAGGGGTTGTAACTGCTTAATTGTTCTAGGGGTTGATTCCCCATGAAAGGGAAGTTACCCCTGGAACTTTGGGTAATGACCCCACTTTTCAGCGGTCAGAAGGAGCCTCCAGGCGCCGTCGTCTGTCGAATCGCACGTCGCCCATCTCGAAATCGCAGGCTGCGAAGCTCTTCACAGTGGCGGCGCGCCACCATGAGGTGAAGCCGCACTTGGCGGCCTTTCTGCCCAGCACAGGACCAGCGCTCGTTGGATTATGTTTTTTGTTTTTTGTTTTTTGTGGTTTGGCCGTTTCGCAACCCAAAACGCCGGGAAACCAAATTAAATGTGTTTGTTTGTGGTTTGTGTTGATGCTTGGTGGCAAGTTCTTTTGAAGCAAGCCCGGGCAAGCAAATAATGGTGCCGGAAGTGATCCCAGCAGTCCAATCGCTCCTTCTGTGCTGGCCGTGTTTCGTTTTCGCTGGTTTTATTGGGCTTCCGGGTGCAGGTGTGTGACACCCCGTCAAAGTGGGACTCGTTTTTTGCACCGGGGAGCCTGGCACAAATCAGTGGCTTCACCAAGGGAGAGAAAAAAAACATCGGAGTGTTTTTGTTGTTATTTGTCGAGTGGGGAAGAGGGCGGGGGGGTTGAAACCTGTCACATGCTTTATCCTTCCGATTGTTCAGCTAAGGGTCCAAAGCCAAGCTTCGACAGCCATGGATCAGGCCAGAAACTCGAGGTTTTTACACCCGGGCTTTGATTTCGGCTCCGAACTCAATCTTCGCGACCAAATTTGGGGTGATCGCCGCGAGCAAGTTGGAGTATTTGGGCTGGGCGGCTTCTAGGCGAGAAGTGCTCGTCTCGCATGGGGGGGGGGGGGCAGGCGTTGGAGTTGAGTCACATGGGGGTGCAACTCCCCTTTCACAGGCCATGATGTCCTTGTCCCATTTGCCAAGCTGCGCTACCCATCTCAAATGACCCAATTGGAGGACAGCATAGTGTGACTGTGGCTTACATGGCTGTGACTCTTTATGAGGAATTTTAATCCCACATGGGTGGACATGTTTCTCCCGCTTAAATGATGTCTACCATTGCGGGTCCCAACTAAAATTCACACCCAAATACGGACACTCACTCGCACACACACCAACGTGCGAGCCGATGTGATAGGACCCGGGACACCTCCGTTCTGGCAAGCCTTCGCAGAGGAGGTGGGCTCAGAAATTCCAAGACCCCCCCCCCGGAAATATTGACCTTTTACCCATGGCCACTGTGTTCAAGCAGGTTTCTCTTGAAGAAGCAAGCAAAACAAGTGCCGCTTCTTTTCCGAAGTCCGGCGGTCTGGGAACAGGGTTTTGACTCGGATGTGACTTCGGGTCCGAGATATCGACGTTCACCCGCGAGGGACCCTTGAGGCTTGGGCCAGAGTGAGTATCGGGGGGGAAGCGCTAAGAAGCAAGACGTTTCGCGGGCCAGTTTGACTGCGGAACGAATTCGTCGTGTACAACAGCTCCTGGCAGGTCCCTTTTGGGGATTCAGAAATGCGGGTTGTGAATGAGTAATTTGGCCAGAAAGATTGATCAGACTGGCCTGCTGGAAGCCCCCGTTTCAATAATCAGCAAGCGCGGAAAATAAACAACAACACGTGTTGCGTTGTATACCGTCAGTGTTTTCCAAGGCTTTTGGGTACAATTATGATCGTGTCTCGTGGTTTTTATTTGATTCAGCTCTAATTTTGCTGACTTATGTTGACTGCTTGTTTCACTTTGAGAAAAGTGGGACACATCCAACACGACACCACAACAGAGATACAATGCCTGTGTGGTTTTGATTGAATGCTGGCTTGATTGGGTTGATTTTGAGTTTTGCTTGCAAGCTTTCAATGAATACCCCCTGCAAATTGAACAGAAGGTGGATTGCCCTTCAGCAAGCACCCCTTCTCCAAACATCTAATTCTGCTTGGATAGACTAAGTATGGAACAGAATCAGACAATTTTCGGGTTTGCCTCAAAATTTGGAAACCCCAGAAAGGTTGGTTGCCCTTTGATTCCCTCAAACATGTCTGGTCTACTCAGAGTGGGGCCCAGTTGGCCCATGTCAGGGGAATGGCGGAGAAGGTTGGGAGGTTGGGGGCTTTCAGGTTATAGGTTCCGCAGTCTGGAGAGGGCTAAACAAGAATGGCTTTGTCCTCTTAAGGCAATCCAAAGGGAAATCAGAAGCAATGGGAGAAACCACGAAAACAATCCCCCCAAAATGGGCAAACCACCCGGAAATCCCTCAAAAAATAGGGAACTCACCAAGAAATCCCCAAAAGTGGGGGAAACCACCCGGAAATCCCCCACCCGGCACTTCCAGAAACCACCAGGAAATTCCCCCCAAAAAATGGGGGGGGGGGGTGGAAACCACGGGAAACCAGGAAATTCCCAAAAAAACAACAGGAGGGGGAACCGCGCACGGCGTTGTCTTCGCATCTCTCCAGGTGATCTGCGAGCTCCGCGCGGTGCTCCCGGACCTCGGCCTGACGGCCTCCTCGGCAGCGCTGCGGCTGCCTGACGCACGGGTGCTGGCGCTGGTGACGGCGGAGACCTTCCAAGCGGCGGGGCTGCAGGCGGGGCGCGGGTGTCGAGGTCGCTGGGTGCCCTTTCTCACCCCTTTTTTGGGGGAGGGAGACGGGGGGTTCTGCCCAGGAAAAGCGCGGAAGCCCATTGTTTGTGGGTAGTTACAGGAAAATCCCAACATTTTAGGGCTTCTTAGATGGTGCAGGAATTCGTCCATCCCACAGTAGGCTTCGAGGTCCCCCAGTAGGTTGGTGGAAAGACCTTCTGCTTGACCCTTTCAGGTGTCCCTTTTTGGGTGGGTGCAATGAGGTGACTTCCTAGTTGCCATCTAGGTCCCCCAGCTCGGTGCCAACTGTGACCGCTTCTTTTTTTCGGTTGGGAGGGTTCCCCTATGCTAAAATCGACTACAGAAAAAAAGGGGTACCCTTATGCTAGCCTCTCTACTGGAGGACCTAGGGTTGGCAAAAAGACGGGTTTCTGCCCAGAAACAGCGTGGATGCTTGGTGGCCCCCAGCCATCCGGTTCCTTAGCTTTTTAGGCTTTTAGGGTTTAGTGGTAGTTTCCATTGAGTCCACTAAAAGTTAAACTTTTAGCAGGGGATCTGAGGGCAGCCTAGGATGGTTCTCAACATAGGACTTGGGCCCCTAAAATGGGTGGTGTCCTTGGTTCCCCAAAATTTTATAGACAAAGCAACAACGGGGTACCTGTATAAAAGACACACCCACGTGATTGCCCAAGGCAGTTGAGCAATTGATGTCAGTTCAAAGTGACTGGGTCTATTGTTAGTTTGGGGAGGGTTTGTCAGGGCCGACCCTGACCGGGTTTCTCCAGGTGGATGACAAAACCTGGGTCGAGCATTGCTAGCAAAAATGGTTTGCTTGCAGCAGGGGCCTTTTTCTTCTACCCTTGTGCCGAGGCCGAAAGTTCCCGGAATCTGAATTAAGGGATGGCCCTGAGGCCCCCAAGGAACCTGAAGGAACCGGGGAGAAAAAAGTCACGAAGCGAGCCTAGGAACTCCAAGTAGCCTTTAGAGAATTTTGAGAAACCCTAAGGCACCCCTAGGGTACCTTGTGGACCCGGAGATCCTGCGCAGACCAAAGGAGAAGCCTCAGGGGCCGGTGCTCAATAGAGGGCTCCCCCTCAAGCGAATCGGCGGTTCAATAGGGAACAACCTAAAGTCAGAGCTGCCTACTCAAGCAATGAGCTTTCCTTTGAGTTGCCCCAGTGCAGTCTAGAATTGGTTTAACATTGGTTTGCTATTATTGTGTACTGTTTTCAGTAGTCTTTCGAATCGGTTGAGCATTTGTTTAGTATTCCTTGGTACTCGAAAGGATAGTTTCATTTTCTCGATTTCCTCGTCTTAAACATGTTATTTACATTTGATTCTTAGCTCGAGGCTCAGCATGGGCTTAGTATATGTTTTGTGGCTTGGTGTTAGCGCGCCATGGCTGGGGATCAGTTGACTCTCCCCCGGACCAGCCATGAGTTGTTTTCCCAGCGATGAGTTGTTAGCTTGTCGGCATGTCCTTCCTTTCAGACGGGATAGTCTTGGGCTTCCTGACACGCGGGGCCTCAAACTGCCCACGGTGAAGCCATTTCTGCTGTGTAGAAGATATTCAGCCCACTCGTTCGACTGTGTTTCGGGTTCCAGTTAGACACTGGGGTTTCCCCTGAGTCTACTGGGGGGGCTGACGTTGGCAATTAAGAATTACGCCCGGGTGAAAGCAGATGGCAAAAAATCCGGAAGGAGAGAATTTTGGGGGAATGTCTAGACTGGAATTGCTCCCTTTCGCCCATCTTCAGTCCAAGGAACCTGCTTTTGGAGGACTCTCCTGGGGCAGGTACCCTCCAAGAATCCCATGTCTTGCAAGCCACGGCGGTTCTCCCTGTCCTGCTTACTGGTACCAAGGCTCGTACCAGTCAAGGTACAGATTTTGCTCTTGGGACTGGACGTTTTTTGGGCGGCGAGGGCTCAATGACTCACATGGAGACACGACTGGATCCAAGGACGCAAGACTTTTAGGGGTAGCTTCGATCATTTTTTCTTGGGAAAACCACCTTAAAAACCCTTTCGGAAAATGGCTGGTTCTTTGCAAACACGGGCCATCAACCTCTTCAGAGAACCCCCCTCTCAAGAAATGTGTAAAGACCCCTTTCAACAGCCTGGAACCCCTCGTCGGAGTCCCTTTTTTCCTCAATCATGGCGGAGGGCGGGGTACTTGAACCTTGGTGGCTCCCAGCCTCCCCTTAGCTTTTTAGATCCTTTTAGTGTTTAGTGGTAGTTTCCGAATTTAACCCACTAAAAGTTAGTCACTTTTAGCGGGGGATCTAAAAACAGCCTAGCTTTCTGGTTGTTTAAAGTGATTGCCGGAGCGCGTTTGGAGCGAGTTGCTGTCGGGGCCTAAAGAATCACATTCATGGGTTGTACTAGTAGGGTATTCGAGACCAAATCAAGTCACGATGTTGGGAACTAATTCGTCAGGGTCCCTGAAAGGACGTATTCGGGCGAAATAGAAAACAACCTTGGCCAACTGCTTTAGAGGAATCAATTCCGTGTGAAGCAAGTAAGATGGCGCGCAATCAACAACTAACAAAACAGTGAACAACTAAGAAAAACAATCAACATAATCAAGTGGTTTTTGGGGCTGTATCAATTAAGGAACGCTGCGAATGCTTGTTTCTTCGCTCCTGTTGCTGGCAGAGAGCAACAAAAAGCCGCGTGCGACTCCTTGCCACGCAGGTGGTGCAGGACGAGACTTTGCAGGCCCGGATGAAGGGCTCTTTCTAGCTAGGTCCCCCAGCTAGGTGCCTTTTTACCAATTCTTTTTGGGGGAGGATTCCCCTACTAAAATAGACTACGGACAAAAAAAAAGTGGGCACCCTTGTTCTAACCTCTCTACTGGAGGACCTAGATAGCAACGGACAGGGGATGAACACTGGTCACACTCCCCGATTCATGGGAGACGGAGGTTATGTTCGGCCGAAGAAGCTCAGCTGGGAACGCCCTGAAAAGTGGTTGGACAGAAATCTCCACCGAAACGATGTCCGGACCAAAAGTGTCCCTAATCAAAATTCATACCTGTGGAAATGGTATACCACCTCACTGTGGGTGGACGAAATCCTGCACCACCTAAGAAGTCCTGGAATGATTCGCTTCCCCTGTCAATACCAACAAACAAATGGTTTCAATCATGGCTTCAAAGTGGTGCGAAATGGATTTCGCAACCATCCACAGGTGGGCTTTGCCAACCAATGGGTTTTCCATCAAACCATTTAGCAGGGGAGCAGCAAGCAACCGAGAAGTGGTATACAACCTCCACAGGTGGGTTTTCTTCACTCGTCGCCGGCGACCGCACGGTGAGGTGGTCCTGGAGAAGTGCGGCGTGCGCGCCTTGGCGGTCGAGGACATCTTCCTTGCGGAGCGCATGGAGGACTTGATCCACCCTGGCGGTCTCGTCTCCCCCAAAGGAATGGTATGGCAACTGCAACCCTCATCTCAGACAACAAAACAAGTCTGCAAAGGGATCATCTTGGATCATGTGGCCATGTTTTCGTCTCACTTTAGACTTCCATCTGCTGAAAGGAATATTTGGTATTTCCCCTGTTGGTTTTGAAGGGAATCCATCACTACTGAAAAAAAATGTGTTGCCAGGGGGCTTAAGCAAATGGAAATTAACTGGCCCAAAAGGTGATGGTTAAACCACCTCACACGTGGTGGACCTGAAATCGCCAGCTAAATGGATTTTCCACCTAAGGCCGCCAATTGTTGAATTCACACCCATGCTACTTTGCTGGGGGTTGACTAAATGGGTTCGTCTCAAAAAGGGACGCCTAGGTGGTGAGAAGGCGGATGCTGTGAGTAGTGTGTTTTTGTTTCTGTGTAAATCAATGATGTTGCTGTCTCTTTGCTGTGACAGAGGACGTAAGGTTTAACGAGGAAAGATGTCGGCAAGCATTGCTATCTCAAGCTGTGAATGAAATAGAAACTTGATGGCACATAGTTTGGTAAATTAACATGTGCATACTCAAGACTATGGCAGACTATTCGATTTGTGTTAGCTGAAGCCTAGTGGAACTGAAGTTGCCTTCTCCAGTTTGTTAATTGATGTGCCCTGTTTGAGGAGCAGGTCACTTGAAAGAAACAACAATGACAATTATTATGTCTGTATTTTGTTCAAGTGTCGCTCAACATCTAGTTAGACTTCAATCAAACCATATTTAGAATGGAAATCCAATGGAAGCTTTAGCTTAAGATGGACATTACGTTCGAATTATTTCCTGTTTACATTGCATTTACATTCGGCACAAAGTTTTGTCAAACTCATTTGGACAAAGAATTCCTTTTCTCAAAAGATGCAGACGGACATGAACATAAATAAATAAATAAATACATTAAGCAAAAAAAACACTTGATAAATTATTGGCACCAAAACAAAAGTCTGAACAACAAAACATTGAGAAACCGGAACGACAAACATCATTTCGCAGGGGAAGTCATTGGCATGTTAGCAAGACCCAAACAATTCCTTTGTCAGATTTGTTCTGTTCGATGTGTCGTTGTTCTTTGTGTG
The DNA here is from genome assembly GCA_963377175.1 of Effrenium voratum. Classification (NCBI taxonomy): domain Eukaryota; class Dinophyceae; order Suessiales; family Symbiodiniaceae; genus Effrenium; species Effrenium voratum. The sequence goes on along the minus strand of CAUJNA010003287.1, from coordinate 68,911 downwards.
TTTCAGACCTGTATGTGAATAAGACCCAAACATTTCCTTTGTCAGATTGGTTTGCTTGCTTCCATCAAACTCTGTTGGAAAGGAATTCCTTTTGCAAAAACATTTAGACATAATTTGAATAACAAAAACACAACGCAACAGCAGCAATGATAATCCGAAAGCGAACAACTTGGCACACGGCGAATAGATAATTGCAAACACATCGAGAAAACTGAAAACAAGAAAACAACACCAGCATGGCAGGGGCAGTTATTGGCATATGAGAGCGAGACGCAAACATGTCCTTTAATAGACTGTTTTGTTGTCGTTGTGTTGGTTTCTCGATGTTTGTGTTTTCAATTTTGGATGAGATCAACACATTATGTCCTTTATCAGATTGTGTTCTTGATGTTTCTGTTTGATTTCTTGATGTTTGCTTGTCCAACTTGTACTTAAGTGAGTACGATCCAATCATAGTCCTTTGTCAGATTGTGTTTGTTTTTGTTGCGTTCGATTTATCTTCCTTTTTTGTGGCTTGAATCTCAGAATGGTTGGAATCACCCGCTTGTGCTTCTTTTTCTGCCGCACCCAAGACTGGGGGCAGGGTATATGGGTCTGGAGCATGTCCATGACAAAGACTTCAGTCTCTGGTTGGCTGAAGGTAAGGGGGCCCAGGGGATCTTTGACAAATTCAGGTCTAAAGGTTACGGGCCGGAAAAATTCAGGGCTGCGCCCATCCCTGAAGCCTGGGACAATCCGAATGGATTCAAGATACGGGTTAAAGGTCCGGAACTGTGAAGGAATCAACAGGATTCACGCTTTGAGCCAGTTCTGTCTTCTTTTCTCGTGTTTGGTTTCTTGGAGTCCCTATCCCAACAAAGGATTCCCTTTATCTAGCAGGGTAGCTAGGCAACTGGGTTGATGTGAGTGCATTTGGACGCTATATGAGTCCGTCATTTTGGGGGGCCCGTCAGGAGAAGTCGGCAGCATGGTGGGCCGAGCTTTTTCAGCTTCTTCTGGACAATAGCGGGAAGCCAGGCCTTGCTGTCAAGGGACACTCTCCAGAGATGGGTTTTGGAGGCATGGAGGTTATGTGCCACTTACATAAGGGCACAAGCTTATGTTGGAGGTACATACCTAAGCATCCATACCTCCAACAACCATACCTAGAATGCGCCTGAATTGTGCGTGGACGTGCCTTTGTCGCGTGGACGTGCGGAATGAGTCGGATGGGTCTGGGCAAATGAGAAGCGAGCTCAGCGGGATCACTAGCGAACACCCATGATGCAGGCCCCTTGCTAGGTGAGAAGGGGGGACAGCCCAAGGAGGAACTCTGGGGGACACGGTGAGTAGCAAAGAGTATTGGCTCGCTTTCACAGAATCCATCCAACTTTTTTCCCTTTTGTCCATTGCAACATCCAAAAATGAAGTGCCCTCAAAAAGAGACCCTCGCAGAAATAGATACACCAACAAGCTGGCCGCCCTTTTGATTCTTTTTGGGACCTCTCTAGTGTCTGGTCCGGTGTCATTTAAATCTATCGCCCTCATACTTGCCCTCAATTCATGCTTACCAAGAACGGGGCTTGCAGGAAAGGAGTTCCTTTGAACGTTGTTGCTTTTTCGTGGGTTCTGTTCAGCAAATTGGTTCCGAGTGTTTGTTTGAAACAGGGTGGTTCCGTGCGAAGATGCAACATAGCAAGAACCTGGGAACCTATGGGTGGGCTTTCAGCCATCAGCCTAAGTTCTCCCCACCCTCCCGCCTAGCAACTGCACACAATCTGTCCATCCACAGAAATCCACCAAGAGTACCCAATCCACTAGTTTAGGTTTGTGTTTTTGGCGAGGCGCGCTCTTCCTTTTTCAAGGTTGGTTGAAAGGGAAGTTGAAAGGAACGCCACCATTGTAGGTCCCGGTCCCAGTCTCCCCATTTTTACACATACCCTTTTGTGCCACCGTCTCCCTACTTGGGGTTGGTTGTCGGTATTTCAGACAATCATTGTAAGGATTCCTGTTAAAGGACTGGGACCCCCATGCCAACCATGTGACACCTGGCAGGCATCGATGACATCGCCAAGACCCAGCGCCTTTGGTCGCTTCGTGGCCACGCCGGTCGACGCGCCATCGTGGGCGACCCCGTGGTGTTCTGCTCCGCGCCTCGGGCGTCCGAAACGAAAGACATGGAAACTGTGTTGCCCGGCTGAACACTCGGTCCCCCAGTGCCCTTTCTCACCCCTTTTTTGGTTGGGAGGGTTCTCCTAAAATAGACTATACAGGAAAAAGTTGGTACCGTTATTCTAACCTGTCTGGAGGACCTAGAACAACAGGTGAAGTTGCAGTATGGGAAGCCCAGGTGTTCATTCTGAGTCCCAGGAAGGTTAGAGCAACTTCTTGGGGTGGAGTTAGGGCCAGATGTTTTGGGACATTCAACAGAAACCTTCCCATTCTGAACCCAGAAATCCATATCTTTCCGAACACCGCAAAAGAAAAGGTGCTTTTGTTTGAAAAAAACGACAGTTGATGAAACTCCACGGTAAATCATGTTGATTCACCCAACTACTGTTGTAATCTCATCCCCTGGTTTTCCTGGATTTTAAGTTGGTTGGCAAGTTTCGAGTTGTTGGGCCCTTCCACTCGATCGGAAGTGCCAGTGTTGGAATTCAGGACGCCGTCGATGGCCTTGTCTCACAAAAAACTGCGGAACCCCCCAAAAACATGTTGGTTTCCTCTTGGCTTCCCTTCAAAACAAGGGTACCCCCTGAAAAAGACAACCCCATTCACTCAACCTCAAGATGTTCTGAGACCCCTTTCAAATTTTCTGTCCGGCTTCAGCTCTGTTTGGCGACAGGTGCCAAGCTCTCTGCAGCCCTGGCGTCCGGAGGTGGCCATCTTGGCGCCTCGGTTCGGAGAAAATCGGCGAACCCCACGTGCGGCGCTTGCGCGCTGGCGCGCTTGCGCGCGCGCGCGCGTGCGTGTTCGGGTTCTCCTCGTGGTAAGTAAAGGAAGGACACCAGAAACATGGTGGATTCCCCATCCTAGTTTGACAATGGCTTTTGTGATTGTGAGATTTTGAGTTGGTGCCCTGTTTGGAGTTGTTTTAAAGAGAATGCAATGGAAGTCTTCAGCTTTGCGGGGTCCCCAATTCGAGACACACCAACCGTCCTATCCCTTTACCAGGGTCTTCGAGGGACATCCCTTGGATTTGTTTGACACCAACCCTTGCTAGAATCGGGAAAACATCCCGGTTGGGGAAGGGGGGTTGGATTTCTATGATTGCAAGGCCATGAAGAGTGAATTGTTTCATCGGACGAACAGACATGTCCGGGTCTCCGAAAGGAGCACGTTTTGTATGTTAGAGTAAAGTACATATGCAGCATCATCGCCCACATAATATGTATAGTACATACTATACATATATACATATATACATATATATGATATACCTACATATATGTATATTTGTCGGTTGGGCCGAGATATCCATCTCTAACATGACTCAATTTGGGAGTTCACAAAAAGTACTCAAAATGGCTTGCCCTGGCAAATGGCAACATGGACTAAAACCTGCGGTCCATATTTTGATGCTGATTGTTTTTGACCCATACCCGTTTGAAGCATCTATTGCCTTTTCTGGGTGTTTCCGGTGTGTGCCTCCCCGACGTGGGCGCCATGCGCCGATGCCGAGGACACCGCCAGCGCCGCGGAGCTGCGCTTCGCGCTGACGCACGTGGCGCACGCCTGGGACGGCGGTTTCGGCTTCGCCAGGAAGGCGCAGGGGGCGGAGGGGCGCAGGGCGGAGGGCTGAGATGTCAGACTGTGCTGCACAGTTCTTGGCATTTGTTTGTTTTTTGTTTGATATGTTATTAAGTTTTTTGCTTTTTGTTTTTTTTGTAAAGTTGCCTGCTTGTGTTCTTGTTTGTTCTGTTCAGTTTTAGATTGGGGCAATTTTGTCAAGCCTTGTTGCTACTATACCTGTCGCAGCACCGTTCAGAAACCCTGGTTTCTGATGTTTCCCCTTCAAAACCCAACAAACAATGGTTTCAACCACGGTGCACACGAAATTTCGTCCATCCATACCTCTGCCGAGCCGAGGCACCTGCTAGGTGGTTTACCCCCAGTTTTTTTCTTTTTGGGGGGGTCATACAGGATGTTTGTGCATCCAACTCGTAGGATGTGTTTTTTTTTGTTTTTTTTTTTTTTTTTTTTCCGGGATTGAACATGTGGTTCTTTTGTTCCTTATATGTCCCTTCTATGCTTCTTCTTGTTTTCTTACATGTTCCTTGTATGTTCCTGATACGTTTCTTTTGTGTTCTTCTTTTTTTACAGAGGTCTCTGTGGGACAAACTTCTGGGCCAAGCTTGATTAAGCTTTCTTGTTTCAACAACCCGCCCCCGGTCCTATTTCTTTCAAGGGAAGCCACAAGGAGGATGCTTAATCACTTTGTTCCTTCCATGTTTCGAACCGGGGAGATTCCTCGTGGGGGTTCGGTCCAGTTCGGTGGCTTTCTGTCCTCCCTAAGGGTCGGACGATTTTTCGTGGGGTCCGAAGTGGATTTTGGCATGCCACACACAGGGTATTTGGGTGCCACTCAACTTCTAGGGGTACCTCCCCCATTCTTTCCAGGTTTGCTTTTTCTAGAAAACCTCCGGAAACCCGGGGAAAACGGCCGGTGTTTGAAAAGAACGATAGTTGAAAAGAATGGAAAAGGAATCAACCCCTGGAAAATTCAAATGGGTTGGTCTCAAAGTAGGAGTCGGAACCCCCCCTACCCCCACCCCAAATTCGAGGGGAATCAACCCCTAGACAGCTGGGTTACTCAGCTTGCTATAGGCTAACAGCAGCAGCTTCGCAGGTGCTGAGGCTCCACTTGGACTTCCGGAAGGGCAACCAGGCTGGCTGGGAAGGGGGATTTTGAGAGGTTTTTGGCTCGGGAAAACAACGCGGCCCTCTCTCAAACGCTGCCCCCCTCTTTGTTAAGGGGTTGTTTTTGTTAAGGGAGTTTCTGGACTTTGCTTACTTTGGTGGGAAGGTCATTGTGGGCCAATCTCAGAAAGTGCGTTTTCAGGTTATTCGTGAAACTGCACCCGTCCACGCATCGAATTTGGGAGCAAGGCAGTCCTGGGGCGGGTCGAAACTGGTTCGTGGGTTCCCTAGTTGGGTAGATGGGGCAAGTCAACATAGGCCATCTACAAAATCAAGTTCCCCCAAGTGGAGTTAGCCCAGCTGTAGGTTATAACCTACGCTGATTCACACCAACTTGGCAGCCAACACCCAAGTAACATGGACAGACCCAGAATTTCGGCGGGGGTTTTCCAGAAACAAGTCGGCGCGAGGAGATGGCTTCAGAGCACCTTTGGGCGGACCTGCGCTTCTTGCGACGAGCCTTGCCACTTGTGTTGCTTGTGATTTGTTGGTTTACTTGCGTGTTCGCGATAATAAGTGGGGAGTAACCTAGGTTACAACTAACCTTCAAGGATACTAGCTACTAACTTGCCCGAACACCCGCGCAGGCAATGTTGCTGGGATTTGTTTGGTTCAGATTTTCTGTAGTCGGGCCATTGCTTGTCCTCTTGGAAGATGTCTGTTCATAGTGTGAACCAAGATATACATTGGTTGAAGCATACCCCGGCAAGGGGAAGCGAAAGGAGTTCGTTTAAAGAGGAGTCTCACCATCCACTTTCAATGTTCTGCTGAGGGTTTACATTGGGGGCCGTCAAGCTACCTCCAAGACACGTAAACGTCGTAAAGTTTGAAGGTTCAACGTGGCTTCGAAGGGTCAGGGCATTCCTCCAAAGTGGTGAGTTTCAACTAACGCCAACAAAAAAACAACTTAAGAGGCATCCAGTGACCCCGGCCCCCCGCTCAATAGGAGCATCATGGGGATTATGCGGTCCATACAAACTCTTTGGAGTTTTAGTCATCTAGGTTCCCCAGTAGTGCCCTTTTACCCGTTTTTTGGTTGGGAGGGTTCCCCTACTAAAATAGACTACATAAAAAAAAAAAAAACAAGTTGGTACCCTTATATTCTAACCTCTCTACTGGAGGACCTAGTTATTCTCCCATCCACACGGCACCTCAGAGGGTCCAAGTCCATTGCCTTCAGAAGCGTCCTGGTGGCTTACATGGCAAACGTGAGCAGAAGTTCCTTGTGAAAGCAAATCAACCCGAAATGACACTTGGTGTTTGCTTTTTTGGTCTGTTACTAGTCAAGGTCCCAAAAGGTGATCACCTTTTATTTCCCGGCCCGTTTGGCAAGTGAGGTACTCTTCGTTCCTGCGTTACAAAACCCGTGCACGCACAGGCGGGGTTTTGGAGGTTGACCTCGTTCATCCAATTCCGTAGTGGCTCGCAGCCATCCCCTGAGCTTTTTCGCCTTTTGGCGTTCAGTGGGGATCTCACCAAAAGTGAAAAACTTGTGGCGGGGGATCTGAGGGCAGCCCGGATTCAGCTTGGGACCTGAGGAAGCTTTCGGTCCGACGAGCTGCAGCTGCTGTGCGGCGATGCCTTCGACGCCTCCCTGGGCGCCTGTGGGTGGGTGGGTGGGTGGGTGGGCGGGTGGGTGGGTGGGTGGTTGGTTGGTTGGTTCTGGGGTCCAGCTGTGAATCAGACATATGTGCTCTAGACGGGCCAGGTGTTGGTTCAATAGAAGAAAAATATAATGAACCCAGGGAGAAATTAGTAGCTCCACCGGATGGAGTGGCCAATACTGGGGTCTTCTCCAAACACATGACAAAATCTTCGAGTAGACCGAATGTGGAATAGAGACATAACATCTGATTTTTCCCGTGGCCCCCAGATGCTATTTTGACACATACCTATAGGTTCCCCTGATCATTGCAACACCAGAGGTGCCTTGACTCATTACCTTGTTGGTTTTCTTCATTGGCCCTTTCAACCAGCATATTAATATATGTGTGTCTGGGCTCCAAGTTTCAACCAGTCTTGGTGGGTTTGCCTGTGCGAAGCGCCTCTGGCTGCAACCTTATTCAGTTGTTTCTCATCGCTGATTCTTTGGAGGTATGTCGTGTTTCGTTGCTGGCTTTATTTCTTGTTTCGAGTATTTTTGTTCGATGTGTTTTCTTGCTTGGTTGTGTTGTGCATAGCGCAAAGCTGTTACGACTTAGATGCGTGTTTTTTTTTTTTTTTTTTTTCCCCGTTGTACATTTCAGGGGTTCTGGCTTGGCTTTACGGAAGAGAGTGTTTTCTCCTTTGGATCGGGAGCGGCTTCGGGATGGCGCCATCGTTTGACCTTTTTCCTGGTGTACCCGGGTATACATTGGGTCACGGACCTAGACGCTTGGGCCATTTAGAGGATGGTCCAACACCCTCCTGTGTACTTCCATGTGAGACAGCGGCTACTTGGCCAAAGCAAGCCATTTGCCTCCATGCAGTTGCTTAAGCACATGTTCGATTTTCCCCTCTTGGTTTTAAAGGGAATCTATCACTACTGACAACATTTTCTCATTTTGTCAAGTGAACTGAAGCAAACGGAAGCCTCCCTTGTCATGTTGCCCCTTCCACACCTGCCTTGCTCAGGTTTTCCATGGGGCCCAACGGGTCTTTGACCGGTCGACATCCATGGCTGGGGCAATGTTTTGTTTTGCGTCTATTTGGGGCAATGGGTGGAGGTTTTGATTCCTAGGATTGTTCCTGTATGGCGAATCCAACTTTCCTCCCTGGACTGTTGAAAGCGTGCAAAAGAGAGTCCAGCAATTGAGTTTTGGCATCTAGAAGCTCGTTTAGATGGATTTCCTTAGCAAGTAAACCACCCGCAAATCAACGTGCATTCGAGTTGTTGTTTTTGTTCCGACTTGGCGCCTCACTTGCAATGTATGTACCTGTTTGTTTCTTTTATTCCAGATCACAGGAGAATCCGCGAAATGGAAGATCTTCATTACCTTCGCTTTCTTTCAGAGACACTAACTTGGCGGTTCCCAGCCCGGCCCTCCACTAAAAGTTTGGCCTAAGGTTGCCACGAATGAAGGCAACCGGACAAGTCTTTTGTGAGGAGCCAAAAAAAATCAGCCACTCCGCGCACTATGTTGATTTGTTTCCATTGACCACCCAGTCTTTGCTCCACGGATGAGACATCAGGCTTCCTTATCTGAACCTTCCAAGCCCCGTTGCATCGTCGTTTTTTGGTTCAAATCAATGCGCTTTGGGCACCATGTAGCCCGAGGTTCGGCTTCTAGGCGGCCGTTTTTAGAGGTAGGTTTTTCCGACGCTTCCCTGTCGCATGCGATCCATGCGTTTCTGCGACCCGTCTGAGCCTTTTAAGTTGGATCATGACTCCAATGTTCGGGTCAGAAGACGACTCGCTGTGAACCTTTCATGTCGTCCGAACCGGGGGTTGGAGTGCTGAGTTCAGCAATCGATTGTCACATCTTGGCGCTGAAGACACTTAGTTTCATGAAATGAGCCCAACAGTTGGAACCCAAAAAGGTTAAGGGTGTTTGTATTACACCCTGGGAATACGGCCCAAGGGTGTAATCCCAGGGTGTAATACAAAAGCCCTCAGAAAAAGGTTAAGGGCGTTTCATGCAACCTGGAACCAAAGTTCTCCGCTGACCCCTGGGTTTTGCTTCGAGAGACCCAGGCGAGGTCGCCCTGGTGCCCGTCCACGGGCCGGAGGCGAAGGCGGCGGCGCAGCTGGCGACGGTGCCCACGGTGGCCGGCGCCGGGGCCCAGAAATGGACTCCTTCGGGGCAGCTTTCCTAGGTCACCCCCCTGTTAGGTGCCAACTTTTACCGTTTCTTCTTTGGTTGGGAGGGTTCGGGACCCTACTAAAATCGACAAGAAATAAAAAAGTGGGTAACTTTTTCTAACCTCTCAAATCTGGAGGACCTAGTTTCAGGGAGGGTTCTGGAGATTTTTGGTTCCAGGGAAGTATGGCCTGGGCTTTGTTTTTGTTTTTGTTGAACCCAGAGCTGAAAGCTATGGCGACAGCTTCCCTCAGAAAGGTTGTTTTGAAGCCGGTGGTTTGGTGTTCCCAGGCTGGTTTCCCATTCACCTCTACCAGAGGCAAGGGTTCAAATCTAAATCTAAGCCAATCCAAAGCACCAAAGGGTTACCTGATGCGGGGTCTTTGCCCAGATATGCTCTGGGGTAGTCTGGGGCAGCTTTCAGTGCGAGGGTTCCGCAATGTTCCGCAGATTCGGTTCAGGCAATGTTGGGGGGGGGGGGGGCAGAGCTGTTGGGCTTATTGTTTCGAGGCTACCGCTTTTGGCCATTTTGTCAGGGGGGGGGGGGGGCGTTTTACCTCTGAGAGCTATGCAGAGCTGGCCTTTTTAGGGGTCCGAAGAGGTTTCATGCTTGGATGCTTGGCTAAGTTAGATTGCTTACCTCTACAACCCTAAGTTGTAAGTCCTCATGGATTGTCGCCTCGTGGGTTGCAATTCAGTTGGCAAAGGCCGAACATCCCCTGGTTAGATTGCAAACGAGCTCCTGGCCGAACGTGGCTGGTTAGGGTGTGACCAAATCGCCACGGAGAGACGTCTACCACAGTTAGAACCTGGGTAGATGAAGGTTAGTAAGGGACAATCAGGCCGCGTTTGTATTTCCTTACCATGGTTCCGGTCAACCATTTTACCGGGTGTGGCTCAAAATTAAAGAGCTAGGGTTAATACAGTAGTCTTTGGTTCCATGTACCAAGGTGCCATTTTGATACATGTTTTGGAGCCACGGCCAAATGTTGTTTGTCCACTTCAAAAGGTCTTTCCCTTACTTTTTGCTCGGGGCTGGGAGCAACGCAGGACGCCTCAAGGCCTGAGCATATGCGAAACTTGCCCCACGGAGGCCACAGGACCCTGTGTCCCAAGCTTGCCCCATGAAGAGCAGCACCCTTCTCGTTAGGGGAAAGTACATGAAAGTACACTCATATTCTTAAACATCTAGGGTCATGAAGCATATAGTGCCCTCCTGGGTTGTTCACAGTCAATCCTGATTGCTTGCGCCAGATGCCAGCTGGTAGCAGTTTCCTTTGTTAATGTTGAAACGCATGTGGAAACATGAACTGTGTGTGGAATGCTTGACCACAATGGCATGTGCCATTTTGGCTCAAGCATTGTTCTGGGTTCCTGGAACCCAAGCTGTTTGAAAAACTTTGATCTTTAGCATTTTCGAACTTAACCCCGACCAAGCAATGGCTTCCTCGGCAACCTCGGCAACTTCCTTTGAGTTGATTGAGGACCAGACACTCACCGTGGAGGAGGTTGAAATGGCCAGCCAGGAGCGGCTTGGTTTTGGACGAGCCCGAGGCCCCCCCGTCATCTTCGGCGACCGATGTGATGAAGGACCTCTTCAGGAGGGGCTCTCCCCAAGACCGTGCCGTCCACCAAGTTGCGGTCGGCCTGTGCCCGGGTACCACCGGGGCCAACGGCACCCAGGCTTCCCCATTCCCGCTGCTGGATCCAGGTCGGCTTGCCCTCCACGATGAGCAGGTTGTAGGTGATGCCGTCCGCCTCATAGGTGGCCAAGGGTGCCTGAAAGGGGGCGAACTCCTTGCCGGGGCAGACCCAGCACTGCTTGGCTGCCTCTGGCCACCCCGTGCCGCATGCCTTGCACATGAACTTGTAATCGGGAATGGCCTGCATCGAGCCTGTGCATGCGCTGGGTGCCGATACACGCCTTGTTCCTCTGGAACTGCGAAGCCCAGACTTCCTCCTGGCGGAGCTGGATCTTCATCGGGACATACGCCTCCAGGATGCGAATCACCAGGTTCTCGGTGAGATTCTTCCCGACAAACTTGTGGAACAGGGAGACCGCCTCCTCCACCGAGATGTCTCTCAGCAAGGTGGCCGCCGACGCTGGAAGGACTGGAAACAGGTCTGGGAGGTCCACCAGCTTGAAGTACCCGGGTTTGCCGTCCACCGGCACCAAGGAGACCGAAGCCCTTCAGTCTCTTCGTGGGTGGCGTCTGCGCCTCCTCCGGTGGTGTGGTCCGCTCCGTGCCGTCCGCATCCCCCATGTCCTTGTCGCCCTCCTCGGCGGGGCCAGGGGCACCCAAGCCGGAAGTCGGTGTGGCAAATGCCACTCGGAGACGCTCCAGTGCACGAAAACGGACACGGCAGATGAGATCACCATGGCAGATGCGGTCCCGCTTAACAGGCGGGTGGACATCCGGCAGGAGATCCTGTCCATGGAGGCGGACGACGAGGCGTTGAAGGTCCGGGAGAGTCAGGAGATCAAGGTCAAAGTGCAGCGGTCCCTGAAGGAGGCGGAGGCTCAGAGCTTCCAGCTCTACCACCCCCAGGTGGACCAGGCGATCAGGAAGAAGGAGGAGCTGCACAAGGCCTTGCGGGAGAATCGGGAACCGACTCCAGAGGAGGCCTTGGTCAGGCGGCGGCACAAGGAGTTGGTCACGGAGGAGATGCTGGACAATGAGATGGCTATCCTGGCGCCTCTCCAGGAGGGCATGCAGGCCCTGCCGTCCTGAGAGGAGGTGGCCAATGAGGGAGCCCGTGCCCTCAGGAAAGGTCAACCTGGAGCGTTTCAAGGCCAAGCTGAGAGACCAGTACTTGGAGGGGAAGGGCGTTGACGCCAGCCAGGCACTGGCTGAGGCGATGGGCTCCATTCAGGAGGCTCAGGCGGCAAACAAGCGAACCCAGGACACCAACCAGGCATGGATGCTCAACCACACTCTCAAGCCCTTGGAAGTGTCGGCGTGGCCGAATGATCTCAGGCGGGCCCTGGAGAGGGGCCTATTCTGCCCCCTGGAGCTGCATGACCCCGAGGACATCCCCCAGGTGGGGACATCAAGGAGAAGTATGTCCCCTACATCAGGATGCTCAGAGCGTCGCAGAACCCATGGCACCAGGAGGCACTGCTGGAAGAGATGCCCGATCTGGTGGCACCGGCCCCCCCCAAAAATGCCACCGGCCCCGGGGGGGACCAGCCAATGTCACAGCAAGACCTGGACTCTGAGGATGGCAAGCTGTCCCTTATCCTCTGGGCAATGAAGCGGCACCAGGGAGAGCTCCGGATGTTTGGGGGGATTTGGAAGAAGCACGCAAGCGGTGAGATCCCCCAAGGCGCTGACCAGCAGTTTAAGCTCGCGCCGGAGGAGCTCCTGGCCCTTGAGCGCAGGACTCACCCACTCACGTGCGAGCAGGACCACATCGACCCAGTCATCTACACGGCCTTGGAGATCCGAGCTCAGGTGAACCGGGGTGAGCGCCCGGCGCCGGAGCAGGTGGTTGGTATCTTCTGGGCGAAAGGTGATGGGGTGTTCTGGACCAGACAGCCGAGAACGTGGGACCTGCCGAGCCTGACGGGAGTTTACGCCCACAGGTTCACATTCAAGTACATCTACTCGGCCTGGACCACTTTCCCGTTGATTGTGAAGACGCAACGCCGGGGCCGCAATGCGGAGGGCTCGACCTCGGACAAATGGATGGGCAACATCCTCCAGATGAGGAAGGAGGCGGTGCCCTTCCTGGAGAGCCTGGGCATCCCCAAGCCGCGCAACAAGGAGGAGTGGAGCTACATTTTCAAGGAGATGGGGACATTTCGGGCGGCAAAGAATTTCATCGTCAACTGCCCGTTGCCCGTGATGGAAATGCCGGTGGCCCCCATCCATGACAGTAAGGAGGCGCTGCGTTTCAGGGCAGTTTGCGACGAACGGATCACCCTCCCGCTGGCCGCGCTGAAGGCCTTCGACTCGGTCTACACCAAGTTGGTGGCGGGCCTGAGCAAGTCGTCGATGGTGGAGGTGAAGGTCAACTGGCGCTGCAACGTGGTCCACGACTGGGTCGAGCAGGTCCCACAGGAGGCGGCGGGGGCCTTGTATGACAGGTTGGGCTACTCCCAGGACCTCATCCGGCAGCTGGGTTGCTCCCCCCCCTTGGGTGCCGTTGGCCCCGGGGGGGGAGCGGCCAAGGAGGCGGACCCCAAGGCCAAGGTCATGGGGGGGGCAGATACCACGCTCCGCACACCAGACCAGGGCACCAGGCGGTACCCGCCCATCACCACGGCCACGGTCACGGCGGTTGCGGGCCGGAAGTACATCAACAAGCACTTCCCCAAGGAGACGAAGCATGTGTTTTGGGCCTCCGTGGAGTGTGGCTTGGTCTTGCCAAGCATCAGTGCCTGGGAAGTGGTGAGCAAGGAAAAGTTCAAGACCACGGGGGGCTATATGTGCAGATTTTGCAAGGGCTTCTGGAAGGCGAGCCGCGGGGGGACCAGACTGCTCCAGATCACGGGGTGGCACAAGGATAAGGCCACCTGCTTGCAGCTGGTGATGGACGAGCCCCCGGAGCAGCTGTACAATCAGTGGATCCGTGATCGGATGGAGTTCTACAAGAGGGTGGAGCCAACGGAGCCTCCCAGGGATGAGCGGCTGGTCCTGGGCGACGCGAGCACCCCCCGCATGCGCTTCAGCTCCTCGAACGGCCTGGGGGATGTCTCCACTGCCTTGTGGTCGGTCATCTTGAGCAACCCGGAGAAGTCGGGGCTGGCGGCAATCCACTCGGTGGCGAAGGAGGCGATCCTGAAGGGAGGGAGCCGCTACCCTGAGCATCGGCTATTGATTGTAATCAATAGGGTTTTATCTCTATTGAAGAGGCCTTTTTTTCAATATAATACATTGATTTTCAAGGTACAATTTTCAATTAAACTTTCAAATGCAAAATCAATTAAAAACAGCCTTAAATTGAACACAGAAATCAATTGGGAAATCAAAAGCAAACTTCTGTTTTTCCATGCATAGCCCTGCTTTTGCAGGCTGCTGGGTGAAACGTTTTTCCTTTTGTCAAGGAGTACGCATGCAAATCCCTTTGGCCAAAAGGGTGAAGGTTTTTCCCAAATAGCCTGCAAATCCCTCTGAGAAAGTGCATGAAGCTTACTGTCTTTTTGGCAAGGAATTGCTTGCAAACCCCTTTGGCCAAGGGAGAAAGACTTTTCTTTGTGGCAAGGGGTTGCAGGGCAACCTCTCACCCTTTTCATCAAAGGGTTGAGGGTGGTGGGCTCAAGGCTCATCAGTTGTATTTTCATGGCAGGTAAAACCTGGCCTGGTCAGTTGCAAATGCAAGAGGGCTCTGTATTTTAAGGTAATCTTGGCAGACACCTTTGAGGTTTTGATTCCAAAGGCACAAGAGTGCCCCAAGCGACTGATCCTTCCAACATAATCTTCAGAGCGAAAGTTCCAATGTGCCTTTGGGTTCAAAAACTTGCTGTTTTTGATGAGATGCAGGAAGCTGTGAAATTTGTATGTCACATGAAATATTTTTCGGCCTTTTGTCAAGGCCCATTTGTTGAGCGCATCATATGCAGAGAAGAACCTTTTGGCAATGCCACAAAGCTTTTCATAATCTTGTTTTGATGGGATTGTTGCAGCCTGGTCCATGACTTGGATAATTTGAAAAAGGCACTCAAGCTTTGTTTCATTTGTTGATGTGCCTCTTGATCATCATCCAGAACATCCTGCAAGACTTCCAGTAGGCAAGGGCAGAAGTGTTTACATTCTGCAGCCTTGGAATCCAGGGATGCAAATTTCTTGTGGGGAGATGCAGGGTCACATATCATGGACAGCCGGAGGTTGCTCATTCTGACCTTCACGTGGTCCCTCTTGTAGATTTCACAAGTTCAGCCTTTGAGAGGCAGCCAATTTTTGCCTCCCAACCCCATCAAAGAAGCATATATAGTGCAGGATGCTTCCTGTTAAATGGGACCCAACTCCATGACAGTACATGATATGTAGGGCATCACCCCTGACATGGTTTGTGGTAAGGCCCTCAATGCTGAAAAGGGGATGGCTTGAGCTTGGGTGTGCCACGGCCTGCTCTGTAGTGACACGCACAAACTTTTGGTCATGCTCAAGTAGAAGCTTGACTGATTTGCCTTTGGGGCATTTTTTCTTTTTGTAAACAGGCCTCCTTGCATCGCATTCATGGCAGGGGGCCTTGCTGGCCCAGTGCGGCAGGTGAAGGATGTTGCTGAAAAACTCATGGTCACCTTGTACACACCACACAATTGCCTTGTGACCCCCTTTTGTCAAGGGTTGGCCAGCCAACTCCTCCATGCCAAGCCCTTTTGGCAAGGGTCCTCCCCAAGGGTCTTGGGTAGGGTGGGTGCCTTTTGACAAGGCCCCCAAGCTCCAGCTAATCCATGCATCCAGGATGTCCCATGTGCCTTTGGCTGTGCATGCTTTTGGCCAGGCCACAATCAACAAGTGAGCATCCAGAGCCCCATGATGGGTCAATAGAGGGCCCCAACTCTGGACCATAAGTGAATTGTTATTCTCATATTCCACTCCATCCCCATGAAAAAAACAAGGGATTGTTTGTGCTGGGTTCTGCACCCTTTTGTCAAGGGCCAAAGGTGGAATCAGCTTGTCATCCCCCGACTTTTCCACTGACTCCCAGAATTGTTCACATTGCTGGCAGCCAAACACTTCTTCAAAAACAAATGGGTAGTGCTCATGTAGCTGGGAGAACATCAAATGTGGCAGCAGCACACCTGCCTTCTCTTCAGGGTCTGTATTTGGCTTGTTCTCTTTGATTGGCACACTTACCTGCAAAGGCTGGCATATCTTTATTTGCTTACAAAACATTGCCATCACATCTCTGTGGCAGTTTCCTTTCTGGCTGCCAAAGCTGCCACATTTGCCAAGTTCATGAGGTCAACAGGCTGCCCCTTGTCCAAAATTGCCAGGTGAGCAATTTCAGTAATTTGGGTAGCAGATAAAAAGCCTTGAGACCAAAGTTCTAACAGCCTGGTGCACAAAGAGCTAGGTGTTGTAGTGTCCTTTTGGCAAGGGCTTGGGGCACACTGCTCCATTTCCTTTTTCCAGCCCCTCAATCGTTTGATGCCTTTGGGGTTGTCATCCATTACCCTTTTTGCAAGGGGCTTCCCTTTTTGCCAAAGGGGCTGCTGAGTCAAACCTGTACATTGTTTTCTGGAGCCAAATGGCAATCAAGCAGACCCTCTAAAGCCATGCAAGCTAAACCTTGCCCCCCCTGTCAACCTGACATGGCCTGACAAAGGTTTCATGTCAACACCACATACATGTTTGTTTGCTTGGGTGGTGACAAGCTTGTTTGGCAACCACATGCCTTTACAGTATTTATATGTCATATTGCTGAAGCCCTTGGAAAAAGGGTGTGCCCCTGCTGCCAAAGGTGAAGGCCTATGTTCAAGATTTTCTTGACAAAACCATGCTTTGTAATAGTGCAAATTGTTTTCACTGGCTGTGCCCTTGAAAAAAGGAGCTCCCTGTGTGACACATTAAAGTGTTTGGGTTTGTGGGATAGAAGGGCACCCCCCCCCCCCTCCACTGCGGTCTTTTCCATGCCAATGCCCAGTCTGGTGCCAGCCCCTTTCTCCAAGGGAAAAAACTGTACATATACTATATCCTTTTTACAAGGATGTTCCCAGCCCCTTTCTTGAAAGGGTGGATGACTGCACATTTGCTATTTCCTTTTTACAAGGATGTTGCCAGCCCCTTTTTGCAAGGGAGATTTGCAACTCTGCATGCAAAGCCATACCCTTTTGGCAAGAGTACATTCAGCTTTTGGATGCCCTGCTTGCTGCCTTGTTGGCCAATTGGATCATCTCTTTGACCTCTGCTTTGGCAAGCTTGATGTCACTGGCAGTGTCCAGCAACATTTGTTTCAGTGCACTGATGCCCATGGCTGCCTCTTTTTTCAAGAGGACCTGCTTCAACTTGGCAATTCTTTTCCCCAAGCTAACCATGCTTGCTTGGTACTCAGCCTTTGTGGTTTTTGTCACCCTTTTTTTCCCCTCAGCCTTGTGCAGGGCGCTTTCCATGTCAGACAACACAGAGTTGGCTTGGTCCCTTGCTTTTTTAGCCTTGCTAATGCACTCTTGCCATTGCTCTGGCTCGGTTTTCTCCTCTGGGGATGGCGGGTTTGGGTTTTCAGGGATCCCATCTTTCAAAGCCAGTGGTTTTGGCACTTTGCCCTTGCCTTTCCCTTTGCCAGATCCTTTTGCCAAGGATTTGCCTTTGGAACCCCAGCTTTCCACATCCACAATGTGGCTTTGGAGGTCCCTGCTGAACCCCTGCCCCCATTGGCTTTCAACTTCTTGGTTGCTTTGGAACTCCTGGCCATGGGACCATTCCTTGCTAGCTTTTGCTTTCAGGTGCACGGTTATATCGCCTTGGTCGAAGTACTCATAGTAGCCTGGGGTCCATGGGTCACTACGCCACTTGATACGTCCTGATTGTATGTGGGCTTGCAGTTCATGATCATCAAACCTCTGCAGGATTGTCTTCTCAGATTCCCATGTTTCCCTTTTGTCAAGGGATTTGCTCTGTTGCAGGGACTCCTTCATGTTCATAAACTTTGCCACATTCTCCTGCAGCAGCCACATGGCAACACTGTGTCCTTTTTCCCTTTTGGCAAGGGAGTCAAAGGAATCCTTTTCTTCTGGGTTGTGTTTCAGCCATGTCTGGAATTTGCTCCATGCTTTGCTGCTTTCCTGAGGGGTCATCATCTCTTTCAGGCTCTTTGCCCCTTCTACTGCACTCTCTGCTGTTTCAGCAACCTTCTCCATTTTCTCTTGCATGGACAACTTTCCTAGCTTAGCCAGGTTCTTTGCTTTCAGCTTGCTCCCTTTTGTCAAGGGTTTTGTTGTATGATCACTCCCATCCTTGCTTGCAGAGCCCGCTCCTTTTGACAAGGAAGTGTTGGAACTTGGTTTCCCTTTTAGCAAGGGCTTCTTCACCTTCTTTTTGGCTTTTGGTGCCATTGCTCAGGGAATTCTACATCATGAGCCAAAAAATGCTGTTGGTGATCCAAACATTGAAATCTGATGAAATCTGATGAAATCTGATGAAATCTGATGAAATCTGATGAAATCTGATGAAATCATAGGTTTCATCAGATTTCATCAGATTTCATCAGATTTCATCAGATTTCATCAGATTTCATCAGATTTCCTGTGAGTGGGCTGGTTTGTCCAAACACAAGGGGCGTTTAATTTGCTTCCCCTTGAAATCAAAGGGGCAACCCAGCTCAGAACAGTTACAAACTGGATTGAGTGTTTGTGGAAATGTGCCTATGGACAATGAGGTCAGTTGGTTGCAGTTTTGTGCCTTTTGGCAAAAAGGGCCTTTAGTTTGCTTCCCCCTTGAAATTAAAGGGGCAACCCAGCTCAGAAGACCAGTTACAAACTGGATTGATTGTTTGTGGAAATGTGCTGATGGACAATGATGCAAGTTGGTTGTGCCTTTGGCAAAAAGGCAGGGGCCTTCAGTAACTGGTGCTGGGTGCCAATGACACAATAGTGGTTGCCCTTAGAATAGATGTTTGCTTGGATGAAATATTCAGTCCATGTGGCCACCGCTTGATGGTCATGTGTTGGAATGCTAGTGGGTCTTCATGGGGTGCCATTCAAACAGAAACATTATTTGAACAAACAATTGCAAGAGCAATCTCATGATTTGTTTATCAGTGTTTTCCACCCTGCCCCCCATTGCTGCAGCTCTTTTTTTCTCTTGATGCAAAAGTCTCCTGACCCATTTTGGCCAGTTATGCCCTTTTCACAAGGGAGTGATGTCAGCCCACACAGCTCCTTTTAGCAAGGAGATGCTGCCAGCTTTTTCCTTTTGACAAGGATGTTTGGAAATGCTGCCATCCTGCCATTCTTTGGCAAGGATAGATTTTCCACTGCCAGCTTTGCCCTTTTGACAAGTTGCTTGCTGCCGGCCTGCTGCCTCCTTTTGACAAGGAGATCAGTCAGCCATGGCCTGGTCAAGCAAGAAGGCAGCCACTGCACCACACAAGGTGGGGTGGGCTCTCTTGCCATTGAACACCCAGTGCCTCTTGGGAGAGACTGGGTATACAGACAAGCCTTTTGACAAGGCCTCTTGGCAGATATCATTGTTGTCATCAAAAATGTGGCCCACACTGTTTCTGATCATCCACTCAGCTTTGCCCTTGGCCCCTGTCCTTGAGGAAGTGAAGGCGACCTGGTCAAATTTGAAAGGCAGCTTGTCGAGCTTTGCACTTCCAGCTTTCTCACATGTCCACAGAAGGACAAGAGAAACACTTGGTAGCCTTGGCTCCTCAGGGCCTCAAGGGACCTGAGGTTTGCTCCTGTGACCACCTCATCAACTTCAAGAGTGTGGTGCCAGTCAATGGCCACTCTTGTGTTGGGATTCTGTTTCAAAACCCAGGTGTGGGCTCTGGCAAGGCTGCTGCAGGGCTTGCCACCTTGGCCTTCTTTACATCAGGAGGGTTGCACTCACTGGAGGGGCTGCAATCAGCCTCCGGTTTCACCCCCATGGCCTGCTGGTGAAGCCCAACCTCCTTTTGGCAAGGGGTAGCCTCCTTTTGCTGGTGAAGCCCAACCTCCTTTTCACAAGGGGTAGCCTCCTTTTGCTGGTGAAGCTCAGGATCCTTTTGGCAAGGGGTAGCCTCCTTCTGCTGGTGGTGCTCAGGCCCCTTTTGGCAAGGGGCAGCCTCCTGCTGGTGGTGCTCAGGGCCCTTTTGGCAAGGGGCAGCCTTCGCCTGCTGGATGTGCTCAGGGCCCTTTTGGCAAGGGGCAGTGCAGGGCCTTTGTGGCAAGGGCAGGCTCCTCCTCCTTGTGGTGGAGCTCAGGGTCCTCGCGGGGCATGTGCTTGGCAATTTCCCTTTCGCTGGGGCCCAAGGCAGCAGATTTGGGCTGGGCAGGTGCCAGAGGAGCCTGCTCTGCAGCTTCTCTGGCCAAAGCCTTCTCCCTCATCCTCTGCCTCCTTGCTTGGCTGACTGTGCCTGTGCCCTGGGGTCGGCCCTTGTTGTTTGTGTTGCCCCACGAGCCATCCAATTGTCCCAATTGGCCATCCCTTTTCTCAAGGGCTGTCCCTTTTTTCAAGGGTTGTTCCTTTTCCAGGGCAGGCCCTTTTTGCAAGGGAATTGCAGAGCCCTTTGGTCAAGGGGGTGCAAAAACAAAAGATCTTTGAGCTTGAAACGGCTGCAGTTGAAAGTGGTGATGGCTCCACATGGTGTGTGTGTGTGTGTGTGCTTGTGTGTGTGTGCTTGTGTGTGTGGTGTATGTGGGAAACATGTTATGAGGAGAAGAAAAGCATTCACTCAAAAACACACACAAGCCAATGCTTGGATATTTACTGAATTAAAATAAGTTCCAAAAAATGAAATGACCCTTCCTCCACCAAAAGGTTGTTGGTTATGTTTTTTTGTGGCCAATGGGTCTTCAAGGGGTGCATTGAACAGCAACATTGTTTGAACAGGCAGTTGCAACAGCAATCTCACGACTGGCTTTCCCTTGATTTCCACCAGCCCCCCTAGCTGCAGTTTTTTCCATTGAATCAAAATCTGTCCTGACCAATTTTGGCCAAGGAATCTGCCACCACAAAGGGGATTGTTGCAGATTATGCCCTTTTCACAAGGGATTGGTTGCGGCAAGCACACACAGCTCCTTTCAGCAAGGAGATGCAACTTTGCCCTTTTGACAAGGGGATGAAAGCTAGCACCCAGCCCCTTTGGGCAAGGGTTCTTCTATTCACTGTGGAATCCCCCTTGTAAACAGCAGCTGGCAAACCCTTTGTTCAAGGGCCAAGGCTTCACCCTTTGGGCAAGGGTCTTTCCACTTTTGTGCATCATGTGCACACCTCCTCCCTGAGCTGGATGGCCTCATTTTTTGTCAGGTGGTTTTCTCTAAGCTTGGCAAGAATTGCATCAATGTGTGCACTGTAGGAGGCTGATCTTTTCATTGAGATCTCCACAATCAACCTGTTTTTCTCCCCCGGCTCTTGGCTTCCAGTGATGTAAGCTCTCTCTGGGTTCTTGGCATTCACTTTGCTCAATTTCAGCCAAGGTTTTCTTGCAACTGGGTTTGTAGAGTTGTGCTTTTCTGATGTTGCTTCAGCCCTTTTGACAAGGGCAGCTGGCTTCTTCATAACAATACACAGCTGTTCTTTCAAGCTAGCCGTTGGCTCTGGCGTTTTTTGGCCCAGCCTTCTCCTCATGAAGCTTGGCTTGCAGAGGGCACTGGCACTGCTTGGCACTTGTCCTTTTGGCAAGGAAGGCATTGCCTGGCTGTGGCTTGAACTAGCTTCCTCACTGGGGAGTGAATCTCCCTTCTCAGGGCAGCCCCCTTTAGACAAGGGGCTTGTGGTTGGCTGAGCTTTGAGTGGGCTGGTAAAGCAAGCTGGGAAGCCTTGGCTGTCCAGGGAAACATCACTCACCAGTGGCTTGAGTTTTCTTTGTTTGTTCTCCATTTCCTCAAGGGGTGGCCCTTCCCTTTTTCCAAGGGGTGGCTCCTCCCTTTTTTCAAGGGGCTTTGCAGGCAGAACTGGTTGGTCATTGCTTTTCTTCTCAATCATGTTGACAACCTCCTGCAACTTGAGGTACTCAACACTGGTCAACTTAGAAGCACAGAGTCTCATGCTTTCTGGAGATTTGAGCCGCCGAAAATGGGCCAAAATAACATTCAGCCTTTCCAGCTTGAGGCCAAGCTCCATGGCCATGGCGGGCAAGGTCGCCTTTGTGGGGGGCGGCCCCAACTGCAGAACGTGGAGCATTCTCAGATGGTTCCCCAAACCGGGAGGCCCGCCGCCGGTGAGGTGAGGCGGAGCAGAGTTTGTGGGGCTTGGAGGACCTGGAGCCCCGGGTAATGGAGGACACGGACAACGACAGCGTGCTCATGCTCCGACAGATGTACCTGACCTCGCTGGCCTACCAAGGACTAGGTCAACTAACGGTCCCGCAGGTGGGCTCCTCCTTCCTGGAGCACCCAATGGACCCAATGGAGTGCAGCAAGAGCCCGAGCGCAGCGAGGTGCTCATCGATCTGGGTGACACGGGCCTACATTCAATGGGCGAACGCACTCCACCACTCCCTCATCAAGTTTGACGAGTGCCGCCTGGGCCAGGTGGTAGTGAAGTCCACGACATTGTCCTTCACCATTGGCATGATCTGCGATGCAACCACGGAGCTCACCCCAGGGGGGAAAAGCTCAACTCCAGTGACCTCAGCCGGTACCGAGAGCAGATGATGCAGGGTCTCGCGGCGGCCATCCTCTGCAGAGCGGGACCCGTCCTGGAGGCGCTGAAGCCGGGGGGCACGGTGCCCCAAAAGTGAACCCAACGACCCCCCCGAGGCGGCAGAGGGAACCATCTCCCAGCACGCCGGGGGACAACAAGCGCCAGTCCCTGAGGCTGAAGGCCGGCCAACAAGCGTTGGCAGGACTAACCCTGGGCTCACTTCCGGTCTCGGCCTCAGACAGTCCTGCGGTCCGGACACCAACGCAGCCGGCTGGCAGGACGGTCGAACTTCGGGGGGAAACTCTTCCCCTTCAGCCATGGGCGCGCCATTGCATGGAGATCTCGGATCGGCCCACCACCCTGCCGATCACGCACGACCCAAATCTCTCCGACAAGGTTATGTACCTCCAGATGGCCTTCAAACAGCGCCCCCTCAGGGACGGGGGTGGGAAGCCCTCACTTGGACGGCTGGCCCCGTGGACTAGGCCACTGTCCAAAGCAGCAGTGATGGGGGCCAAGATCTGTGTCCTCACGTCGCCATGGGGGGACAAACTCCAGGAGTCGCTCTCGTTGGGGGACGGGTCACACCCCTTCCCGGAGGATCTGCTGGAAGATATCAGGGAGATTCTGGCGCCAGGGGCAGGCCGACCAGCGGAAGGCCAACCCTTCTTCCTGGACATCTTGCACAGCCTGGCGCTGAACATTCAGGAAGTTTCCTCGGGATCTGGAACAAGGGGTCCCACTGGGGGTCACGGACCCACCCCTAGCTTCGCCGGGCATCTGGCCACTCAAGAAGGAGCTGAAAGGGGAGGAGCCGGAGTTCCAGGAACTCCCTCATCCCACGGGCCGGGGTAACTACCCCTCAACAAATCACTTCAGTGAGCTCATCCGTAGCACATTCCTGGAGGAGGTCCCCATGGGCATGGTAGATGGCCCTCTCACCAAGGTAGAGGCAGCAGCGCGCTGTGGCTGCAATATGGAGGATCTTTGTCCAGGCCCCTAGCGGGCATCGACGAGGGGGACAAGATCCGCACCATCTACGATGGCTCGGTGGGCGGGGCCAATGACACCATCAGGAACCAGACGGTGGAAAGGACGACGGCTCCGACGGTGCTGGATGGGGTACAAGCTCTTCATTGGCTACATGCGGCAGCTGAGGAGGGACCTCCCTCTCAGGGTGCCCCCGGCCCCGAGAAGGAGGTCGCTAAACCTCCACCCGAGGGCTGGCTATGGCCGGAGCCGGGCACCAGGTGGGTGCTGCTCAAGGCGGACGTCACCAAGGCCCACCGGAGAGTGAAGGTCCTCAGGAAGGACTGGCGGTTCCAGGTGGCTTCACTGGGGGAAGAATGGTGGGTGAACAAGGTAGGCACATACGGCATGGCCAGTGCCCAATCCTACTGGGGACGCCTGGCAGCCCTTCTACTCAGGGTCCTCTACGCACTTTTCCCTCAAGTGGATTGGAACTTCGTCTTTGTGGATGACTTCCTGTGGCTGCTTCGCAGCGAGGGGGCAGTAAACTTGGCGGTGGCGCTGTTGGCAACACTCCTGGCCTTGGGCACCCCGCTTAGCTGGAAGAAGACACATTTGGCGGAGGTCAACACGTGGCTGGGCTTCGTGGTCCACCCGAACATCCCGCAGGTTCTCATGGCCGCCAACAAACACATCCTGGTGATGGAGGTCCTGCAGACCATGGTGGAAGGGCAGGCGATGCACTCAAAGGACATCGAGAAGGCCCTGGGCCGCATCCAATGGGCAACTGCTGCATGTCCGCTGGCGAAGTCGATGCTTCAGCCATTGTGGGCCTGGAAGATGGCCACCACCACGGTGGGGAAACCCCCCAAGGTGGTCAGGATGCTGGCGTTCATGCTGCGGTTCCTCTTCAACACGCCCTTCGTCCAGTACTCCCCTTACTTGCCGAAGTCCTCTTGGTGGGGTTGCAGCGATGCTAGCGCCTCGGACGAAGGACTGGCATTTGTGGGAGGATGGTGCTCCAACAAAACGGAGCCGGAAAAGAAGGAGGTGTACTGGTTCCACGAGCAGATCCACGTGGAGGAGTACCCTTGGGCATTCAAGAATGGGGATCCCAAGCGGAGGATTGCGGCTTTGGAAATGCTGGGCACGCTCTTCCTCTGTAACATGATCCTCACGCACCAAGG
This sequence comes from Effrenium voratum, assembly GCA_963377175.1. Lineage (NCBI taxonomy): Eukaryota > Dinophyceae > Suessiales > Symbiodiniaceae > Effrenium > Effrenium voratum. The sequence continues at coordinate 44,836 of CAUJNA010003287.1, read as the reverse complement.
CCCTCTGTCCTCCCGGGTCCGACTCCCGGTGGGCAGTGACAATCAGGGCAACGTCATGGCGATGCTCAACCTTGGATCCAAGAAGCCCTACACCGCGGCTATCCTGATGGAGCTGGTCTTCCTGCTCCACACCCATGGCTGCTCGCTGGCGGCCAACCACGTGCCCCGGGAATTCAACCAGTGGGCCGATGAGCTGACGCACCCAGATTTCGCTGGGTTCGACCCTTTGCACAGGGTCCCTAAACAGGAACTCTGCGAGGAGTTTGTGTTTTTCTCCCGCGTCTCCTGAATGGAGATGCATTTGATCTCAGCGTGGGCCCACCCATGCTCCCGTGACCGGAGCCGGTGGGTGACTCACTTCCCCTGGTGGCAGACCCCCCTGGGGCCTGGGTGCCCCGGGCAGCGGCTCAGGGGCGGGCGCTATCAGTCTGCACACCCGTTCTTCAGTTTTTGAGAGTTTGTGGTGGGTGGCCCATGGGGCCCACCCAGCCGTAGACATCTGACAGGGGAAGATGAGTCCCTGGCACCAACACATTGCTTGGATAAAAGAGTTATCGCTTGCATGTGTGGTGCCGTTTGGTTAGCTTACATACACCTAGTGGTGTCCCGCCGCGGATTCCAGATTGGTTTTGCACAAGGCTTGACCTTCGTCTCCCAAAAACCAAGTCGTCATCGCTGGTCAGGACAGGGCTTCCTGCATGCTGCATGTCCTTGCTATGGAACCTCCAAAAATGGCCACTAGATTGATCAACTTGAGGCTGGGGAATCCAGCGACCCCTGATTCTCCCTTTTTGAAGACAGCAATGGAATTGGGAAACCTGCCTCCCCCAGATGACCTACGGATGTTCTAAGTCCGGTGCCCAGCCTTGAGGCTGCCGAGTGCCTCTGGAGCCCGGGGTCCTTGCAGTGGCTCTGCCCTATGACTCGGAAGCTCAGGCGAACCGCGCGCACGCTTTCGCGTGTCGAGCTCTTTTCTCTGGGTTTCCCTTCAACGAAAAGGGGAATCTTCAAAGAAAGACACGCCCAGGGTATGTCTTCAGTCTTTTCCATAATACCCTTTTGTACCCCTTTTGGGGGGTTTTAGAGGGAAACGAGAAGGAACACCGAAATCCATGACACCTTACACGCACTGTAAGTTGCAAAACCCTGTTTTCCTCTGGGCTAGTGTGTTGGGGGGTGATGTTGACCCTGGATTCATCCCGCTGGTTCCCTCTATGAGGAGCTCTGTCAACCAGTTGATTAATTTCGGGCCCCTGTTTGACTCAGATGTGCCTGAGTTGGTTACCCTAGAAGTGAGGTTGGATTGCAGGGAAGCCAGAAAGGGGTTCTTTACTTGACAAATGTCGACCCCGGATGCGTCAGCCGCAGCGGTCAGTTTGTTTGTGGGGTGCAACTCCCTCAAAAGTGATCAGGATTTTTACTCAATCCCCCCATAAGCATCAGCAAGGGGTTCGTTCATCCTGGGTTCCCATTTGTTTGTGGTGGCTTCTTCGTGGGTTGGCAGCCAAACTGCATTTCAAATATTCGTCAGCCAGAGTTGGTGTTGATCATGTGACTCATAATCGGAATTTGGTAGTAACATTGTCTACCCGGAACCATGTAGTTATAGTTGACTACAAAGGCGGCGGCTACACCATCTTTATTGGGAGGATCCCTGAGTAACCTTCGGGGTTTCGTCTTTCTCGCGTTGGAGCCACTGCCTCTGAACCCAAGGGCTCGTGACGTCTCCGTCTCCCCGAAGCTTCGGCCACCGACGGTGGACTCGAGGTCGTCCCCGGCTTTGACTCATGAACCACCAGAACCCCATCCCAAGTTCTGCAGGTGTTCGAACAGGTTTGGTTTTCTGGGGCTCCCCGAGAGTTTCTCACAGAACCCCCCCCGGCCCCCTGGCGCTCGATGTCTCGCAGCTCCGCGGATTTCCCGGGTTGAAATATGAGAGGCCGAGGATCCCATCGAGTGGGAGGAGTTTCTGCTGCGACTGGGGTGCCAGCCTCCCAAGGCCCCTGGCGTCAGTACGAGCGAGCGCTTGCCGGGCTACGTCCCAAATCGAAGTCCCAGTTCGGAGCTGTCACTTGGGTTCGGGCCATTTGTGGTAGCCGGCTCCTGGGGCTTTTGGAAGACCCAGACACCCATTAGACACCCCGCAGGTGTTAGGGGTCTCAAAACTTGGTTGTTTGAGGGGCCCCAAATCAATCGGGAGCGTCTGGGTAAACAACAGTTTAAGAAGGCTTGTTCTGGCCAATCCTAGGAAGGCAGTTGACTTGGATGCTGGTTGTCAAGCTGGTGGTTGGTAACTTAGGATACGAAGACAGTGGAGCTAGCCCAACCAAAACGAAAGCCAGGATGGGATGGGTATTTTGATTGAAGCAGAGAGAGAGAGAGAGAGAGAGAGAGAGAGAGAGAGAGAAAGAGAGGGAGAGGGAGAGGGAGAGGGAGAGGGAGAGAGAGAGAGAGAGAGAGGGAGAGAGAGAGAGAGGGAAAAACAGGGAGAGAGAGAGAGAGAGAAAGAGAAAGAGAGAAAGAGAGAGAGAGAGAGAGAGAGAGAGAGAGAGAGGGAGAGAGAGGGAGGGAGGGAGGGCGGGAGTGAGGGAGGGAGGGAGTGAGGGAGGGAGAGAAAGAGAGAGAGAGAGAGTCACCTTTCATTGAAGGCCAATTTACAGCTATGGTTCGACGAGGTGTTGGACTGTGACTTTATTGAGCGCATGGACACATTTTGAAGGAATCAATTTTGCAATTGATGGACCGGGGCAGAAGCCCCCACTGACAGGTATAGGTTTATGAATCCGGGGTTTCTGCGGTGCAGCAAGCGAACGACCACCCCCTCGGCTTTCAGTGAAAAGCCATGTGTTGGCTTGCTTCTTGTTGATTTAAAGGCCCAGCGGGTCCAAGTACCTTGTGAGCATAGTTTTTGAGGGGTTAAAGGGGTCAAAGTGAGCCATCAATTGGACCCTCAGGAGAAGGTAAACCTCCAATTTGACCCTTTCAACCCCTCCAAAGCCAGCCTCACATAAAGTGTCTAAGATGGCTTCAACAAACCCCACAACCACCGAGGAAATGATATCTCACAACCACCTCTTTTACCTTCCAATCAACATACAACATCCTGGAAAAAGGCTCTTGGAAAAAGGAGCTCCTGGAAAAAGGGTACTCCAGACGGGGCGCAGTCGTGGCGTACATGGGACGGTTCCCTCGGCCGAATTCGGCGAAGTCGACCTCCCCGGAGGCGGACTTGCGGACAGCGGTCGAGAGCCCGGTGCTTCCGGCGCTGGAGCAGCTGCCAATAGCGACCCAGCCGGAGAGAAGTGAAGCTGTTGGTTGGTAAAGCCACAAGGAAGCCAGCGGCAGGGGACCGATTCCTATGTTGCGAAACACCCTACTCCAAAGGAATCTGTTGAAAGACCTAGTTGTTCATAGTGAGTAGTGAACTTAGTGAACCTTGAAGTTGGTACGGTGGATGCCCCGTTCGCCATATTGCAAGTAAACCAACCACACCGACCCACACAACCATGGTAAACTGGGGTAAATTAGGGTAAATGAGGGAGATGGTGGGGCATTCGCCCTTTCCAAACGGAATTTGGAAAGACCTAGTTTTCCCTAGTAAATGTATCCTTTGTGAGTCAGGGCTCAAAGGGCCAAAGCTGGCATTTGGAGCAGGGGGTATATGGGTGGGCTGGTTCAAATGAAAATCAGCAGGAGTTCCCAGGGTTTTACGGCTGAGATCTCGTTTGACATCACTGAACGTGTTCGAGGTGCAGTAAGCATGGGCGTGCCTCTTTTTTAAGGGTACCATTCTTTCTGGGGTTGGTGTTTATTGGGAAAACACAGGGACACCTTCTTTTAGCTGCGGGGGCTTCCTCTACTTTGAGACGTGGCAAATCGGAGGGAGTTTCTCAAGCAAAACAGGCACTGGTCGCCTCAAATGGTTGCCCTTTAGTTCCTACTAAAAGCAAGCTGTTGCTTTGCTTGTTTGCACCATTTTGTGAAACTCCCACATTCATGCGTTGTTTTTGTTAGGGCAACCTTCGGAAGGGTGGTTGGATTTGGTTTAGATTAAAGTCAAGCAACAAATAGGAACACTAAAACATACAGAACCCTGTAAAGTTGCAAGGGACGCATTGTGGCGCTCTGAGTTCAGGCATTCAAAGCCACGGCTACGGAAAGTGGCTGGTCTGGGCCTGAAGTTGGCCACAAGAGGCCAAAGAAAGCCATAGTTTTTGGGGGGGAAGGAACGGGAAGGCGATGACTCTGAAAAGAGGACGTATTTATAATATGGGAGCTCATTTGTTGTTCAGAGAAACGTTACTTCTTGCAAGGGAAACCAAATGGGTTTGTCTTACCATAGGGACCCCCCATACATATTACTTCCCTGGAATCCGCTCCAAAAGGGTTCCGAGGATTCCGCCCCCCAAAAAAAGACACACCCACATGGCCAAACTCCAAGCAAGTGGGACCCCGCGTCAAGAAAAGGGACACGGCCTTTCTGTAGGCGAAGCTTCACGCCGTGCTGTCAGCGCTGCCTCCCCGAACTCTGCAGTGGCTACAGGAGAAGGCCTAAAGCGGATACGACCCAAAGTGGAGTAAGTGGGTTTCTTGGGCAAAGTAAAAAGAGGTCCACCAGGTTCGTTGTGGGTTGGAAAAAGTGGGTTTCCTTGCATCTTCAGAGGGGAAAAGGGAGGTTTCACTGAGCCGTGTGCTTGCCCAACGACTTGGCTCTGACTTGGGCGTTGAAAGGAGGTTTTGAGAAACAGCTCGTCAGTAGAACCACAAGTTTATTGGTTTTGGGCGCTGATTTGCCTGCGAATTTCAGGAGTCTGAACGAGTCGGAACTTAAGCCTTCCATTTGCTTAAGAATGTTGAGTTCTATTTTTCCAGGGGACTCCAGCAAATGGAGGAAGCCATTTCAACTTCACGCCCATGTTCGGGATTTTCGTAATTTGCCAAGGGTTCACACCCCGATGCCCCCATGTCAGGGATCAACGCGCCAGTTTGGCAATACAAGAGTCCCGCCTTTATGGGGCCCTTTCCTAAAGAACAAAAAGAAGAAGCACCCTGGACTTGAGCGTGGTGTTTTGGGCTCTTTGCATCCGTTTTACCCGAATTCATTTATCTGAGCATGTTGGCGGCAAGGTTCCATTGTTTGATTGCCCCAAACCAGACTAACATCCAGACATTGTTCTGCTTGATATATCAGCAACCCGCCTAGGTTTCAGTCAACGTTGGTCATCAAAACCGGAACGCTTTTGGTGGAGCCGATTTTTCCAAACTTCAGGCTATGACAACTCCGATTTGACAGCTGGGTTTGTTGACCCTAATTTGTGGCACTGAACCCATGAACGGTGCGCCCTGGCTCCCCCTTTTTCGGTGAGACACCATCAAAGCCTGGCTGGATGAAGGTTAGGGAATAGTCCTGAGCAAAACTGCCCTCGGACAAGTCTGCATTTGTTTGGTCCACGACCCAGGTAGGGAACCCCCTTTTGTCCCTTTTCATGTCTACCCCTCATTTACTTTTTCATAGCCCCAGACCCCTTGTATCCGGTTTGGTTGCTGGTTAGGATTGGTGGTTTGGAACCGGATTTGAACTCCGGAACAGCTGGGGGTTGTCCACTCCGGAACAGCTGCAAACCGGGCTAAAAAGCTTTAAGGGGATGGCTGGGAGTCACCAAGAAAAGCTAAGGCTTTCTTGAACAAAAAACAGAAGGAAAGGACATGGGGGTCCCCCGTGTTAACACATACCCATTTACAAGCTTCTGTGGAGACCGAAGAAACAAATGCCAGCTTTGGGGGTCCCTAAATTTAACATACTCATCTATAAGCTTGTCTGTTGGTGGTGGGGAGCCTTTTAGTGTTTAGTGGTAGTTTGCATTTGACCCACTAAAAGTTTGTCACTTTTAGCTGGGGAGCTGAAGGCGGCCCAGTCTTGGTTTCCTTTGAAACCCGGGCAACGCCATGAGCCTCACCGGCGTCCAGGTGGTCATGATGGCTCGCAGCGGCCGGGCGGTGGCGCTGAACAACTTGGTGGCGGAGCAGCTTCTGAGGACCTCCACCGGATCGGACCTTTTGGCTCGTTTTTGCCTCTGCGATAGCGCACAGTGTCTGTTCGACGCAGCGATTTTTTGGGGGGGAGGGGGAAAGAAGGAGAAGGCCCCAAAAACAAAGAAGTCAGGGCATCAGTGCTTGTATAGACCTTTTGGCTCTGTCTGTTAGGGAAACCCTTGGTAGGTTTTAAGAGACAAAATCAGTGGGAAGACCACCATTTTATGGGGTCCACTAGAGCAAACTCGCCTTTGTGCAACAATTTGGTGAATTTGAGTCGCTTTGGTTTTTGTAGGGCCTTTGACGTGTCTGCCTTTTTTTGGCCGCCATTCTTAGAGGCGCCCGGTGATCTGCAAAAAAGTCGGGCTGGGAGGAGCCTCCCCTTGCCCTTGGAACAGCTGGAGCTTGTGCCGGTGCCTCCGGAGACGTGCCAGAGCTCAAGTGAAGTGGGGCCCAAAGTGGGAGCTGAGAAACTAGGTCCCCCAGCTAGGTGCCCCTGTTAAACCCCTCTTTTGGTTGGGAGGGTTCAGAAAAAAGTTGGTACCCTTATTCTAACCTCTCAAACCTGGAGGACCTAGTTAAGGATATTTGCTATTTTCCCCCTGCTGGGGAGCCTTTGAAGGTTCCAGTTATATAATTCACTTGCCTGGTGCGCTGCACACTTGTTGCATGTGTCTCTGTGCCATCAACTTCTGCACGCTACCTGCTTACTATTGAATTATTTTGGACTGGTTTGCTCCCTTAAAAAAAACTTGTCTGGCTCGGCCCCGTGTTTTTTAATATGAGTTGTTTGGGTGGTTTATTAACGTTGTGCTTTGGAGGGTCGACTTGGGGGGGCGGTGTTGTATGTTTGCAATTAACTTTTTAATTAGCCCCTTCTCAATTTAGTATTGGGTGAAAAAGCGTGTCCGGTGGCCGAGAATTTTATTAATTCGCGCCCATTTATTAAACTTAGGTTGACATTAAATTGTGGTCTGTGGGCCGTTGTGACATCCACTTCGCACCCAAGGAATCCCTGGAATGGTTCTTCCCCATACCAACGAACAATGGTTTCAACCACTGTTTCAAAGTGGTGCGGACGGATTTCGTTCATCCACAGTAGTTTGGCAGCGAGCTATCCCTTGGAACCTTGGAATCAACCATGGAGCGGTGATTCGTTTGTCCCCGCTGCCCTTAGAAAGGGCAACCCGACCATTTCAGGGTCCATCGAAGAAGGCCCACCCTCCAATGAACCCTTTTCTACGCCTCTTTGACCCCCCAACAAAAAAATCAAGTGTTTTTTCAGGCGGAAGAAAGGGGTGCATGGGTGGTGCAGGGTATGCACGTTCCCAGATCTGAGGCAAGAGGTGGCCCAACTGCTCGGCATTTGCGTGCGCCAAAACGCGGAGATGTGCTGGTTCATCCTGGCCGCGCTCTGCGCGCAGCAAGTTCGCTCGCTTGGCGGCTTGACGCGGCGGTGTTTTTTTATTATTTGTTTCTCGGCGCGTTCGCTTTTGGCAGTTTCTGAACAGCCTTTTAGTTGGAAACCAAAAGGGCAACCCTTGCCATTTTGGGCGGCCTGATCCCGTCAGCAACACCCTCGCATCCGAACCAACGATCCAAGGTGTCCCTTAATGCATCCAGGGAATGGTATTTTGAGGGTTGTCCTTTCCGGAATTCCCTTTTGTTTCATGACAACCCAAAAGGCTTCCCAAAATTCACTCCAAATACCTCATGCGTTTATTTCCGGTGGTTTGCTTGCCTTGCTCCTACTTTTGGAGAGGCATACTTAGCACAGCAAGCTGGCATTTGTGAGGCAAAAGAAATGAAGGTGGCAATTCTGAGGGTGGCCTTGTTGAGAGTTTGTTGCAAAGGGAAATCAAAGGAAAGTCACCCTTCCGAGATGTGTTCGGTTTGGAGGAGAAACGGTAGACAAACCCTGCCCTGTGTCCAGCTGAATTCACTCTTTGACATGCGCGCTCCACTGCTTCTCTAGAGAGAGAGAGAGAGAGAGTGCGAGAGAAAAATCAGTGGGGAACTTGTTTTCTTCACAGGGGTTTCCCTTTAAGCTCAACCAAATTTGTTCCATGGCAGTTCTGGGTCCAACGAGAAATCACCATCGCGGCCCTTTGGTGGCTCCCAAGCCTGCAAACCTCAGAATGACCCAAGCCGCAAGCCTCATCTTGGTGGTTCCCAGCCATCCCTCGGTAGTTTCCATTCAACCCACTAAAAAAATATAGACTTTAGTTTTTTTGAGGACCTCGAACAACTCCATATATGTCAGTAATTTCCGCTCAGTCCTGTTTTTTACAGCCCAGTCCGGTTTTCTCTTCGAGCGCGAAAGAAAAACGGAGGTCCTTACATTGAGAACCTCGCGATGCTCCAATCCCTCGGCGCGGAAGGCGCGGAGGGTTCTCATGGAGCGCGAGGGCACAAAAAACGGCGACCGGTGGATAGAATCAGGGCCTTCATTTTCTCTTACCCAGAGACTTCCCTTGGTATGTCCTGATGGCTTTTGGGGGGCAAGGGGAAATATATGGAAAAATTGTAGCTCCATAGGTACTTGGACACTCTGGGTTAAGAAAAGGTGAGCTTTTTTTTGCAGGGCCCTCCATAGTTTGATCAGTTTCGAGCTCTTGGCAAGGCCTCGACTCGAAAATAGCTTGTTTTGTGAACAGGTGTCTTTGTCCGTTTAAAGTTTTAGAAATTATCCCCCAAAAAAAGCAAACAAGTAAGATAACAGCTAATTCGTTTTCGGCCACTCAACTGAGCAGGTCAGATGAACTCCCACAAGGTATATACATATGCGGTGTGCATGTGTGCTCCAAGTCCAAGATGTGGGACGTTCTTTCCACTTCAGAGTTCTGTCCAGGGCTGCAGGAAGAAACACCAGGGCTTGGGGTCTTCTTTGCAGATTCTTCCATTTACGTGAAATCCAGCTTCACTAGAAGAACGGATGCTTGACCCTTTCTTGCACCAGACAGGAAAACTGAGCATCACCAAGTCAGCAAATGCTGGTGAGACCTCCAAAACACGTCGAGGTGTGGTACGGGAAACCCTGGATCGTCCGCGTTTACTAAGCCCGACCTTTAGCAAACGGAAGCTGTTTCTCACCAAGTTCTGGTCAAAGACTTAGAATTCATTGCGGAAAGAGGATGCTAGCCACGTGCGATGGTTTAACACAAAAGCCATACTGACTGGTTTCTTAGCCGATAAAGCAGCTCGTTAAGCGAACCCAACACACATATAACCCGGAATCGATGGTTGATTCGGCGATAAACCCACACAGTGGTTGTTGCCGAGTGTTCTTTATGAGTTCATACCTTCGGCATTTTGAGTGTTCCTGGCCTCTAAACGACCATGGGTAAGTTTTCCCATTTAGTGGGAAACATTATCTGTTTACTAGTGTACCAGTGGTCCATCCTAAAGCACCTTTTGATCAACCCCCACATATATGCTTCTGTTATACCCCTATCTACCTAGAGTCTCCATGAGCCCTAGAGTCCTAGAGAAAGGGCTTGCAACCCGGCGACTCCAGGTGCTGATCTATCCGGAAACTCTGGGAAACGGCCGGTTTTCGAAAAGAACGATGGTTGGAAAGAATGAAAAAGGAATCAACCCTTAGAACTGACATACTCCCCCCTCCCCCTGACTCTTTTTTTTTCTCCGATCAGGCCCGACTGCTTCGAGCCCTGTGCTCTTCCTTCCCGACGCGGCCGAGTCTGAGTCTGGGGCGTTTTGTGGGCTCGGAGAGGTCTACGCAGCTCGGAAAAAGGGGGAGGGGACGGGGGGGACAAATATTTTCCTGTTTGGTGGTTTTAAGCACCACTTAGACTTGGATCTTTTCCCTCGATTTTTAGCTTTTTAGTTCTGTGATTTTCCAGGGGGCTGCGAAAAAGAATGTTTTTGCTCACATGCCATGGATTCGAAAGATCTCCGTTTCTGCCCATAGATCAGGATTGGTATATAGGGCGGGGTGATGTTCGGTGAAATAACAGCGACTCTGAGAGGGGGGCTCTCACTTAAATGACACGCCCCACCAGCTTCCAAGGGCTTTCAGATGCATGCCTTTGTTTGGGGAATTCACCATGCTGCCTGTCCAATGTAGATGTGGACGAAAGATGACGCATCACGGACGACTCACTTTCCATGTGTTTCCCGCGGGGCAAGTTGGGGGGTCTAGATAAATGTTGCCAGAAATGACAGTTTTTAGTACGCAGAAGCTGAGTAAGTCGATCTTGCGTATGTCCCCCTAGCTTCGTCGGGATGTTGGGCTTTGCGGGTTGTCCTGGGCAAGTAAGTAAGTTCTTGGTAACCTGGGTGCAACCCACTTTTGGGTCCGTCTAAGTGGGGTTGTCCTTGTTATTAGGAGGTTATAGCCCAAGTGGCTGAACACCGATACTAACTTGGCGAATCGAACGTCCAAGTGGCCCCCTGCAGGTCACTTCACTTGGCCAAAGGAAGCTCCCATACTTCTTTACCACCAAAATGATAACTTCCATTTGATTCAGGATATTTGTTTATTTTCCCCTGTCGGTTGTAAAAGGACTTGAGCACACTGAAAATATTGTTTATTTTTCCAGGGGGCTTAAGCAAATGAAAGACAACCAAGGGTCAGATTCAAGCGTGGTTCCAACTATTTTAAAGCTTGGCTTCACCCCAATGAAACCAGGTAGAACCACTGAAGGATCTAAGGCGGGGGCTCCCGTCTCACTTCCGATCGAGTTGGCCAAAAGTCGATTTCCCAGTAACAGCTAGAGGTAAGGAACCCGACTTGTTACCTTAGTGGTTGTTTATCACCAAAATGGTCCAAACCCAAAAAGTGACTAAAAAAAGCTTTAGAAACTTGGGAAGTGAGTAGAAGCGGTTCTGAGAAGTTGTAGGGGCCCCAGTCACTGTCACTCTTTGTAAGTCCAGTGACTCCGGGAGTTCTTTGCCCCGGTCAACCGTGGCCCAGCACATGTTCATGGGAAGAAAAGGCCGCCCTTTTTGGTTGTCAGGTAAATCCTAATCGTTGTTATGCTGCCTTTGGGGTTTGGTGGTTTCCTTGTGGGTTGATTAAACAATTCTATCCACCTCCCGAAAAGCATGGGGGAACAAAAACCCCACGGCGCTCCGATATGTTTTGGTGCTCCGATTTTTTCGGAGGCTTGGCATGGCCATGGCCCCTCACTCGTCGAGGTGTGCTCGGACCTGGACGAGGGGGACCTCTCCTTTGGGTTCCAAGAGCTCCGGCGCTGCCTGGCGCGTGGTGTCGGGGGGCCCAGATGGCTGTGTCTTGTGCCCGCTTTGCGTTGGGTTTAAAGGGAAGCCAAAGGGAAAGCGTAAGCCATTTTGGGGGGTCGTACCATTTCGGGGGTGGTTGAAACCAAAGGAAAAGCTCAGCATTTTTGGGGGGGTCTGGTTTCTCTTTTTGTTGGAAACTCCTTGCTGGGTGAATTAACAGAGAAAACAAAAGGAAACTAACCAATGATGGGGTCTACTTTTTTGCGAGACACCCATTTTATCAGTTTAACTGGGCTGTAAATAGCCAAGCATGTCCGATGAGCCCAAGATAAAACGGAAAGGGGATGGGTTTCACATTTGTCATGATTGCGCATGGTTTGGTTGGGAGACATGCTGAGGAAGTCAAAAGGTTTCAGGTTGGCACTCTTCGATTCTGCCCCATGAACAAAGGATAACTACGTGTGTAGCATTCTAGAACTCATTTGCTAGGATCACCCGATTCAAAACATCCCAGGAGAGCTAAGTGGTTGAGATCCCCCAGAAAACCTGCAGATACCCCCTGTAAACCCTTGTGTATGTAACGAAGCATTTGGCGATCACCGGACCATTTAAGTGGAGAGGTGTGCTCAAATTGTCCCTCCGTGGTTCAAAAGGGATTTGGGGAGCAGCTCAAGAGGCCTGGCGTCCTCAAAGTTATTCTGTATAGGGTAGGCCAAATTCATGGACCAGAGTTAGTTTGCCTTTCTTTGGTGCATTTTGCTTGGATGTTAGGACTTTCACTTTTTGCCAACTAATGGGTTTTCCACTAAGCCACAAACGGTTAGATAAACTTTTAGCAGGGGAGCAGAAAGCAACCGAGCTTTGGTTTGTACATTTCAGAGTGTCAAGAACCCCCAGGGACCCATAGATAGGGGAGTCAGATCCATGCTGGAAGGTCATCAGCTGCCGTCAGAACGTGGCTTATTGGTCCTTCGCCCAGGCACATTCGCATCCGACTCGATGGAATTGTTCGATGGGCTGCACGTGTAAAGAGTCGCTTGGGTGTGTCTCTTTGTTTAAGGGGGACCCCACAATGGTGGGCTTTCCTTGTGTCTTTCCTTTGAAACCACGAAAAGAGGAGTACCCTGAAAAAAGACACCCGGCCCCTACTTGTTGGGTTTGGTTGCCAGAAGTGGCACAAAGTTCAGACTCAGACTCTCGGCAAAGGTTGGGCCTTCCCAAAAAGGGAACAGGTTTGGGCCCTAACTGCCGACGATTTGGATCTGTCCTTGTTTGATGGTGCATGCCCTTTCTTGGTTTCAAAAGAGACCCAAAAGCAAAACCGCGATTTTCGCATGGGGGGGTCCCCTGCAAAAAAGAAAATACACCTATCGGAAGAAAACTAACTTGGTGGAGTCTTGTGACCCTTTTAAAAGATGCCATGACTCCTTTCTCTTGGGCATGATCCTGTTCTTATAGTCATAGACTCCAGCTCCCCATTCAATCATTCCAATAGCCAGGGATCCTTCTCTTCAAGCATATACCAACCTGCTTGGGGGCCATGGGCGACGTCTCTGTTGTTGAGACCTGGTGAAAGAAATACCTGGGGGAATCCCACATGGCTGTTGGTCAAAACCAATGGGATCCCATTTTGGGGTAGGTGAATTCACTACCCATTTTCGAACCTATTTCAGTGGGGATTGGGATTTTCACTGGCTACGATGTGGATTTTGACCAACTGTCCGGCTGGCTGGCACCCCAGCTTAGGGTGTCCCCAGCTTAGGGTGTACACCCAACCATTTGGCCGGCACGCCTTCTGCAAAAAAAGCTGAGGGTCATGGCCGATGGACACATCTTCCGCGTCATTTTCGCCGGGCTCGCCGCAGGACCTGCGGCGCTTCGGGTGCTCTGCGCGCCCCAGCTGCGCGGACGCCGCTCTGGCGCTGCGGACCGCCGCGGCGGAGCGGCGGCTTGACTGCCATCGAGTTGGATCTTTAGGCTTTGATTTTTTGGGAAATCACGGGGTTTTCCACTCAACCCCCAAAGAGTTCAACTTTTTGGAGGGTCAACAGCAACCAAGGCGGAATCGGCGCGCCTTGGGGCAGAGGGACCTGCTGAGCGATCGCGGCCTTGAGGCGCGTTGACGAAGACCGGGGAAGCCAAATGGGGACACCATTTTTTGGGGTACTCCTCTGTTTTAACGGAAGAAACCCAAAAAGGGGTCCAGGCTCTTCGACTTGGGTTCCATGGAGTAACCGTCATTCCGACGCTGTTCAAAGGTACAAAAGGCGTTGGACCCCAATTGAAAATCGGATTGGCTGAGCCTCCATTTTGGACACGGAGAAACCAATGAGCCTTTTAAGGAGGGAGGTTGAGAAGGATTTTTTCTGGGCCGGATTTGGGGCAAATGGGGATTTTGTTTGGGTAAACGGGCCCCTTCGACTGATCAATAGGGCTCGACCCGAAGCGACCATGAAGAGGACCACCACTGAGGGCGTTAGTGTTCAGGTGCATACTAGAGCCGGGGTTGGCTTCAGAGGCCTTCATGCTCGTGACTACAGCTTTGCCCTGCGTTTGTTGATTTGTTGACATGGGTGTTTGTGTGCGTGTTTGGGGAACCTTCTTTTGGTTGGTTCTAAGGGGAACCTGAAAAGAAAGCCACCATTTTGGGAGGTCCCCTAAACGCATGCGCACCCACATACTTTCCTGCTAGTTGCGTTCTATCCTGGAGCCCCCATTGTGACACAAGGATGTGTTCCTTAAAATTGTGTTCGAGGCGTTGTGTTGTTCAATCTGTTCGGAGGAAGACGAGCAATTGCAGTGTTTTTTTAGAAAGGAGCGACAAATCATCTCGGAGGATACATCCAAAAATATAGAAAAAAGCTGCGTATTCTCAGGCGGTTTTCTAGAAAACGGTACAACAATGAAATTAAGAAACGAATCAGCAGAAGACAAACATACTTAACTTACCTCTCAAGTTCCAAACAAGGATTCTACATCTCGCACAAAAAAATAGTTTCTGTCCGGTGAAGGGGGCTGCCTTCAGCTAGCAGCGCACAGTCTTGCATAGGTGTTTTGTAGTTTGCTCGATAGTTTCTTCCCAGACCGCCAGTGGGCAGTGGGGTTTTGCCTTTTCCTTTGTGGGCGGTTTCCTTTCAAGATAAACAAAGGATGCCCTTTTTTCCCACGAGCAATTCCTCCATTTGCCAGATCTTTTGTTGAGCAATTGCCCCTGACACATTCGTATCTTTGGTCGCAATTTTGCAGTGAGCTTCCTTTGGGGTAGGGGCCGTTTGTGCCATGGTGTCCACACCCCTTTATGCGCGGTTGGCAGGCATGGTCATCCAGCCAGTAGGCATTTAGACAGCCAATGTAAGGGTTCTCACTCAGGGAACCATTTGACCACGGCACCGACAAGGAACCCTATGAACCCCATTCAACTTTCATTGGGAGGCAATGTTTAAAGGAGAACTGCCTGGGGTGATGTGAGCCAGGGGTAGAGCCAGAGCCAGGGGACTCTCAAACTTCCCCCTGAACCAGCGACTGACCAATTTCCGGCATCGTGTTGGGGACACACACACACACACACGTAATTTTGACCGTGGTTCTGGCGAGCCACAATCAAAGCTCAGGTAGATGAAGGTTCGACATAGTCCCAACCATCTCAGTGCGGTGCGGCTGCCTCTTGATGCTTGACATTGCTTACCTCCGCCGTTGCAAACATATTTCTCAATGGGTTTTGGTGGTACGCCATTTTCATATACCGATCGGCTTTGATTTGGGTTTTCATTGGGGACCTTTTGGACATCATCTAGATTGGAATTCACCAACCATTGAGGGTGTTACTTTCATGCCCATGTCTGACTCGGGGTCATTTCAACACCAGAGGTCTTGATTTTGGCCTTGTATGCAAAAAACATTGTTATCTCCGCCGTTTCAAGCATTGTTGTTCTATTCCTTTCGGTAGTACACCGTTTTGATATGCCGATCGGCTTTGATTTTCAGGTGATGCTGAGCCTCTACCAACTCCTGGACCATGTGCTGGCGACAGACAGCAACCGCTCCATTCGCAGCTGGACGGAGCGCCTGGCGGAGGCCGACGGAAGCCCCGTCGATCGCTCGAAAATCCCTCTTCGTGCCTTCGGATGGCTTGCTGGAGGGGGGGAGAGGGGGATGGGGGGGGAGTGGGGGGGCAGGGGGGGGAGGGAGGGGAGGGGAGGGAGGGAGGGAGGGAGGGAGGGAGGGAGGGGAGGGAGGGGAGGGAGGGAGGGAGGGAGGGAGGGGAGGGAGGGGAGGGAGGGAGGGGGAGGGAGGGGAGGGAGGGGAGGGAGGGAGGGGGGAGGGAGAGGGAGGGAGGGGAGGGAGGGGAGGGAGGGAGGGAGGGAGGGAGGGGAGGGAGGGAGGGAGGGGAGGGAGGGGAGGGAGGGGAGGGAGGGGAGGGAGGGGAGGGAGGGGAGGGAGGGGAGGGAAGGGAGGGAGGGGAGGGAGGGGAGGGAGGGGAGGGAGCGGGGGGGGAAGAAGTTGATACTTCCCAAGATGCTGATGGACCCTTTGGGACTTGGGTTACCCTTCATTTGCTTGAGGATATTTTGTTTTGTTTTCTGTGTCGCATGTTGTTTTCTTTGGTTTTAAAGGGCATCTATCACCACTGCAGACATATATGTTCTCATTTTTTTCCAGGGGTGTATCCGTCAGAAGAAGTTGTACCGCTGGATATACTTGGAACCGATGTCAGCTCGCGTAGTCCCTGGTCATTTTTCGGCCGTGGAATTAACATCGCCGAATCCCGGTTGGCCATTTCTAGGGTATCTCCACAAGTGGCCGCTGGTTTGCGAGTTGTTTGTTGCCCCTTGAGTTTACATTCGGATTCAGGGCAACTAACAGCTAGTAAGTAATGTATAATGTATGCTGTAGAGGCCCTAGCTGTGCTGAATGGGGAACAGCCTCCCAAATGGTGGGCGTATCCCCTAAATGATGTCCAAAGGATCCCCAACTCAGATTCACACCCATTTGGGGGTGCGGGTATTTGAGGGTACCCCGGTTGGGTTGGCTTAATCGGAAAGCAAAAGGAGGACCAATTTTCGGGGGGTCCCCTATGTTAGCACACACTCGTGTGGTGAAGTGCCCTGTTGCTGGTTTCTATAAACCAATAGTCTACACGGGTACCCTTATGAATTTTGATTCACCATTTCTGAGTTCCTTGGCTTTGGTCAGCTTTTGAGAAGACTACTTTAGTTGACAAAGCGCTTGGAAGTTTTTTGTTTTTTCTAGATGCGCTAGCTGGGCTTGGACGTTTTTTCTTTTTCGTTTGGGGGGGCGGGGGCGGTTGGGGGTGAGCGCTCCACGTGTGACGCATCTCCTTCCGCTCTCGGCGCCTCGCAGGCTCCGCGCGGTGACCTGGAGCTTCCGCTGGTCACCTGGGAGGGCGCCGTGGCTCGAGGCAGCGATTCATCGATTCGGGCGCGGCGGAGGTTTCCTTCCCAGGCGTTGGGGAGAAACTGGCTCAGGGGAATGGAGCCTTGGGGCTTTTCTTTGGGCTCCTTCCCTGAGTTTCTGGAGTTGTTGGGATTGGAGCGGAGAGCTAATGCTGACAGAGTATCAATCAACTGTTTGTTTAAATGGGGCTTGTGTGTCCCTGGGTGTGGGTTTAGCTGAGTCTGGTCGCATGTCCTTGGCAAAGTAATCTTTTAGGTCACGACAGAACAGGCCAAACCAGCAAACGCGGGGGTTGGCAGGTCATGGGTTGATTCACTTTGAGAAAGTGAGTTGATGGAATGCCACTCAGGATGTAGCCGACAACCTGGTGGATTGCGGGGCTTTTTCCCTAAAGTGATCCGGATCCCTAAAAAGTGAGTTGCACCCCAAATGCGTTGACCATGCTTTGTTGTTCAAACCCGGGTTCCCATTAGCTGAATCACCTCAGATGTTTTAAACCTGGGTTCTTCTGAAGATTCGGAGATGATTCGCCCCCTGGATCTGAAAATGATGAAAGATGTCCCTGTGCGACAAGGGAAAGCACTCATATCTTTGTTGTTTGGTCCTCAAGTCGCCGAAGTTATCACCACCCCGACCCCAGGAAGCAGATATGTCCGGAGCCCTATGTGGCATGGTTGTTATATCTTAGACCTGGCCCCGGTAGCTACGCTTCCCAACCTCAGCAGGATCCTGTTTCAATTGATGGAACAGAGAACCATGGGTGAAGATACGGAATCTATCTCCTAAGTCCTAAGTGTCTCCTTCAAAACGATTTTTCTGGCAGAACATGTTTTTCTGTGAACAGATGTGGGCCAAGATGCCCTCGACCCTTACGTCTCACCGCGTCGACTCCTCTGGGAGACCCGGAGATTCGCAGAGACGCGGAGACGCGCGCAGGCGAGGGTGCAGAGGTCCGGGCGTGCCGCAGCACCTGGCTCATCGACTCCATGCTGGCGCAAAACGCGGAAGTGCCTCAGTTGCAATGAAATGACCTTCCGCAGTTTGGATCCCATCGACCTGAAATGACCTGAAATGACCTTTGCCGCTTTTTGCCGCTTTTTGCCCCTTTGAGCTTTGGTTTTGTTCCCCTTTTGGACCTTTGGATCCATTTTTTTGTCAAGGTACCTTTGAGCTGTTTTTCCCGCTTTTGGATCCTATTGTTGATGAAGGTACCATTTTATTTCCCGGCGGCCCTGGCAAGTGAGGTACTCTTCGTGCACGTGGAGCGGGGGAGTGGGGGCTGGGGAGCGGGGGGGGGGGGGGCGGGGTAGGGAGGACACTTGGGGTCTATGTTGCAACGACCTTCGCTTATATAGGGTATTGGGATTCTTCGGGTTTGGAAAGGGTGGCTTGTTTCTGCGGTTTTCTCAGCTACCCTTTCCTCACCTGTTGAGCAAGCATGCAAAATAAACGTTTGGCTGGTCTCCTCATCATTTTAGTCCAGAAAGGGCACCCTGGTCAATTCAGAAGCTGAAACACCCGTGAAGGGTTTTGCCTGTTCGGTGTGTCTTGTTTTAAGGGAACTACTGGTTGAATTTCTAATGGAGAACCAACATGAAACCACTTGTTTTCGGGGTCTCACTTTGAGACAAACCCAAGTCCCCCGTTGCCACTTTCTGCCGTCGGCAACAGACGGGAGCGGCTCGCAGGACATTGCGGAGCGGTGCCCCCACGTGGTGTCCGCCATGGGTTGGCCTTACTTGGAGGCGGACGCTCAGAGCCTCGGCTGAATCTGGACGCCCTGGACCGAATCCGTGCGTCGCCTCACACCTGGGCCTTTGAAGGAAGCGGCCATTCTTCTTTCGAGCCCCAGCTTGCGAATTCGATTTGGGCCAAGAGATGGACCTGTAAAAAAAACATGGGGGGGTCGAAGAAGGGAGGCACGGTGCACGAAGTGGTCTGCAGCCCAGGTTATGGCCTACCCACAAAACAATCCAAGTGGGGCAGGTGGAAACCCAAGCGGCAAAAATCACTCAACTTGGCCGAAGGTCGACGTTTGAATCCCGGATATATCCGGAGGACCCTACGAAGGGGGGTTTAATGTTTGTTGCGGCTTGAAATGTTTTGTTTTTTTCATTTTCAAGCAAAGGATCCTGTGGCACCAGTCCAACAACAACCCGGAGTACGAGCTCGCCGAAGTCTCCGCAGCCTTCAGCGAAGTGCTACAGCGATCCATCCAGGCAGGATGCGCGAGAGGATGAGGGAGTCTGTTCATGTGGGTCCCTTAAAGCTTCCATTTGCTTTAGAATATGTGATGTTCCCCCTGTTGGTCTTAAAGGGAATCTACCCACTGAAAGGATTCTTTCCAGGGGATGTATTCGCAAGTTGAAGTAAAGCGAACATGGGTTTGTCTCAAAACATGGGGTTCGTTTCAATGGTTGTTTCCTTTGTTTCCCTTCAACACCCCCCAAAAGGATAGCCCAACAAAAAGACATACCCACATTTTGGCAGTTCTCAAGAGTAAGTTGGGTGGGAAACCACTTAAAAATGACGAGAGGATAGCGTTTACAATGCTACTGTCATGGACCTAGTTTGAGGAAGGTTGGCTTGAGGGCCTTCGAAGCGATGGTGATGATGACTTAGGCAGATGGCGGATGCGCCAGAAACGGATCGCGCAATTCTGCGAGAGGGATTCTGTTTGCATTCAGGTTACTAAGTTACTACTCTGCAAAAATTTTGATCAGACAGGTTGCCCTTCCCGGTGTCCCGTACAAAGTGTTTCCTCTGAACGTGACTGTTCGGCGCTGGAATTCTGACTTGAAGGATCCCACCAAAAGCCCATGAAAGTGCGGCGTTTTGGGGCCGACGGTTCCTAGCCTACGGGCCCAATGTTGACCCCGGGTCCAAGTAGACCCCATCCTAGGGGATGTTCACTCCAGAAGTGAATCCCCACCTTGTAAAAGGGGACTCTATTGCTGGGCCAGGGGTTATTTATTTCGCAAATTCCAAAAGGGTGGTGGGATGTGGTGGGGCAATGCTAAACCACATTACCTCACGAGCGGACTGTATGGTGTGCAATTTAGCCCCTCAGCTTTGTTCAGGATAGCGAGGGTAAATGAGACAGTTCCCAGCATCAAAGCACCAATCCAAACCACCAAAAATATAGTTTAAGTTAGTGCAGATATTGTTGACCCCGGCTAAAAATGGAATCTGCCCACAAACGCTGGATTCATACCATCCTTGATTTGCTAACTTTGGGCAACCCATTTGGGTTGTTCGAAAAGAAAGCGTCCCAATGTGGTTGCCCTTTGGTCAAAAAGTGCCATGCATCCAACTGTGAACCCTGTTGCAGAGGGGATCAAGTGGATCCTGGGAAGTTTCAATCGTAACCTTTCTGGGGTCAAAATATTACGTGAGTCAGGACAAAACACACACACACACCAAGGCCCAAAGCGAATCGACCTTTTGACCTTTCAACTTCCCCTTTTGGGTCTAGTTTTAGTGGCCCCAAAAGGTGGTGTCTGTTAGGTCTGTGCCTGAACCGGGCAACCTAAGAGTGCATAGGAATCTGAACGTCTTTCGTGGATCTGGGCCGCGAAAAGTTGCATGCCCTTTCCTGGGACCACGTGGGACGTTCGGGAGGATTTTTATTTTGGTTTTCAGGACCTTTATGCGGATCGAAGAAAAACACCTTACTCGATCCTCCTTTTCCCAGTACATCGATTTTTTTCGCAGCGTTCAAGTATATGGTTGGGGCATAAAAACTCTGTGTACCTTGAGGATTGACCTTTGGGTTTCATGGCTGGCTGGAATTTGAGTCACACGGGAGTCATTTTCCAGGCCCTTTCCTTGCCTTAGAGATGGCTGTGGTTGTCAAAACTGTTTTGGGATCCCATTTTGGGGTAGGTGAATCCACCACCCATTTTAGAACCTATTTTAGTGGTTGGAGTGGGATAATCACTGGGGGTACGATTTGGATTTTGACCCGCCAGATGATTTTTGTTGGGCTACGCACTTCCCTCCACTGGTGACGTTTCAAACGTCGGACCCTCTTGGTAGAACCTGGGGACCAGAAGTCGCAGCCCGGAACTTTTCCTCTAGGTCCTGGGTTGCTTGCCGAAAAGAAGGACTGGAAGAAATCCTGGACCTTCAGAAGGAGATACGTCTGGAAGAGATAAGAACGTATTTCCAAGTGAAAACCATTCCCCGGATTGCAGAAGGGGGGGCCGACCTCTATCAAACTGGGCGTGCTGCTCGCGCTCAGGTTGTCTCCTGCAACTGGATCGCGCTGGAGGTTTGCCCGGGGACGGGGAGACATGGTCACTTGGTCCAGCGGTTGTTGGGGCCAACAGCCAACTGTTTGACTTTTCGTTGGCAGGTGTCTTCATCATTTAGTAGAGATCTAAAATATACACTTTTTGGCCCGTCAACGCAAGGGGTTTGTGCACGCAGTCCTGGAGTCGAATCCAGCTCCGCCTGGTGCGCGAGGTCATCTTCACGCCTGGCAGGGAGCCGATCCGCGGCCGTTTGCGGGCTCAGCCCTCCTTCGCCTTGCTGGGAGGAGCGAGCGGAGCGTCGAGCCATTGGTTTCCCCAGGGTAGAGGAAGGGTAACCCCGGCCAGCGGTTGTACCTCCAAAGCACCAACCTCCAAAACACGCAAAGTGACCATACTTGGGTGTAAGTGGCCAAGTTATATAAAGCGTTGTTTGCAGCCTAGGTTGTGGCCCACTTGTTAGTGCCCCTAAGTGGGGTTAGCCTTGTTGTTAGGAGGCTTTAACCCGAGTGGCAAACCACTTACTAACTTGGCCGAACATCCAAAGTGTTAATCTCGGATATATCTGGACCCTTCGAATCAGGGTGGTTCTCCTTTCAAGAAATGATCTACCTTGGGCGGGTGGGGGGGTTGACTGGTGTCCTCCAGATGAATCCGAAGTTCGGTCTCCTGCTTAGTTCTTTGCATGCTTTGGGTAGACCACTTTGATACCAGGTTTTGATTCATGTTGACCCCGGATGAATAATCACCCGTCCAATTCCTACGAGGGGGTGTTCCCTCCAAAAGTAGTCCGAATCCCCACTACACCCCGATCAAAATTCACCAGGGGGTTATTGATTAATCTAGGGACATCATAGCTCATCGGAGTCCACTTTCGTCCACAACAATATATGGAAACAAAAACTATCAAGGTGCCACTTTCTTGGTGGACAAATCAAGGTACCACCCCCGTTGAAACATCTTACCGCTCTTCTCCAACCTCTTGAAAGGGGGCCGGCTCGGAGCCAGCCTCGATTTGGAGTGCCGCATGTGCTTTCCTCCAGCCCAAAGCCTTTAGATCCGGCTGCAATTTGGGGTAGGGGTTGAGTCCTTTTCAATCCTCAGCCATCGTTCTTTTCAATAACCGATCGCCATTTCCTCGGGTTTTAAGAAGCATTCCTGGAAAGAATGGGGAAGTTACCCTAGAGTGATTTCAAGAAAGTTGCCCGGGGTGAGTTGTGCGTAGAGTCGAGCTGCCTTCTTGTTGGAAACGTGTTCCTAAGGAGGAACTGGAAACCCAAAGTAGGTTCATCCAAACACGAAGGCTTTGGTTTCGGGTAGATCTGCCGCAGAGTTTTAGCCCTGGCTGCAAAGCCCATACCCGTATAGCGTCCAGCTAGCCGCACTCAACGCCTGACTCAAAAAGAAAGACTCTAGCATGGGAAACCCGGTCTTGCAAAATATACCCTTCAACGAACAAGTATTCGAGGTGCGTTATCCCCTGTAATGACCTGGATTGTTGCCGCCGCTCCTACATCCTGTGGAGAGGGGGTTTGGCAGATCAATATTTGCGTCACCGGCAAAGACAAGCTCCGAATCTCAAAATGACCAAACCAACGTGAATTGGTGCAAAGGGTTGCATTCCCCCAGGGGTCTTTGGAGCACAGTGGAAGAGAGATACCAAGAGTGAACAGTGGGTGAGTAGAGGTCTCAAGTCTTTGACAAACCCTTTGCAAACCCTCCGTAATTAACCAGTCAGGTTCCGTGTAAGTGTGCGGTAGGCTATCGCCGTCCTCACGAAAGAAGTCTGGCCCAGTGCTTCCAGGTACCACGCTGGTCAAAATTGTCAGTAGTGAACTAGGTTTCGTTGCCTCTAGGTTTTACATGTTATGGCTTCCCCCGGGTACCTATAGTGGTAAGTGAAAGCGTTGGGTGAGAACGCCACGGATCCTGTTCCATTTGCGCGGCAGCGGCGCAGCGTAGTAGGTTGTGAAAGGCAGATGTCCTTTTGTTATTGTACCACCAGCTGGTGAAACAGGTTCAACTTTCGAAGTATTGACTCGTCATTTGCAATGGTTGTGTTAAATCAATTAGTTGATACAAGTATGAACATCGTATTTGTTCGGTGGCGGATAGTTGTTTTCTTCCGCATGAACCGCCGTGAGGGCGGAACTAAGGGCGGTGGGCCGTGGGCTTTCATGGGGTCGAACATCTTCACACCATCATTTTCTGCATGGTGCATGTTGCTTGGAAGTTAGGACTTTAACTTCTTGCCAGCTAATGGGTTTTCCATTAAACCACTAAAGGTCAAACTCTTAGCAGGGGAGCAGAATACAACCAAGTCCTGAGGCTTTCAATTCGTTTGCTCGGCCAGACTTCCCTGCCGCGGGTTTCGAAAGTGCAATGGTTTCACAATCGGGATTCTGGCTACGGAAAGTCATCATGGCATGGCCCGCGTCGATATCGTAGGACCTTGATCTTTGGCCCGGTAGACCTTCTGGTTATCATGGGGGCTGAGGGGGAGGGAGGGAGGGGGAGGGAGCCCAAATAAGCCCTTATTAAGCCCTTAAGCCCTTTTTTGGGGCTTATTGGGGCTCCCCCGCCTCCCTCCCCCCCAGACCCCCCATGAGGATACCATGCGCTTTTCCATTCCTAGAGAGGAGGTTAGACCTTTCAAGCTCAAGGGGGGGAAGCGCAACCCAGTTTCAAAAGCCCCCGTAGATGCGCAGGCGTGCTGGCGCTGGCCACGCACTTTGTCCGTGAGGCGCACACGGAGTGAGGCGTCATTCACGGAGCGTCATTTGCGCAGGACGAGGTGGGGTGTCCTTTCTGTACTGCTATTGGGTTAGATCTTTAGACTTCAACTTTTTGGGTTCCCCTCATATGTCCTTTTTAACCAGCAACAGTTAAACTGTTTGCTGGCACCCACGCTTTGTTTAGGGTACCCTTTTCTTAGGTATGGTGTTCAGGGCCAACCAACAGGCCTCCCGCCCCAAAGATGGGGTATTCTATTTCCACCCATTTAGGTGCATATGTTATTGCGAACTCACCTGAGGTAAGACGACAATGCCTCTGGCGAAGGTGCTTTACTTGGGGGGCTGGGGTCTTTCTAGTTTGTTAATGATTACAAACCGGTGCAGGCGTTTGCCATCCTCTGCATAGTTGGATATCACATATTTGTTTTTGACACCTCAACTGCGAAGGAATGCATTCCCTCAATTTATTTAGCCAGAGTTTATTGCTTGACTTACTGTGAGTGAGTCAACATCGGAGTTGTTGACCCAGACGCCCAGCAGTGTTTGTTTGTTTGTTCTTTTTTCTCGGAGGGGTTTCTCTTTCCAGTGCAACAAGAACACATGTTTAGCCGCTTCCGCTGGGGGGTTCCGGGTGGTTGCTGTTGCTGCTGCTGTTCTTGTCGAAGCTTCTGCTGCTGCTGCTGCTGCTGCTGCTGCTGCTGCGGTTGTTTGTGCTTCTTCGGAGGAGGCGAGGGGTGGAGGGGTGAGGCGGTGGGCTGGGGGGAGGACAGCCCTGACCGTCTCCAGGCGGGCGCCAAGGCGGCGCTGGCGGCGGGCGCCTTGGCGCAGCTTTTGGCACTGGAGAACTTCTCCAAGGAGGAGGCGGAGGCAACGAGCGGGGTCCACCAAAATCTCCTCATGAGAGATACAGGCGTCCAAGGAGCTACTCATGCCAAAGGGCCAGAAGAAGAACATGATGCAAACAGTAGAGCAAAAGTACTTACCCCAAAAAGTTGGCCCAAAGGTTCTAGATACCATGAGCAAGAGGCGACCTGAGAGCAAAGCTCCTTGTGGGGCTTTAACTCGGGTTTCTGCGATGCTGTAAGTGTTTTCCACCTGCATGTGTTTTTTTTGGTCTGACTTTTTGGGCAGTGATAGCCATCAAGTATGAAAGCAAACGCTTAGCCTGTACAATCCACTACCAAGAAAAGGGTACCTTTCTTTTCGCAGCTGAAGGTCTGGGCACCTTCTGACTCTTTTCCACGTCTACACCCACTTTTGCTGATTTCTGAGCCTAGATCCTGTCCTTTGGGGTGAGTTTCTTGAGGAAGCTCAGGCTCTTGACAATAGGGCTCTTTACAAAAAGCTTTTCCAGCAGGCCTCGCTGAGGCACATGATGGGAAGTTGCACAAAATTCGGACAAGATCTCCGGCCTATGGTCAATGCAGTTTTCTGGGACATGGGGGAACCACTCAACTTAAGCCACAAAGAGAGCAGAAGAACCCTAGTTGGCTTATATCCATTTCGCACGCGAACCTTGCCGTACTTTGACCGTGACTCATATTGCAGTGTCCAAAATTTGGAGGACCCTGGCAAGTATCGCGAAGCCAACAGCAAGCGCCGCCCATATAGGGGGGCAACTGCAAAGGCTGCGGCTGGCCCATCATCATCATCATCATCATCATCATCATCATCATCATCATCGTCATCGTCATCGTCATTTGCATCATCATCAACCTCATCCTCATCATCATCCTCATCATCATCATCATCATCATCATCATCATCATCATCATCATCATCATCATCATCATCATCCTAATCATCCTAATCATCATCAGCATCAGCATCATCATCATCAGCATCATCATCATCATCGTCATCGTCTTCATCTTCATGTTCGTCTTTATATTTATCATTATATTCATCTTCGTCTTCACCATCAGCTTCATCACCGTTTGTCATGTCTCCCAGCATGGTTGTTGAGTATTTGTTTTAGGTCCAGGAGTGAAGCCTACTCTACCTACATAGTTTGTCAGTTTTAGAGGACGTCCAACATTTTTCGCTGGTCAGTTGATCATTGCTGGGTTTTGAGACTGAACCGGAAGGTTGGGATGGTTCAGTTCAGATCCTGCAACTAACCTTGGTGACTTGGTGGTTTCCAGCCAGTTCCTCAGGGTTTTAGTATTTTGGGGCTTAGTGGTAGTTTCCACTAGTTAAGCCAGCAACGTGGGACTTGTAGCAAGGGGATCTGGAAACAGCACAGTAACTACCGTGGGTACAGTTTCAGGTTCTCAAGACTACTTTTCGGGGATGGACAATCTCTTTATATGGCTGGCCCACCGGTGCAACCCCGAAGGCCCCCTAAGAGACCTTCTGAAAAAAGATGCCTCGGCCGTTAAACCCGGCCCTTCCTCCTTCGGCGGCTTGCAGCAACCCAGCTAACACCACCAAGGGGGGCACATTCAAAGGACCACGTTTTTCCAGACGGCTTCGAAGGATCCCACCAAAAGGGACGGCGGGTCGGTTTCAACGTTCTGGGACAGGTCACGGCCCGCCGCACCTGCGCTCTTCGGCAAAAGCAAGGCCGTGGATTTCTTTGGACAAAATCCACCAGGCAGGAGCCTTAGTGATAGGATGTCCCCATCCCAACTCATGGAACAGCTTGTGGTCAAACTTTAACCTTTGGGGTTCGCCCTTTTTTGCTTTTTTGAGCCACCTCAAAAGGTGATCAACGTGAATTTCCAGGTCCGAACTGGGCACGTGAGATTAAGGATCCTCGGGTAAAATCCCGTGGGGTTTTTCTCGGGGCACTTTGAGGATGGCCATTTTGGGGGGTAAAAGAGGGTAGAGTGGCTCCTTAGATGCCAATGGACCCGAAAAAAGGCGGGTCCATATATATATATATATATATATGTATATATTGAAGATGAGCATGGGCAACCATGAAGCACCTCGAGGTAAACATCCTGATTACCCTGGTAGCTGGGTGTGGCGCGGATTTTAGGATCCAGGGGACCGCATTTTTTGTTTTTAAGGGGGTATCATCCCACTGCTCACTGGATCCACTGGGATGTTGATCTGCCTTTGGCGAGCTTTGGGATAAAGCAAGTGACCATGATTTGGGTGTCTTTTTTGGGGGAACTCCCTATTTTGGTGGCTTCAAAGGGAAACCAAATTGAAAACCACCACCATTTTGTGGCTTCCATGAAAAAAGTCACACCGTCTGGTGGATTCTTGTTTCATTTTTGGAGTTAGTGTAATAATTTGCAGATGGGTGAGTAACAACCTCCCTTCTATTGCCTGGAAGCACTGGGTAAAAACTGCAGATGTCGATTTCTGTGCCAGATGTAGGTTTGCGCGCCAGTGCAAGAAGTGCAGACGTTTGAAAACCTGCTTTTTTTCCCCTCCTTCCAGAGCCGTTTGTTTGCCCGTCCCGAGGAAGGCATCCGGTCCTTTTCCTCAGAGCGGTACTGGGAGGGCGATGGATTCAGTGGGCCGAACGGGGTGCGGCAGACGCCGGCGGTGGAGGTGATTTTGCCCAGCGGGATTGAGGAGAACACGCTGAGCCCACCACGTACCAAACATCCCCTTTCTGGTTTGGTGGAGTGATGTTGAAAGCGGACAGAAGAGGAGCGGCCAATCGTTTTCTTTGGTTGCTTTCCCAAATCCCACCCTTAAGAAGGGTACCTTGATAAGCGACACTCACCCTTGCGAATTGCTTTCGTTTGGGTCTGGCTTACTCATCGGATTCAGAGCCATAAGGGGGGCTATTGCAGCCTGCTAGTTGGTGGCAGCGTTTGTAACCTTGGCTTTCCAACTTCTCACGGGGCATGGCCACTCCAAGCGCTGTGCGTGTTGGAGGGGAATCTTGGGGTTTAAAGCGAAAACAGGAGCCCAATCTGTGCCCCCTTTTGAGACACTCGAATCAGGGGTCCCTATATTTCTTCAACACCCGAAAAGAAGCTCGCCGCATTTACCAGGATTCTATCAATCCAAAATTCCCATTCTAGGGGAACCACGCAGGATTCCAGATATTTCCTACCGCACAGCATGAATCCCCAACGGGGCCCCTTATTGAATCTCAAGTCAATCTCACCCCAAACATAGGCTGCTCTCACCCCAAACATAGGCTGCTATAGGGGTTTGTCTTAAATGCCGGAACCCAACACAAATGCGGTTTTCCTTTTGCTTCACCTCCAACAATCAAAAGGGGGGGGGCGTCCAACTAAAAATGACAACCCCACACAGGGACGCGGCATCAGGGTCCCCCGAAAAAAAAAAAAAAAAGGAAAACAACCGGGGGGGGGGGGAAAAACAAAAGCAAAAAACGCTGCTGGTTTTGGGTCACTGGTCGTTCTTTTTTTCTTCCAGGAAGCGACGCTGCCCGGGCTCATGGGCAGCTTCGGGGGCGTGGAGCAATACGAGGACCAGGACCGGGCGCGGTTCCGGGGAGCGGGTTTTCCCGTTGCGGTTCCACTTGCATAGAATGGCGTTTGTTATTTTGCTAGAAAGGCATTTGCTGAGAAAGGCATTTCCTTAGAACGGCGTTTGCTTAGAAAGGCATTTGCTTAGAAAGGCGTATTTGTTAGTTTTCCCCTGTTGGTTTGAAAGGAAATCGATTTCACTACTGGAAATATGTTTATTTTATTGTTTTTTTTCCCGGGCAGCTGAAGCAAATGGAAGTGCGGCTCCTCATGAGAAACGACTCACTGCCGGAGTTCCCGGTGTGTTTTACTTTTCCTTGCCAGACTTAGCTCTCCTTTGGGTGGACCTATTCAGGGTGGATGGAAGCCTGATTTGCTCCACTTCAAGTTAATTCAATCTATGGAGGCCAAAAGGGAGCTTCCCCTAATCATGGTTGTTGTTGGGAAACATTTTTCATTTTTGCTTATTGTGGTTTAGTGGTTGAAATCCAACCACTTAACTTTTTGTTTAAAAGCATGTTGCTCCCCTTCCAACGTCAAGCAAGCAATGAGGTTTTATTTGGGGGGTTCAGTTGAGTACATTGATATCTCGCTGCCCCGGGCGAGTCAACCATAGTCAACCCGCTCGATTGGGCACGCATTGCCATAGCAAAGTTTGGTTTGTGGAGCCCACTCTTCCACTTTCTTGCTGGAGGTTGGGAGCCAAGGAGCTGGGGGCGACTCCATTAGACACCCCGGAGGTGGTTGGGGGTCTGAAAGCCAGACTGTTTGAAGGCCCTAAATCAATCGGGAGCCTCTGGGTTGAACGGTGTAGAAAGCTATAAGGGAGCCACTGGTACCAGGAGTTCTGCAAGGTCCAGGACACTTATCAGGACGAAAAGCGGAGTCTGGAGGCTGAATATTTTCTACTCGGGGTCGCTTCCTTGGAGAGGAGGAGCCGTCACTATGAACAACGGCTGTCCCTTTCAGCCGCTAGGGGCGAGCTTAGAGGGACAAGCTCTAGCCGCATTATCACGCGTCAAAATAGCTCAATTGCTTCCAGGAATTGGATGATAAGACCTAAAAAGGGTTGGAACGGTGCTGTCTACAAAGTTGCTCAAGTGCCTATTCAATGCGAGCTCACCTGGGGGTAGAACATGCTCACCATGATGTATGTCCTGGACTTGGGGATCCTTTATGTCAGATGGTTGTTGTGTTGGTTGTAAAGCTTACAGCAAAACTAATAACGTGTAAGATTGTAGCACCTTATATGGTGCCTCCTGTTAAGGAAGCCCTTGGTTCTTGCGTTTTCCTTTCCGCAACCATCAATCCAACCCCCCAACCACCGACTAACATGGAAGTGCACAGACCCCTGTAGAAAGACGACTTCCTCTGGGAAACGATGGAAAGGGGGTTTGTGCACTTCCATGGTAGTTGGTAGGGTATCAAGTTTGTCCCCAAGAGCCCCGAGCCGACACCAAGATAGGATCGCTTCTTTATGCCGGCGCTGGACCGGCGCCGAGATCAGGACGCATGCTCAGGGTGACTAAGGTGTCTTAACACGCAGATCTGGGATCTGACCATTGCTTTCCTATTTCCGGGTGGCTCAATAGCAGAATTGAAGGGGGAAGAAGGGGGGTGCACTAAAAGGTGGCTAAAAAGGGAAACACGGCAAGAACAACGCTTTACCTCCTGGAAAATGGGGGAGGGGGGTGCCCTAAAAAGTGTTGTGATGAAGGTCTCTTTCCCCCTTCCAATGAAGAGTCCAATGATGCTAGGGTCCAGATCTGGGAACCCCGTAAGCATGCAGGGGAGGTGGTTGTTCTTTTCGTTCCACTTTCAAAGCTGAAAAGGCACAATGGACCCACCTCATCAGGACATTTAAGGGCACCTGTTTGTGGCTATCGCCCCAGACTAATTTTCTATCCAGCTGGACTCTTAGTTGAGAGTGTTACAGGCCATGGGACACGATCGATGTTTGCTTCCAGCTCAGAGATCTGTACATGTTCGTTTCAAACATTTGAACTGGAAACCAGATCTATCATTTCGGTTTGAAAGGGAAACCCAGTTTTGGATTGTGACTCAGCTTGCCTCTGCAGCCAAACCGCCTCGGGGAAGAGCCGTCGGCAGGAGCTCTTCGGCGACGTCATCTCCCGCATCCTCTCCCAGCCCCCCGGCGCCGCCTCACGCTCCGGCGGCTTTGGCGGCGGAAGTGGCGCGGTGAACGTGGCGGAGCTGAAGGCGGGTTGCCGCGGGTCCCTGGTTCGAGTCTTCCACCATTTGCTGAAGAATAGGTTTTTGTTGGTTTTTCCCTTGTTGAATTTAAAAGGAGTTCATCACTATATATATATATATATATTATTTTTTTCCAGGGGACTTAAGCAAATGGAAGTCTTCAAAATGCTGAAAGCCCTACCTCCTGGGAGGTTGGGCTCCTGGCAGGTCCGGTTTTTGAAGATTACTGGGAATATGCTTGCCGCGTTCAGCAAAAAATAGGAACCTCCCAGGAGGTACCACTCTTCCAGGGTTTGATTCCCCGTTCTTTTCAGCCATCGTTATTTTCAAAAACCAGCCATTTTCCACGGTTTTGGTGGTTTTCTAGACAGAAGGATCCCTGGAAAGAATGGGGAAGTTACCCTAGAACTCTCCTCAAAGGCGCCTCCTGGCAGGTGGTAGGTTTTCTACCAGAGCTGCTTGTTTTTCTTTGTTTCTTGGTGTTCTTGTCGGTTTTCTTGCTGTTGTCTGGGCTTTGCAAAATTGGTTTCGTTGGGAGTTGGGACAGTTCCACACTTTTGGGGGGTACCTCACAATAAGAGAGTGTCCAAAGAAAGCAGATCCTGACAAGCCCAGAGATTGTCAAAACACATTAACAAAAAAAACACGATCCCGCAGACTCTTCTATTTAAAGTCCAACTAAACGATTGACACGGATCTCCTGCGAAATTGAAATAATAATCCCAGTTAATATATTTGTGAACTTATTCTTAAACAGGAAGTGCTTTCCTAATTCCAGATAGAACTATAATTTCCGCTAGAATTATATTCAAAATATATTTGAAAGATTGAACTAATCCTTCTGGGAAAGGAACACCACATGAAGGAATAATTTGAAACAATATTTCTAAGCAGATTCTAATTGAATCTTGTTTAAACAAGGAAATCCTATTCAAAATCTGATTCAAGCTGGAATGTCTACTATAATCCCGTCCTCATTAAATGCTCATTCAAACACATCATCCTGAATTTCTGAATTGCAAAGGCTCAGTATGGTTCAAGTAGAGTATTGAGATGAGATGATTGACACCAAAACGGATTCAGTATTTGTCAAGTAGAGTTGCCAAGTTATTCAATGCAGCTTTGGTAGGCGGTGTTGTTGATGGTGTTGAAGCAGACTACCCAGATGATGTGGGACCAAGTTGACATGCAAATATCATTGGAAGTAATTGCCTTGTAGAAAGCCCAACCTCCTGGAGCTACCACACTCTCAAAAGCACCGCCGTTGTTGAGAAACGGGAAAACCCACATTTCGGTGGGTGGTTTGAACAAGTGTTGATACTCAGTTTGGTTTCCCAAGGCAGACTGGGGGGATTTTGGTTGCAACCAACCCAGGAGCAACAGCGCCTGGTGGGGCAGAGGGCGGAGCATTTCTACAGCCGCTCGGATCGTACAGCCTCCAAGAGCCCGGTGCAGCTGAATAGCCCAGACACCAGTGGAACCAGTGGGGCACAAGATGCGACAGGACGAACATGGAACCCTAAAAAGCACATCTCAGATGGTAGAGAGAAATTCGAAAGCCCCGAGATGAGTTTCCAGGCGATGTGCAAAGCACTTCAGCTTGACTTCAGCTTTCCCAGCCTCGCTGTTCCCATGCATTTTAAATGTTGGTGTGTTTCTGTTCATTTCGGTGCCCGGAAAAGGAGGGTGCAGAAGAGCACGTTGCTAGCAGACCGAGGGGTTGAACGCCTGAGTAGTATTGGCTCACTTGCCCAAGGCCGATTTTGAGGTGCGCAAGAATCAGTGAGTTGTTTGCTAACATAACATACCAATCGAAGGCAGTTTCAGGTGTTATGGAGGTATGGAGGTTATGTGTATACATATATATATATAGGTATGTATGTCACTGATGCAAGACCTATATACTGTGTTTACAAATATACATATATATATGTACATATATATATATATATGCACATATTCGTACAGCTACAGCCCATACCTGAAACTGCAGCCATGAGTTGAGGTTGCTTCTTGGCGCAAGTCTTCGGGGATGCCTACAAGCCATCGCGGGATTGGGTCTCCTCGGCCAGGCGATTCGATTCGAAACGAAAGAAAGAGGACCCGTTTTTTGTTTGTTGTGGCGGGGCTTTCCCGTTAAACAAAGCAACTGCCAAGAAAGGGGCTTCAATTTATGTTGTGTTTTTTGGTTTGGAGGGGAGGACCTTCAAATCCAAGTACCAAAAGAGCCGACTCCATGAAACGCCACTCGGGGGTGGCGGGTCTGGCTAAAAGCATGCCTCACTCGCTGAGTTCCTGGACTGTTTGCTTTTGGTGACGAGCATTTTTGTGGCAGACAAACCAATTTAACTGGCTTCGGCAAGTCCAAGAGCGCTTGGTCTATTTTGCAACAACCTCCTCTACGGTATTTGCCTTGTTTAAGGTTTGTGCCTCCGCGGAGGGGGAACGTGGCTGTGCGTGTGCGCGCGTGTGCGTGTGTGTGCGTGGGCATACGTTTCCGTTGAGGGTACCTTGTTTTTCCCGGTTGGCTAATATAAAGTAAAACCAAGAGGAAAGCCACCATGTGACCTTGCAACTTATCCGCATGCCAATATTTTTCAAGCAAAGGTGTGCTCAGGGAAAAGCGCTTGCTTAGTTTCGCCAGGCTGAGTGTGTTCCCGGGAACACGGGGCACGGATGACGCGGCCGGCTTCGACTTTATGCTACTCGCCTGCAAGCGTCTCACTCGATTTCCATATGCTCCCCCCAACACCTGTCTCGGCGATTGTAGCAGGTTGTTCTATTAATGTTGAGCCCATATTTATCAATCCCAGTTTATAAATAGAACCGTGTTCCCCTCCAAACGTGATGATTCCCCACTAAACCCAAGGACACTCCTATTAATAAACTGGGGTTGATTAATATGGGGTCAACAGTACCTGGTGGCTGGTCTGGGGTTCCAGTGTGGTCGACACAAAGCTATGCATCTTGGCAGATCTCAATGGGTTTTGTGCGCATGTGAAGTCCGGTCACATTGTCCAGCAGCGGTGAATCCAGGAGAGATAAGGAGACAATTTGATTTCCATGCGCTGGGCAACAGCTGATTTCGATCATGGCTATGGGTATCACTTTTGTTTTGAGAGGACCCTTTTGGGTTTGAACAGCTCATATACGAGCCTCGGACCAAATTACTTGTTTCCCCAGAGTGGCAACAGTGGGTGCGCCCCAAGTTAGTCTGATAGTGAATCGCCGCGGAAAGCTCCAATATGTCAAAAGGTAGATGCTTAAAGGTCAAACAAAACACAATCTGCCAAAGTATAGAAGTTCAACTTATCAAAATAGGAAGCCCCACAAAAAGGTCATGGAAGATGCCCCAAAATACAAGAGATGGAAGAAGCACACTGCGCAGCCGCAGGGCCCACTTTACTTGGCTCCTCTTCAGTTCGACCTGCGTTTTGGCCCTCTGAACAATGACTGTTTCCCTGTGTAGTTGTAAGAGGGGAAACACGAGGACCCACCCCATTGCCTTAGTTGCTTCCGTTGTTGTTTTCGAGTTGGTACCCATTGGAGTCTTCTCCAGGGGGTCCAGGACGCACTAAACTTCACACTCCTTTTCTGGCAAGTTTGCTCCGAAGCCCATGACCAAATCCTCGGCAGCTGCTTGCTGAAAATGGCCTGCCAAACGTAACTTGCTGGGAATGAGCAATGGAGTGACCCCGAAGTAAACCATCCAACCGGTTTCCTTTAAGGGGACCCTGGGTTCATTCCCACATTCCCTACGGAGCACATGCAAGTTAAACTTTTCTCGGCCAAATTTCGGCATGGGGAAAAATGAGCGTCACGGGTGCGACGCCACCCAAAGTGATGGTTCCTCTCTTGGCGGTCCCTGATTTTCGCTCGGCGGAATCATGATAATTTCCCTACAGATTATCATGGAACTCCAGAAAACGCCATTCTTAGAGCAAACTCCTTTTGGAGGATCCTTTTTTTTGTTGGTTTCATCTGAATTTGTAGGGCAGTAATTTCCCAGATGGCTGTGGGTCAAAACTAATGGAACCATGTCATGGTTGGTAGGTGAATTCACCACTCATTTTAGAACTTATTTTAGTTGCGATTGGGATGTTCACTGGGGGTACGATTTGGATTTTGCCCCATGCCCAGTTCAAAAAAGGCGGAGTCCCTTTAATTAAAAACCAACAGGGGAAATAAACATAGTAATTTTGGCAAATGGAGTGAGGAAAACATGGGTGTGGCTCAGCAATAATTTTCCCAGATCACACCTTTGATACAGTCCGCTGAGCTGAGCTGCCGAGGATCGTGGACACGGCCCAGCACATCGCCCCCAGCCAGGGGAAGAAGTCCACAAGGCGAGTTCCTGAAATTTTGGCGCCCCTACTCAAGACTAGGTCCCCCAGAAATTCGTGGCTTATCTAACCCCTTGTTTGGTTGGGAGGGTTCCCCTACCAAAATAGACTACAGAAAAAAGGTACCCTTATTCAAGATTCGTTTTGTTCACGAATTTGCTGCAGTCATGGAAGTACCCGGTTTGTTTCAGGGCAAAGGTTTTTGCAAACCTTTATCGTAAAGACCTTTTTGGGAGTCAGGGTTGTTGACAAGTTCTATGCATGCTGGGGTATTTGCACTCTGAGTGTTGGTGATGACTTCCATTTGCTTTTTGTTGTCCCTTGGCTTTAAAGGGAATCTACCACTGGACATACGTTTTTTCAGGAGGCTTATTCGCAAATGGATGTTCAGGAAGTTTCATAGTCCAGTCTGAAACCGAGCACAGTGGTCCGGGTTCGGCTGGTGAACCCTTGGCCTCCAGGCGTGTTTTCTGCGAGCGGTGCAAAAAAATGGGTGAGATGAAAACGGGAAAACCAGACTCCAGGGTTCCCTTGGACACATACCCATTTCAAACCATGCCGTTCCGAAGGCCAAAGAATGGGGTACTTTGACCTCGGATCCCCACAAGGGGATATCCGATCAACGTCAACCAGCAGTCAATCTGGGGTGCCCTGCGGTACATTTGTTGGGGTTCCCTTTTTTTGACAGATACCCGTGTTAAACACATATCCTTCAAGAGCTCCTTACATGGGACGACCATTGGTTTGGAGATCCACTAAAAAGATGTTAGATATTTCAACCACGTGGGAAAAGCAACCCATCATGGCCGGGGGCTGTCAGGGAAGGTTGATCAACCTCCAAATAACGTGCCAACAAAACTGGGGCATTGCTTTGCCACATGCCAGGTGCTTCATCGAGGTGAAGGGCTGCAGCGGTGCCTTTGACGGGACCTTCTGCCTTAGCGCCAACGAGCAACGGAAGCGCGACCAGGCGGTCGAGCGGAGAAGCGAAGACGGACACGGCCAAAGATAGACGGGTGTGTGTGTGTGTATTTTGCTAGGGTCTCCTCCAAAACTATTTCAGATATTTCCTGGTAGACCAAATATGAACCCGATTTGCGCAGATTCTAACAGTATATGTTTCTTTGTACAACCCAGCGTGGGCCAAAGTTTTAGTCGGTGCCTTGTGTAAAGGGAAACCGAAGGTCACGTCTTGTTGTGAGGGTAACTGCCTTTTCTTCTATTTTCTTGGCGGGGGGGGGGGTGGTCAGAAAGGAAAACCAAAGGGAACCGGTGGGTGTGTAAGGGTGTGTGTGCGTCTCAAAGATTTTTGCCAGGAAATGGCTTCGGTTCTGGGTTTTTAAACCAACCTGAGAAGGGCATTTGTATGGGACATCTTTCTGGGGAATTTATGGTGCCCTTTCAACGGGGGCCTTTACGAGTGGTCTCCTTTGCATTTAATTTGTTCAATGGTTTCTTCCCCACAAAACTCGGGGTCAACCTGCTTTTGGTCCACTTCCTTTTTCGACCAGGACCACTATGCTAGGCCGGACACAATAGCAACATTGGCAACCTAGGTGGAACATCCATGGGATTTGGGGCAATTTGGGGCAGCTTTATAACCAGGGTCCCTGTCCCCTGTCCCCTTTTGGGAAATCTTAATCAGCTGAGCCACAATCAATCCGGGATAGATGAAGGTTAGTAAGGGACAGTCCCAACCAGACTTAGGTGCGGCTGCCTTTGGTTCGGGTAGTACTCCATTTTAATAAGACTAGGTTTTCATTTTGCCCAAAAAGGAAACCAAAAAGAAAGCCAAAAGGAAACCCTTGCCATTTTGGGGGGGGTCCCCTAAAAACAGGGAACTCCCATGTGTCCCCTTTTCAGGGGCTCAATCACCTTTCGGTGGAAAGCCCCCGTTTTGCCCACCCCCCCCGCTTTCAGGTGGCTGCCATCAAGTCAGAGGCCAATGCCTACGTCATCGCCGTTGCGCCGCGGCACCGAGAAGCGCTCAGAACCAAACCGCTGGATCTCCATACCATGCGAGCATTTCGGAGGGGAAATGCTGTGGATGAACGGAATCCTGCACCACTCTGGGAAATTACCGTTTGTGTTATTTGTCGGGGAATCATCATTCCAGCGTTTCTTAGGTGCACAGTATCAAACAGAACCTGAAAATCGTTGATCTCCAAGCCATGATGTGTGAACATTTTGGAGGCGATATGCGAAACCGAGCCCTGAAATCGTGCCTCAGCTCGCCAATGGCCAATGACCAGTGTAATGGAGATAGATTAATCAAATGCCTCCAAATTAGTCCAATGTTTGAAACTTACAAGTTTCTGCTGTTTTTTGGTTACAAAACGACGAAAACCATCCCTGATGATTATCATGGTTTCCTTTATTCGGAATTCCCTTCCGCTTCATACCCAACACCCGGGCTGGGTCATTCCCTGCCTATCGCACCAGCAACCCAGGGTTGAAGGTCAAGATTTTGGGGGTTCGTCGAAGCCCTGGTTTTTCTGGGTACGCCCAAATATGCCCTTATTCTGCCCTTAATAAGACCTTATTCTGGGGCTTATTTGGTCTCCCTCCCCCTTCCCTCCCTCCTCCCCAGCCCCCATGAGTTGACCGGCCAAGCCCAGGTGGACAACATGGACACCTTGGAGATGGCCTCCATTCGCCACTTCCTCTGGAGCGAACTTCCGCAGCTGCTGCGCCTGGCAGCTCGCTCCGGAGAAGAAAAACAAGAGACGGAGCTCGGAGACGGGGGCATTGTCTTAAAGTTAGGCGTTGAGGCCTCTAGAAAGGACACTCCAAAATATATCCATGCAGATGTTTTTTTTCTTTTTTCTTTTTTTTTTTTTTATGTGTGTATATAAACATATACATATATATATATATATATAGATATGCAACTATGTATATATATATATATATATGTTGTTTAGCTGCCTGGTGCCTGAACACCTTAAACCCTTGAGCCATGTTGAAAAGCGATGGTAGCTCACTCCTAGGGTTGCTGGATTTTGGGGAACATGTTCCGATTTGTATTCAGGAAGTGAGTGTTTGGTTGAGCTCTCTGGTTGGGAAAGGAAGAAGACCCCAAAGACACCCCAAGGACACCTGGTCCTTTGTGGTTGACATTATGCCGGTTCAGAGCCAACTCACAAGAGCCATGGCAGCCCAACAACGTGAAGGTTGGTCACCAATCACTACTTGACACGAAGGACATATGGCTTTGAATCAGTGTGGGAGTTTCGTTGACCCCGTCAGGAAACCCTAACACTGAGCGTTTGAGGAAGCCCTCATGCCCCATGCTGGGCTCTCAGATTATAATTCAC
The DNA here is from genome assembly GCA_963377175.1 of Effrenium voratum. Classification (NCBI taxonomy): domain Eukaryota; class Dinophyceae; order Suessiales; family Symbiodiniaceae; genus Effrenium; species Effrenium voratum. Next base: position 6,915 of record CAUJNA010003287.1, on the reverse strand, counting down.
ATTTACATGTGTGCAACATATGGGTATGTGTCAACATTGGATTTGGCACCAACACGGGTGGTTTTCCTTTGCACTGTGAAGGGAACTCGAGCCCCCCCCCGTTGAACCAACCAAACAAGGGTGGCCTCATAAAGCACGCACCCATATATGGGAGTGTCCTGTTTTCAGGGTGCCCCTTTTTGTTAGTTTAAGTTTTCAAGGGATCCAAAAGGAACCCCCCACCAGTTCAGTGGGTCCCCTAAAAAAGACACACTTGTATGGTTGCCAGAATCTGAAGGTCGTATTTCGAGTATTCCTCGGAGGCCGTTTCCATGTCCATGTTCATACGTTTGCACCTTTTGAGATGGTTTCTGAGAGGTGAAACGGTGAATCCATATGCCTTGATAGAAAGTGCTTAAGCTTTGACTTTCTTGCAAGCCCGTAGTTAGCGAGCTAAAAATTTAGTCGTCCCAATCTGAGCCGTATCTTATCTTGGTCCCCACTTGTCCTTTAATGTTTAGTCGATTCGACGCTTTGACGTATCCGAGTGGGAGCCATATACTATGTTCCATTTCCACCTCCGTTCATTCTTTGGCACAGGCACCCACAAGGGGATCACCTTTTGTTCAACCTCCGGGCATTGTCAGCCCTTCCGGCTCGGCTTGATGCCCGCACCCAAGCTCCAGATTCATGGAGACAACAACCCATAGCTCACTCCCCGAGTTCCTGGACTTTAAACTGTTTGGGAGGACCAAACAATCAGTTTGGACATTGTGTTGCCCAGCAACTCAGAAAGTGAGATAGAGTAGGAGGGTAATTCAGTTGACTTCAATATCATTTTTTGTGGAGAGTGGTGTGGTTCCTTTGGCTCCCGTGTTCTCACAAAGACCATGAAACAAGGCCACATCCCTTTTTACGGTTTCGGTTGCATAAATCAGAATTCATGCTGAACCAATAGGACCAAGGAGATCATACCAGGAGTGCTTCTGTATGGATTCATACTTTCCATTATTGTTTCTAATTCTAAGGAGTACTTACGCACCAGACGGAAAATCAAGCAGGTATCCACTATGTAGCCACGATGTGTTAGTTGTAGGGCCATTTTTTTGTGTAGATATTTAATGGCCTGCGGCCTGGTTCCGCCGCCCCCACACACCTTAGAATTTCGGCCCGGGACGAGAGAAAGCACGCGATATGTAGACAGACACAGACAGACACAAAGACACGCAGACAGACACGCAGCGGGGGGGGAGGGTCTTCGCGGACACGAAGACAGACGCAGATGCGCAGGCAGACGCAGACAGAGCCAGACAGACACAAATACACAGACAGACACGCGGGGGGGGGGGGACACGAAGAAAGACGCAGATACGTAGACAGACGCAGACAGACACAGACAGACACAAAGAGACAGAGACAGACACGCAAGGGGTCTTCGCGGACACGAAGACAGACGCAGACAGACCCAGACAGACACAAAGAGACACAGACAGACACGCAGGGGCAGGGGGGGTCTTCGCGGACACGAAGACAGATGCAGATACGTAGACAGACATAGACAGACACAGGGGGGGGCGGAGGGGTGGGGGAAGACTACCCGAAGCCTAGGGAAGAAGCCCGAAAGCACAGGACACGCGCGTTGTTTGGTCCCGAAACAGTATCGGAAGACTAGGAGAAGAAGCCGGAAGATTACGGAAGACTACGGGAAGAAGCCGAAAGATTGCGGAAATTTACGGGAAGAAGCTTGAAAGATTTCGGAAGACTACGGGAAGAAGCCGGAAGACTACGGAAGACTACGGAAGACTACGGAAGGGAAGAAGCCGGAAGACTACGAAAAACTACTGGAAGAAGCCGAAGATTACGGAAGATTACTGGGGAGGGTGGAGGGGGGGTGGGAGGGGGGGGGGGAGGGGGGGGGGGAGGGGGGGGAGGGGGGGGAGGGGGGGGGGGGGGAGGGGGGGGGGGGGGGAGGGGAGGAGGGGGAGGGGGGGGGTGGGAGGGGGGGCTGGGGAGGGAGGGGGAGGGGGGGGGAGGGGGGGGGGGGGGGGGTGAGGGGGGGGGGGGGGAGGTGGGGGGGGGGAGGGGGGGGGCAGGGGAGGAAATCCAGAATTCCAGAAATCCAGAGATCCAGAAATCCAGAGATCCAGACATCCAGAAATCCAGAAATCCAGAAATCCAGCCGACGTAGAAACCAGCCCCAAGGCCCCCCCCAACCTACATATAGGTTATATATATATATATATATATCTATCTATCTACATAATCATATTCACATTAAACTTGTAGAAAGCATATCAACAAAAGCAACACAGAACACACCGCCCCCATGCCGAAAGCATGGTCCATTCTGGACCAGGCATGGGGTCGGCGGATTTGCACGATTTCTCCCTTGGCATGGAGGACGTGTGAGACGCGTGCTTTGGTTGGCAAATTGGTCGGCACGTGAGGAACCAGACTCCTTCCTGGCCACTGTGGATGTGGCCAGCGGCCAAGTGGTGTCCCGAAGCTCGTCCCAAGCGCTTCGCCGCGAGGAGCTGCAGGGGTTCGCGGGAGGTTGCGGCCGCCGACCAACCGTCGGACCGTGTTGCAGCCGGTCCAGAAATTTGACACACTAAACGTTGTGCATGTTTTTGGCAGGGGATCAGTTTGAACAGCCCAGAAGGTTGAGAACTGTTCAGCGATCCAGTTGGTAGGTGAGATAAGCATGCCTAGGCCCCCCAGTAGTGCCCTGTCCCCCTTTTTTTTGGCGGACGTCTCTACTAAAATAGACTACAGAACAAAGGGTGCCCTTATTCTCACCTCTCTGACTGGAGGACCTACTAGATCTGCCATGCAGTCTTCCCTTGGGGCTTCCACCATCCCAAGTGCTGCAGGATCTTGTCCGGGAGCCATGGTCAGGTTGTCACCATTAGTCACGTTACGCCACGTAGCTCCAATTACTCCCCTGAAGAGGCTCTGATTCACATTTTGACCATGGCATATATTCACAGTTCCCGAGTTTATGAACTTGATACTTTCTGAGAAGGCCGTTCCGGCGAAGATCAAGTTTGGGCTTGTTGGGCCATTTGCTCAGAAAGTGAGTCTGAAACCAACCTCAACTTGGTGGCTCCCAGCCATCCCCTTAGCTTTTTAGCCTTTTAGTGTTTAGTGGTAGTTTGCGTTTGACCCACTAAAACTTAAACTTTTAGCAGGGGATCTGAGGGCAGCCCAGTCAAGTCCAGTGCCTCTATCAACGCAGGAGCCGGCTCACCCGCAGCCGCGTGAGCCCGCTCGCCCAGAGCCGCGGCTCGAGCCGCGGCGACCGCAGCGGTGGGAGCGGGAGGAAGGGAAAGGCTGGGGCTGACGCGGCGCTTTGGTTTCACTCATTTGCCGACCTGTTCAGTTGGGTGTACAGATGATTGGCTATTGGATGGACAACCAGAAGGATTTCTAGCCATACCCCCCCCCCCCGGTTCAGGGATCCTTCATTTCCTTTCCAGCTGAGATGGGAAGGATAAACTATCTTCATCAGTTTTGCAAAGGCTGTTCTCGGGAACCAATGTTTTTTGACTAGCCCGGCGGGGCTTAAACCCTGGTCAGGCGGCTGGGTGGTGGGTGTACTCGTAGGTTGGTTGGTTTGTGTGTTGGGTGGCCGCTTCCCCAGCATCCCCGGTTACTTGGTGTTAGAGCTTTGTATTGGCCGTGATTTGGTGGCAGTTGAGAGTTGCTCGGGTTAAAGTTTCCACAAATTTTCCGGCAAGTGGTTTGAGCAGGTTGGCAAACAGTTTGGAAAACCACCTGCGCAAACTGTTGGAACAGTTGAGCTTTTGGAACACGCCTTGTTACTTTTATGTGCTTCTTCTTGGGTATCGTGGGAACACGACCAATGCCTGGCACAGCCAGACCGTCCCGAACTTGCGCAAGTGGGGTCTGATTTTGATATTTGAAGGCCAACACAAATCGATCGATCAGACCCTCAGGGTGGTAGAGCCAACTTGAGTGTTCAACCTATGGCAGGAAAAGTGGATATAAGAGATCTAACCCCAGGCACTTTAATCATATCCATGATTGCAACTTACTTTTTGCTGGCCTTGTTCGTTCACCAAAAGTCACTCGCAAGGGCTTACAGAGGAAACAGTCTACCCCCCCAACCCCAAACATAAGTGGGGGGCGTTTATGAATTTAATCAGGGTCAGCGTTGAGTGGGTCGAGCACCCAAGTGAGCATCGCAAAACCTGCCAGAACCATTTTGAGAGGTGGTTTTACTACTTGGTTTAGTACGAATTATGGTACGGCCCAGACCCTGCCAGTAGAAGCAGCCGAAAATGGGTGAGAGCAGCTCAAGAGAGAAATCCCACCGAGAGAAAAGGAACCCCGGACCTCTGTTCAGTGGGGTTTACTTCAGCGGTCAACATTTCAGGGTTGTGGGATCATTCGGGGTTTCTCCCCACTTCTGT